>VWZO01009472.1:45823-60444 GCA_013396975.1 Bucco capensis | reverse complement strand
CTCTGGTGAGACCTCATCTGGAATACTGTGTCCAGTTCTGGAGCCCTCAATACAGAAAGGACATGGATCTGATGGAGCAGGTCCAGAGGAGGGCCACAAGAATGATCAGGGGGCTGGAACACCTCTCCTATGAAGACAGGCCAGGCTGAGGGAGCTGGGATTGTTCGGAGAAGAGAAGACTTCGAGGGGACCTACTAGTGACTTTCCAGTACCTAAAGGGAACTTACAAGAAGGCTGGAGACAACCCATTTACAAAGGCCTGTAGTGAAAGGACAAGGGACAATGTTTTTAAACTGGAGATGAGTCAATTTAGACTTGATACTAGGAAAAAGTTCTTCACCATGAGGGTGGTGAAACACTGGAACAGGTTGCCCAGGGAGGTGGTTGAGGCCCCATCCCTGGAGGCATTCAAGGTGAGGCTTGACAGGGCTCTGAGCAACCTGATCTAGATGGGGATGTCCCTCCCCACTGCAGGGGGGTTGGACTAGATGACCTCCAGAGGTCCCTTCCAATCCAACTGATTCTGTGATGTGTTTTTAATATACCTTGAATTCTTAGCCTCATTTTACACTGAGGGAATAGAAGGTTCATATATTAAGTATATCTTAGAATGGTTTTGTCAAATAGCTGAGTATCAGTCTGAATTGACTTGCATACCACTTTCCTTTTTATTCAGTGCAAGTAATAGATCCTGCATTTTAGAAAGTCCTTCAGCATGGCAATTCTAATTCAGCCAATATGAAATTCTGCTACAATTATCTTGACTATAAAAGCTACGTGTGTAGCTTTTATAGAACCGATTCTCCAAATCTGAGATAGTGTTCTTCATCCAGAGATGGGCTTGTTCTGCAATTCAGTCAAGCTATTACATTCTAATTGTATCTGTTGTTGACAAAACCAATCTCTGCTGACAGCTTTGTCACATACAAAGACAGTGCCTAGCTCATAAGAGCCTTTTCAGCATTACTTCACACAACTAAAAGCTGTTTAGCCTGAATATGAATCTGCATCTTTAAAACTGTCCATACTAATTGGTATATTGAAAACAAATTGTAATCTATAACTTTTTTAATGAAGTGCCTATAATCATAAAACTGGATTTTACCACATTCCAAGAGCAGTTTTAGCTATATATTTTGAGTTCTTCCTCTACACACTGTGGAAAAAGGTTAACCACTTGATTAATGTCAAGACATCCATTTTGCAGGATTGATTCTATTTCACTTATCTTCCGTTTCTCCAACTCCTGTATCTCTTTCAGCATCTCTTTACCTTGACCCTGCAAAAAGAAACATCTGTATTTCACTGAAAATTATACAGAGTATGTAGTGTTCACCCTAACAAAATTCTATTCTACAGTCCTTACTTTGGCTTCTCAATAGTTTCTAGGGTACAAATTTGTGTTGAGAGAAGTTAGTACTATGACAGGTTTTCTTAGCTCTTTTCTGACACCAAGAACTCACTTCCATCTCCCTGCATTCTTGACTGATGGATTGAAAATAAACAAAATTAAAGCTGCTTTAGATATTTATGCCACCAGAACTTAAGTGGATATATGTCTTATTTTTTTTAGAACATGTAACTGTAAATAGGAGAGACACTACTGTTGAAAGTAAGCACCTCCCTGCTTCACCTTTGTCTCCAGCTGTCTTTGTGATCCTGTTTCCTTTCCTGTCTGTCCCAAGCAATGATAAAAGGCATGCCCTCCTTACTGCCTCAGACCAGGGTCCTGAAGAGTTTTAAGTACTCTTTCCAGGAGTTGTGTAATTGCCTGTGGCTGCACAAGCATTTCCCTATTATCTGACTGATGCAGGGGATACGGGTGGCCTGCTGCTTTGTGAGATGAGCAGTACAGATACTTGCCTGGGGCTAGGCCTGGGAGCACAGCAAAGTGCTAGTTGTGAATTTTAGTGTTTGAAACATATGCCTGCCAGATGCCAGGACAGTGGGCTTCTGGTGCACTACACAGTTCTTCACAATCCATCAAAGGGCATTAAATGGTATCACATTAACAAAACGTGAGCAAGGAGCTTATATAAACCACCTGCTTGCATTGAAATCTTATTTAATCAACGTACCTGGAGAGTTTCCATAACTACAGCAGCACTTTCATGTTTTTTATAGAGCTCATGTCTTCGATCTGGCTTATTCTGAAAACGTGGTTGCTTCTTAACTGGATCATCATGACCAAATGTAGGGGAGCTAGTTTTTAATAACTGAGTAATATTGGGCACAAAAATGAAAGGCTTGAATAGAGACCTAGAAGGAGAGAGGGAAACAGAGATCCTTTACTGATATAGTATTGTTGAGTCAGAAGATTGCTGTATTTCTTTCTCATTCTTCTAATTCCTTCTTTTAAGAGAGAAGTCTTAATTAAAAACAAAAAGTTAATAGGTAGTTTTATTTTTTAAAGTCAGTGTCATAGCAGTGTTTCATTAAGTAAGTTGAGAGATAGCATTAATGTACATAATGTTCCTCCTACTTTCATTGTGCTTCTTTGGGGGGAGGAAGTGGGGAACAACAAAGTAAAAAAGGAATGTAATTAGACAAATTGCAACACTTTTTCATTTAGATATTTGCAACTTTTTATCCTAATTACTTCCTGCTACATTACCTGGAAGGATCTGGAGTTCCAGTAAAGAAGTGAATACACGGCAGATTAGGCTGCTGAGGCAATACAGACACCATGCTGCCAGTCGTCATAAATCCACCTTCCATATTAATGCCACTCTCTTTGTCACGAAGGATTTCCATCATTATTTCAGAAGTGATAGATCCTATTTGAGATACAATTATTTACAGACAATACTACTTAAAATACCAACTAAATGGAATATTCTCCAATAACTGGCTGCTTTTTCTTCTAATAGGCAATGCCAATTTTAGTTTGTCTGTGTTGGCAGAAAAAGACCCCCACATCCCAACAACATAGCTTAATATTAACATACATAAAAATATTATTGTTTTCCCCAAAGTATTTATTTCAAAGAGTAGGTGATAATGAGCTATAAGATACATGACTTAGAAAAGAAGGAGGATGACAACGTATGGTATTTCTCAGAAAGGTAAAATACATATGGTTAGCAAATGGTCAGTCACACAATAACTTTTCAGATGAAAATTAGTAGCTTGGATTTGGATGAGCACAGTAGGGATGTTATGATAAATCACTATAATAGTTATTGGTGTTTGTGTTGGTGTTAATACCAGGATGTTGCTTTGGAAGTATAAAAAATAATAACAACTGTGCATGGATTTTGTGTATACCTTTGAAAATGAAACACCAATATTTTAATATTTTTATCATTTTAATAATCTGACCTTCCAAAGCACTTAGGCTTCAAGTTGACAACTGAAAGGATGCACTAGAGTAGCATTCTCAGAAGCAACACAAACTACAATAGTACATCCATTTGTAAAGAAGTCTTAATCAACTGCTTAGGTGAGGTATAGTGCCAAATGTCTCTATGAAAATAATTCTTCTGTTAGGTGACACAAAACCCTCTCCACATATGCCTCTGCATCTAGAGTTCAAATGATACCACTGTTCCTGTATAGTGTACATGGAAGCGTATATACTGGCATGGGATCACCAAGCAATCCAATGTTCTAACAGATAGCAGTTGTAGTATTTTTCTTTTTGCAATTAGGTGTAACATTTGAGTGTATGTTTATGGCAGAAAAACATTAGTTCATTCACTTTTTTTTTTTCATTAAAGGTATCATTTGCCTTTTAATCTTCTAGTGTCTCCCTCAGTGAACTTCTAGCTGCATAAAGATTTTTTTTTAAATTGCTTTGCTTTTTTCTATTAATGTAATCACTCTGCTGCCAAGTCAGATGTCTCCAACATAGTTTTTTTATACATGATTCAGATGGCCTGAAGAGAGGTATGCAGCATTAATTTCAGCAAGGAAACACTCTTTAAGTATTCCCACAGTTGCCTGGAAAAGTCAGAGAATTAAAGAAATCAGCAAGCTAGAAGAATCAAAGAAATTAAAAGAATCAACAGTCAGTTTGTCAACTGAAAGTCAGAAATTTGTCCAGCAGGAAAGAAGGTCTTGCATATTTTCTGCTACACTTTATTATTTTGTATGCCTGAAATACGTTCCCTATTTTTTGAAATAGAAGTAATGTTTATCTAAAAATGGTCCTTGTATGGTAGGCAGCCTGGAAGAAAACAAAACCTGCAATGCCACTGAGTTTGAAAGCTGGGAAGGGTAGGTTAAAGAAATCAATGATTTTACTGATGCTGTAAACCAAATAGCTTTTAGTGAGGGCACCTGTTTAAAATAAATCTAAGCAAACTGAAACCAAATGAAGCTAATAACCTGAACACCTAGTGTGACTGTTTAAAATGGCTCAGGTAAATGCCTGAAAATGGGCATTTATAATGAAAAGATTGATAGAATCTCAGCATTGTTATAATATGAATAAATACAGGTATTATGAAAATGGTTTCACTCTTCAGAACCTCCAGTTCCCAAAATGAATGTAGGATTTACATGATCACTAGAGCAGGATAGCAAAAGGTGATTCATTCAGACACATAACTAAATGCTAAACCTGGTCTAGCAGAGCTCAACCAAATAAATAAAAGCACAGGGGTGCAATATAATTTTGATTCAGATTAATTACTTCAAATGAGCAAGTGAATACAGATGCAGCAAAAATCTGCCAGGTGGATGCAGTTAGAAGTAATAGCTTATTTCTATAGAGATCTGGAAAGTAAGTTAGTGATTAGGAGCACCTGCTTTGAGTACAGAAAATTACTCTGTTCTGCTCTCAGTGTGTTTTATTAGACTACACAACATTAGAGGAGCAGTTATAGTGGAACTACAAAGATTTAAAAACCAATCTCAATAATGCAAGATCTGCATCTGAATGCTGCACTGTTGTCTTAGGCTTCTATGAATGAATGGTACCAGACTGAAGATGTTCATAAGGTTCTGCTTATGGCTGCAAACCACTGGGTGTCTGGTTTAGTCTCTTTTTCTTAGAGGTATAGTAATAATATATAGCCTATCAAAATGTTTCTGAGCAGGTCTTATTTAGCTGTATGGTCATAATGTGACCTCTCAGGGTTGTTACTGTAGCTGTATGTGTTTGATATTTGACCTGTGTTAATTTTTCCTCATCAGCAAATTGGCAAAAATAAATAGAAGATTTCAAGTTTGAACTTTGTTTCTCCTTTAGGTGAAAAGTTATTCTACTAAGTTCTGGTTCACCACATTATGTGAATGATTGCCTGCATCAGATGTCTAATCATTTATGATTTAAATTAATGTAGGTCACCAAATGCTATGCATATCTTTAAATTATATATATAAAAAATGATACCTTTGTGTTTGTTCAGTAGTTTATAGCCTTCACAATATCGGCCTCTGGACGTGGTCATTCTGGCAGTATTTACATAAGAATATGTGGCAGCAAAATCAAATTCCTTTTCCCCATCCCACCAGCCCTTGCTTTTGGCATATTCCTTCAATTCTGGGTGTTCTTTGTCAATCTTGGTTGTGATAGAGAGCTGGTTAGAAATATTCCGTACACCTCCTGTTGGTAAGGTGAGGAAGGAATCATTTTAATACATTTTAAAGGGTTTGTTTCTTGATATTTTGTTTACAATCAGCATACTAAACGAAATTATGCACTGAGAAGTTTCCTACAAGATCTGCGAGTCCTGTGGTTTACTTCTGACTCTTTCTCCCTATCTGCATCCTGATTGCAATTTCACTGCCACTCAGTTCTAACTCATTCTGTTGTCAACATCATATTGCCCTGATTATTCCCACCTTTACATTCTTTCTCTTAGACCTCCAAAGACATAGCTTCTCCTTCTAAAGCCACTGGAAGAATCAGCCACTTCAGGGCTCAACACACTGATCCTCTCACTGTTGCCCTTTCACTCACTGAAATTGCCATCAAATGCCACCTTCCCCAAGGCCATACATACTGCTGTCATGTCATTTTGACCTTCTTGCTGTCCTTTATTTTCAAAGTGCAGAAGTGGTCATCTCTGAGTCTGAAAAGCCCCCCTGTAACCCAGTTCCTCTGTGAAACTGCTAGCCACACTGATGCCCTAGGAAGCAACTCCTGCTGTTTAGAGGGACGTGTACATATCTGGGGGTTAGTTTGATGCCTTAATGAAATGGTAAAGTGGAATTGTCATTGCTGTTGAAATGTTTAAAATGAAGAACACCATCCATACCTTCTACTTTTTCTGCTGCCCAGTACTTTCCTGATGTCTCCAGCACCCATGCTTCCTTTCTGTCAGCTATCAGAAAACTGTTGTGGTATGTAAATGCCATGTGGCTCTCCATACAGTTTCCTCCCTGTCCATATTTTTCTAGCAAATCAACTATGACAGTAAGAGCCTTTTCAGCTGTGTCTGCTCTCTCAAGTCCAAGCCTAAAACAAAAGGAAGATGTTATCTTTGGAACTGTTAAGTTTTCAATACAACTATTCAGCCTGAGTATTCAAATTAACTTGGAACTCTTTCTATATGTAGCTGATACTGGTATGATCTGGTATGAGAAAGGGCCAAGTCATTTAATGGGCTTCTTTGAAGTGGATCCTCTGTGTCCTTGACATGGGGAAAAGCAACCAAATGGAGATACAGAAAAGCAGGAAGGGGGCTCCTAGGAAACACCTACAATTCCCGTGTGGGTACTGGATGGGGAGAAACAGTACCAAGAATTGGCTGACTGCTGTAGGTTAATGAGAGTTACACTGGCACCCCATAAGGCAGGCACAAGAAGCTGTCAATAGTTATGTAGAGATGTGCAGCTAAGACTGAAACTTAAAAATGTGTGAAAGATGGAGGAAATTACTACAGACCCTAGAGAAAAACCCAAACACTAGTTCCTTAAGCCCAGCTGTGCTCTTGTTAAGAGTCTTGTTTCAGTGTATTATAAACCTTGTAGAGAGAAAAACGTTTGACAATTTCCTTGAGAGATTCAGTTCTAGTGGCTGATACCTCATGGGCTCACAGCTGAGACCTAGTGCCAGTGCCAAGAAATACTTATTTTTAACCACAGCTAGACCAGCAGAATAGACAGATGCATCTTCTGGAAGTGAAAGCACGTATTTCCCCATATAACTCAAACCAAATGTTTCAAAATTAAATTCCGAGTTCAGTACCGTTTACCAAAACAGCCTGTGCAAACCTTACGAGGTCCATGCCGAGGAGAGCTTCCTCGTCGCAGACCTCCTCTCTGCCCCAGACCGCTTCATTCCCAATGCACACGTCGTGCTCGTTGGCGCCCATCTCTGCTCCCCAAAGCCATGAGGGGCGGCTCAGGACCACGGCGTGGGTCTTTTCGACCTGCTCAACAGTGATGTAGGTGCACTGCAAGAAGTCAGAACACACGACAAACTACTGTTCATGCCATAGCTATGGCGAGCACCTCCCCTTGATTAATCGGCAAATCGAGGGCTAAAAATACACAGAAAACACGACGAAAGGGGTTGATTTGGGTTTTTTTTTGCCGTTTGCCGAAGGACTCGTCGTCCCCGCGGCGGGGCCCTCACCTCCAGCGCGGCGCCGGGCGGGTGTGCTGCGGCCGGGAAATAGACGACCTCCTGCACCTCGTCAGCCGGCCGGTCCGAGTTCTTCCCGAAGACGACGCGACCACCCGCCGCGGCGGGCGGCAGCGCCACGAAGGTATCGCAGGAACGGGGAGGCGGCCGCGCGGCCATGTTGGCGACGGCGGTGGGCGCTCCTCGCGACCCAGTGACAGCGGGGCGGAGCTTAGCGGTAGCGTCGCCTCGCGCCGCAGGAAGGGCTGCCCGCCGACCCGGAAGGCTTGGCGGAGGAGGCAGTTGGCTGAGGGCCGAGATCAGCGGTAGGAGCTGGTGGCTCCTTTCCAGACGCCGCCATGGGGAAGTCGTTCGCTAACTTCATGTGCAAGAAAGATTTCCATCCTGCCTCCAAGTCCAACATCAAAAAGGTAAGGGAGGGGGGGCCTGGCCGGTGGCAGGAGGGGTTGCGGCCGTTGCCGGGCGGTTGGGCTGCGGTGCGGTGCGGTGCGGTGCGGTGCGGGGGGGGGCCTGGCCGGTGGCAGGAGGGATTGCGGCCGTTGCCGGGCGGTTGGGCTGCGGTGCGGTGCGGTGCGGTGCGGGGGGGGCCTGGCCGGTGGCAGGAGGGATTGCGGCCGTTGCCGGGCGGTTGGGCTGCGGTGCGGTGCGGTGCGGTGCGGGGGGGGCCTGGCCGGTGGCAGGAGGGATTGCGGCCGTTGCCGGGCGGTTGGGCTGCGGTGCGGTGCCGCGGACCTGCAGCCGGCTGGTCGGTCTGTCAGGCCTCGTCAGCCGCGTACCGGAGGGAGTCCTGAAGACTGGAATATGGGCAGGCGTTGTCCCATGGGGGATGACGGGCTCCCGGCACCGCAGTGGCTTGAGTGGGACGTCAGCTTTCCTGTGGTGGGACCCGGCTTGGGGCAAAGGGGAAGAAAGAGGCTGAAAAAAAAATCAAGAAATACTTGAAGCTTCAGGTTTACTTGCTTACAGCTGTGTATAACTACCACCTTTTCCTGGCTTTTCAACGCCTGCTTCCCTGGATGAATAGGTACCATACACTGTCCAGGAAAGCTCTCACCTGTCACGATATTTTCCCCAGTACTTCATACCTGCATTGACCAGATTTCAGGTTTCTCTTCCCCGGAACTGTACTATTCCAGGAGCTCCTGAGAGAACCTGGAATCTGGGTTCTGGTAAGACCTAGGTGAGAAAGTGTCACTATGGGGAAGACAGTGACAGACTGAGGGTGTTTTCTGAGCCTGCTTTTCCCTTTGAATTACTAAATTTTCTCCTGTCTTTTCAGTTCTTAAATGTTGTTGGAGTTGTAGCTTGTCAAAGTTAGTCTTTTTGTGAAGTTCATTTGTTGAAATGCTGGATGGAAACAATACATTTTGTGTCATTAGAATGGGAAGTTTTCTTTGTTAAGTATTTTTAATAGATTAAGCTAGTTAAGTATGTTTGAATACACTTTGTGATAGTTTTTGTATTTGTTTAAAGTAGAAGCTTACTTGTTTTAACTAGGTATGGATGGCAGAACAGAAAATATCATATGATAAGAAGAAACAAGAAGAATTAATGCAACAATATTTGAAAGAACAGGAATCCTATGATAACAGGTGAGAACAGGCATAAAATAACACACTTCTTCCTACTGTCTCTTGTTTTCATGGCAATGAAGGACATAACATTGTGAGTTATTTGAAATCCTGACTCCCATTTGTTATGGTTTGGATGAAATAATGAGACTTGTGGATTGGAAAAGGCAGAGTAAGTTTAACTATTTTAATAGAAAGCAACAGCAGCAGACAAATGTACACAAGCAAAGATACAGAGCCAGCACCAAGATCCAAACCTCCCAGCTTCCCTCCCGGTCGCTATATTACCGCAGCTGAACTCCCCTGGGGGGAGGGGGGGAAAATGGAGGAAGCTGGACCCTGGAGGCCTGGACTCAGAAGCGGGGAAGCAGCAAAGCTGGGGCACCAAGCAGGGCTGCAAGGGAGGCAAAGAAGAGAGAAGAGAGAGAGAGGGACTAGCCCCCTAAACTTTATACCGAGCATGACGTGTATGAAATGGAATACTCAGTTGGTCAGTTTAGGGTCACCTGCCTTGCCTGTTTTTTTCCTATAGGTGTGGACTCTCATCCTGCACCCCCCTGATTTCTCAGTATAGCCACAGAAGGTTTACATTCCAGTTCTCAGGCTGTAACCCAAACATTCAGGCTTAAGCTATTAGAAGCTGATAATGTTTTGGAAAACATACTGCCAGCTTTCAGAGGAATACAGTCACCTTTAAAGCAACCCTGGCTAGAAGCAATACCATTTTAGCAGAATTAATTCTGCTCCAGCCCAAACCAGGACACCATTGATTATAGTAGTAGGGGAGGACAGTGACTCATAAATTGATGTCTGATTAAGCAGAGGTCACAAGAACTTCTTTATAGTAGCTTGTATGTATCATTTCAAAATATGTTACATTGCACAGAAGAGCAGGTACCCTTGTCGTTGTCGTCGTGGCTAGGCTTCGCAAACGAAGATCCAGGGAGGGTTCCATCCACGTTCCTCATCAGCGCCTTTTCCAAGCACGCTGATAAAAAGAGGATAGCAGATAGCACCCTCGAGCCTGCGCAATGGATTTTTTTTAGGTGAGACACAGCATGCGCAGAGCTGGACCCACCCTTTAGTCCTAAGGTTCATCTGCCAGGGCCTAAGCAAGCTTGGACGCTGGCAGAGGTTTAGCCTCTTAGATGGAAGGCCTTAGAGGGCTAAATGAGCTCCATCTGCCTGGGTTTGGAATCAGAGTTGTCCCTCTCCTAGGATAACTGTCACAAGGCTAATGAGCTCATCCTACCCATACAAGGATTATAGGAACATGGGTATCACTCCCCACACTTTCCCGTGGGCAATGAGTTTAATGCTCCCTCTGCTGTTGGCACAGTTATCGCACCAGGGGCCACAGGAGACCCCAAGTGATTTTCACACTGTGCCTGAGGTACCCTTGTATAACAGTGTATTTGGGTCACATACTTGTCTTCCATAATTCTGTGGACACAGTTTCAGTTGTGGGTGAAATGTGTGAGTTTTTGGTACACAGTGGAGCATGCAGAAGTATTGACTGGTCTCTCAATTGTTTTTTGATATTCAACTTTTGTTACTGAAATTAACAAATGAAAAATTTCTGGTTATTGTAACAATTTCCTGCTGCACATTTTTGTTGTTCTTGTTGTAAATAATACCAATGTGGCTAGTTTATGTGCAACACCATAAACTCTCTTCTGCTTACTTAGATTACTTATGGGTGATGAGCGTGTGAAGAATGGTCTTAATTTCATGTATGAAGCCCCACCTGGAGCAAAGAAAGGTATTGTGGTGTCCTGATTGTGAGCAGACAGTACTGCAAAGCTGAAAATCTTCTGAAGAAATAAGATTTATTTTAAAATAATGTGTTCATAGTGAGGTAATGCTAGAAGGTATGATTTTTACTTCTTCCTGTGAGAATATGTAGACGTACGTAATATGTAATAATTTTGATGTCACAGTACTTTATTTTTTTTTCAAACTGAGGATGGTTGGGAGAAAAAGCAGATAAAATATCTTTTCTGGCAACAGCAAGAATCCTGTCCTTGACCAAAGGTGTTTCTTTAGCCAATTATAAAGCCACTGGATGAGGAGGACTAGTCCTTAGCAAGGTGTCAACTTGGACAACACAAGCCTGTATTTTGGCCTAGTCTCCTTTTTAGAAATAGCAGGGTCACTTTTGCTTAAAGTTCTGCCTATAATTTGGCTTGGAGCATGTCAAGCATAGGAGATACCAGAGCAAGAAGCTAGTTAGGGGAAGTTTTATAAATAGTAGATACTGAGATCTTGTAGTCAAAAGTGCTGGCTGACCTGGCTCTGGTGGGTCTGACTATGACTGTGTTTAGTAGACTGCTGAATGGAAATTACAGAGTACCTGGTGGATATTCATACCAGTCAACTTAATTTTAGGAAAATCTGAATGTAAGGCCAGAACTAAGACAACATGTTGCCTTTAAAAGAAAACATGTTCCCTTTTAAATGCATCTTTCCTATTTGCATGAAAACCATTGGAAATGCTTAGATGGGCATATCCTTGTAATGCGGTTATTTAACTCTAAAAGCTCTTAAAGTAATCCCTTAAGCTTAGAGCAAGTGCAGTTTTAAACTAGTGATTTTTGCTAAAAAATGTTTTAAAGATTTTAAAATGTTGTTGCTATTTGTATAAAATACACAAAACTTTGAACTTGTTTTGCAAATCAAATCAATAGAGTTTAAAAGATGATTCTGATTTTACAGGGTTTGTAACCATATACTAGTGGCTGATTATACATGCTCTATTTAGATGAAGTTACTTTCTGAGTATTTGCATTATTGTATTTAGTATAAATCATAAAATGTTTTATCTCCAGCTTAGACCCCAACCGCATTTTACGTATGTAATTAATGTATTATTTCTTTTCTTTCCATGATTTCTGAAAATTTGAAGAGGAAACTAAAGAGGTATTTCATTACATAATTTCTTTGTTTTCTTCCTTACTAACATACATTACAAAAAATATTCAAACTTACCATGTTTTCTCTTTTATAGCAAGAAGGAGAGACTGAATACAAATTTGAATGGCAAAAAGTCGCTCCTCGAGAAAAGTAAGATGTCTGGATTTTATCAGAATGATTTTTGTTTTTTCTTCTTACTTACCTTTCATCTCTGGTTTGGTTTTTTTTTTCTGGTTTTACTTTTTGAGCAGGTCACTTGTGTATAATCCTGTCCTGTCCTGGCAGTTAAAACCTATAAATCTAGAACTGTTCCCTTGATCTGCTTACTTTTTCTTTGAATTTTACATCCATATTTGAAAACACACTTAAAATCTAATGTTTACCAGAAGTATGTTTCTGAAGTGGATACTCACAACAATAAAAGGTAGTTTTCTACAAGATGGTTTTAAAAAGAGTAGTGAATATTTGTTTTCTTTTGTGTTTGTATAACAGATATGCGAAGGATGATATGAATATCAGAGATCAGCCGTTTGGTATCCAGGTAAGTTACATAAATTTCACTCTGTGGATATCTTGGGTATATTTCAAATATTATCTAACTGCAGAACATTCACATGGACTCGCTTAATTTTATCATCTGTTTCTCAGTGAGTTTAAAAGCTTCTCTTATGCCTAATAACGTAATACATTTCTGTAAATGTCAAGCTGTACAGTTAACTAAAAGAAAACAAAAAAAAAACCCCAACCACTGAAACAAACCGAACCCAGGCAGTAGCCACAGAAAAACTAAAAACAAACAAACCATTCTGGCCACCAGGCCCATACAGGGCATGGGTACCACCCATGGCCCCAGCCCAGCCAGAGCCCCCAAACCCCTAGAAGAACCCACTAATCACCCTAGCCTTAGCCTCCACCCACCAAAATACCACACAACTTCCCTCAGACTGCTCGCTTACAAGACTTGATGCAAAACTACCCCACATGCCTGCCCACCAGTCCGAAGACCCCCACAACTTGCCTGACACCCTACCACTCCCCGGGCCCCACAAGGCAGGCAAGCCGGGCAGGCAAGCCCCCGAGCACCATGAACCCCTGTGAGGCAAGCGCGCTGAGCGGGCATGCCCAGGCAAGCCCCCGAGCTCCAACACAGGCAGGCTGGACGGGTAGGAACCGGTTCTTCTCACTGCACGGTTCTCGCAGGGGGCCGTTAGAACCCCATCGGAACCGAGTACCGGTGTACCTACAGCCTGGACAAGTGGTACAACCACGGCAGGACAGCAATGGAGCCGTCAGGATCCTGATAAGGGGGAAGGGGAAGCGTAGGGAAGCGTGGAGCTGGATTGATTCGGGTCAGGCCGGGTTGCCAGTGCAGCTGATGTTTTTGAGAAGGCACGCAGGATCACTCTTGAGGAGAAAAGACAGTGTAGAAAGAATCATGTCTTGCAGAATATACCTCCTAAGGAGTCCTTCTGCTGTACCTTTTGCAATTGATCTTGTCTAACTCGTATTGGCCTTTTCAGCCATCAGCGCGCTTGTAAAAAGCGTGGGTAGAGCCCTCCCTGGATCTTCGTTCGTGAAGCCTAGCCATGCTTGTTAACTAAATGATGCCTTTTTGTTTTCCTTTTAGGTGCGGAATGTGAGATGTATTAAATGCCACAAGTGGGGTCATGTAAACACTGATCGAGAATGTCCCTTGTTTGGCCTCTCCGGAATTAATGCCAGTTCAGTCTCCAGTGATGGTTCAGGTAGGCAGTGAATGTCTTTTGAAGGTGCTGGTTAGAAGTGTTGAGGGAATTCCTCATGTTTAATTTTAGAAGATTTAAGTTTATCGTATGTACCAAAGAATTGATGAAACAGGGAAACTACTTCTTTATTCCAAATGTAGGATCCACCATTTCAAGTTAATTATTTCAAATGACAGGAACATAATTTTCTGATTAGTAGCATATTTTCAAAAGATTCCACAATGACTGTTGTTATGATTCTACATGTGGCAAAAACGGAGAAGCTGCAATGAGATTGTTTATATCAGAATGACAGTATTTGTGTCACCAGAAAAAGAAATTCATGTAATGGATTGGCAAAGACTGTACCAGTTCAGATTCAGGCAAACAGCTTGGAAAAGCTGGAATGTATTGGTATTTGTCCTGGTTTGAAAGGTCAAACTCAGAAGGAAGCCCCTTTAAGAGCCTCCCCCTTCCCCAAAAGGAAAGAAATCACTGAACACTGGGACTGAGTTGTAAAGAATAACTTTTTTAACATAGAGAAATATATGTAACAATGGAAATATAGGATAATGCAAACCCTCCTCGTTCCCCCCCACCCCCTCATGCCACCGGCTGCCCCCCCCACTCGCAGCAAAACCTGCTTGGGTACAGTCTGATCGAGGTGAGGTGGCAGATGAGGTGAAGAGTGGAGGAAACTCGGGTGGTAGATGGTGATGGTGGGTGGAGAAATGAAAAGGTAGTTTTGGCCGCTGCACACGTTGCTGCAAGATGCCTTCTTCTTCCCAGAAGCACCATGGGTTCCCGGCAACGCTTACTGTGGAAGCTCCTCCACCTGGCGTGCCGTGGCGTCGCCGCTGCGTTGCCGATTCTTCT
>VWZO01009472.1:19939-45813 GCA_013396975.1 Bucco capensis | reverse complement strand
GCCGCTGCGTTGCCGATTCTTCTATCATGCCTGCAGCTGCTCCTGGGTGTAAATTGTCACTGTTCGCTGCTCCCGGGGAGCTTGCGGGTGCCACAGGCTGTTGCTGCTCTGGGGCTTGCCGCTGCTCACCGCCCCGTTCCGGGATCTGTTGCTGCCCAGAAACTGGTGGGGTGTGGGCATGTCCAGCACTGGTCATCCCCCGCCTCCGTGCTCACCAGGGGCTGCCCCCTGCAGCTCCGCACAGCTCCATGCCGGGCAGGCACCACCAGGCGGGGGGGGTGGTAGTAGAATTATATTGTGCAATTCTCACATGTCAGAAATGCTTTTATGCTGCAGAACTCACTCCCTGCCCCTCTACCCCCCACCCACTTCAAAACATGTAAATTTTAAGAGTGTTTGACTGGGAANGTATTCCAGGTGGGGCCTCACCAGGGCAGAGTAGAGGGGGAGAATAACCTCTCTTGATCTGCTGGCCACGATCCTCTTAATGCAATCCCAGGATGCCATTGGCCCTCTTGGCCACAAGGGCACATTGTTGGCTCATGATCATCCTCTTATCCACCAGGACTCCTAGATCTTTTTCCCCAGGGCTGTTCTCCAACAGATCAGTTCCTAGGTTATTCTTTCCCAGATGCAGTACTTTACACTTACCTTGTTATATTGCATTAAGTTTCTCCCTGCCCATCTATCTAGCCTGTCCAGGTCACACTGGATGGCAGCACAGCCTCCTGGTGTGCCAGCCACTCTTCCAAGCTTGGTATCATCAGCAAACTTGCTGAGGGTACACTCTACCCTTTCAACCAGATCACTGATGAATATATTAAACAGTACTAGACCCAACACTGACCCCTGTGGGACTCCACTAGTCACAGGCCTCCAATGAAGTATTTGTACATGCTTGCACAAGCCTGAAAATGGGCTCCTTATTATTCATGACAGTGTATACAGACACTTTGCAGAGTCAGTGTAAGACTAACTGCTTGTTTCAAACCTAAGTGAAAACGTTTCTAGGTGTAGGCAAAGTTTGACTGCTGTGGACGTTCCAAGTCAGAGAAATTTTCTCCAAGTAGCTTTCCAAATGGTCTTTCTAAAAACAGAGGGATTTACACTTATGATGAATTTAGCATGAGAGAAAGTGCTGTAAAACTACTTAGATGTTCTCAGACTGCACCAGTGCTTTCTCATTTTCAACTGGAACAGACCTAGTGTGCTCTGCTGAGCATAGGATTTTGTTATAGGCTGAGGAATGATTTCAGGGAGTAGGGGTAGGCGACAGATCAGGAGTTGTATATATAATTTGTAAGACACTGCTCTTGGATTTGAATAGTCAGCTGTAATGATACTGCTACTTCTTTCAGGGAAACTATGTTAAAAACACTGTAGGCAAAGTTTAAAACAATTTTAAGTTCTTGATTTAATAGCAGATACAAGGTTTATACGAGGTGGTAATATTAATTAGATCATCAGGTAAAAGGTTGTCTGCTTTTTCTAACCTCAGGAATATAATCCTTTCATCAACTTCTAAAACTTCATCTGATTTAGTAACAAGCTAAATTGTGCTCCTTTGATGACTTCTGGAATTTCCATGTATGTAAATGAAGCACTACAGTTAAGCAAGAACACAAGTTCTTGAATTCACTGATTCTCTTAATACTCATAATTCATCCATGTGGTGTGTTAAAGCTGCTGTCATGCATTTTTAAGAAAACCTGTGGTTTTTTTTAAACTAAACACTGACACTAGTCCTATCTTATCTGGTATGGGAGTAATTATCTTTGTGTTGCTGAGGGTTGTACCCAGTTGTTAGAGTGCTATAGATCTGCAGTTAGCTCTGTAAAATTAACCTATACTGAGGGTAAAACAGTATTTTTGCATTTCCTAAAAAGACACTGCAACATTAGAAAGACAAATTCTGTCATGTTCTGATCACCGCCCTCCAACAATGTAATCTTGTCTTGACCATTTCTCTTTATTGCTCTGTTTCTTCTTATTACTTCTATTTAATGCTTTGTTACTAGCCCTAATGATGAATCTGTATCCACCTCTAAGATTCCTCTTCTGATGTACAGCACATCTCATCAAACTCTGCCTCTTCCTGCTTCTCTCTCTGTTAATTGCATGCACTCCTAAGCTGCTTTTATGTGTCTAGACTAAATTCCTAGTTATGTTCTGATTATTTTGTAGTACTGCAAAAGTTTCCATTGCCACGCTGTTCTTACTTAGATTTACTAGAACTGCAGAAAATACTGCTTTGTAAGGGACAGACACATTTTATGATACCATCTTTTTATTAAATCTTTCTGCACCGTCAACTGATGATTAGGTTTAAAAAAAACCAAATGCTTGAATGGCTTCCCACTCACACCTACATACCCACTGCCATGTGTCACAAGTGTCTCCTTATGCTCAGAAAACTGGTAAAAAAACATGTAAATAGTCCAGAGTTTTCATTTGTTGTGCTTGGCAGCACCAAAACAAAAAGAAGTATGAAACCACTTGGTTTCTAAAGTCTGAACTCTGAAGTACAATTTGCAGAAGCTGTATCTTTCTTTCTAGAATGTAGAATAAAATACGCACCTCTGAAGAGAACAATGACTAGGAATTTCAAAGATAGAGAGTGATTGCTTATAGTATATAGCAAGTCTGGATTTTTTTTTTTTTTTGACTGGGTGTTTTAATAGCTAAATGTGTAAAAAAAAAGTATATTAGCAACCTGCTCTCAAGAAAGAGTTGAAAAATACTGGGCTAAATTATTAGAGCAAATAATACTTCTAAAGGTCAAGAAGTAATTCCGTATGTAGAAAGTAATCTTTGAAAGCTTATTCCTAGTATATGTGTCTAGAAGTTGAAATACAGATATTATCTTGTGAATGAAAGGGTACATCCAAGAATTACAGATCAAATAAGAAATAAAAGTGAAACCAGAACAAAATTTTAGTATGATAGTCAATATACCAGGACTCCAATTAGTTTATGAAATTATTTGTATTAGAAGGACCAAATTTAGGCTATAAATAACTGAAACTTTTTTTTTTTAAACCAAGTCTTTGGTCAACTGGAGTCAGCTTGCCCAGCTGTGTCCACTCCCAGCTCCTTGTGCACCTGCAGCCTGCTCACTGGCAGGGCAGCCTGAAAAACACAGAAAGCCTTGACTTGTGCAAGCAGTGCTCAGCGATATCTAAAACACCCTTGTGTTGTCAACCCAAACAGCACAAGCCCAAAACATAGCCCCCTACAAGCTACTATGAAAAAAATTAACTCCTTTCCCAGTCAAACCAGTACAGTGTTAGCCACAGTATCTTTGTGCATGTATAAAGGATTGGCACTTAACCTAATTGGAGAGATATTTTCATCTTTCTCCTTGGTCAAAATCAAAAATTTTTGACAGAAAATTAGGGTAAAAAAGTGTTTTATTAGGATAAACAAATTATTGATTTTAAACCAACAAGAGCAGCCTTTCCCCATCCTTCCCTTTCTTCCTTCAAAAACTGGGCCTTCAAAGGTCTTAGTTTGTTAGTGATTTCAATTTAATAGAAGCCCAGGGTTTAGTTTTTGTTGTTTTATTTTAATCGCCAAAATCAGTGAGTTTTGATTGTATATAGACTCCTAATTTGAATGAAAAAAAAAAAAGTTTAAGTAATGCAGAAGCTGGATTCAAGAGCACTTGATACAAGTTCAGTTTGTGTTTTGTTCTAATTTTTTCCTGCTTCAGAAAGAGATCAAAACAAAATGTCTTCTTTGGACTCAGACTACTTTTTCAGCCTCAGAGGAAGTGTTTGAGTTCAAATGAATGAAAATGAAACTCCTATGTCTGATTTAGTTGCATTATGTAAAGTTCCAGCTCTGTTTCTCTGAGAGGAAAGAGTTACTGCCTACGTACATTTTTTTGCATCATAAAATAACAACCAATATAGGCTTTTCTTTCGCATAAATTCTAGAAGCTACGATTCTCTTATTTCAGCAGAAGGATACTTGTCTATAAATCTTAAGTGAAGACTGCGTTGTAATCTTCCTCTTTGCTCATAAACTGATCGGCAATTGCTGTTTTGGATTCAGCGTTGAGTATCTTGTATGTAAAAACCACTCACAGACTTCAGTTTACTCCAGTGGAACCTCTGCAAGGCAGAAGCATGTTTGTGGCACACAACTGTGCTCTGTGAGAAAAAAAAAACTGCTGTCTGTCAAGATCTGACATATACTGCAGCATCCCAGCAAACAAAAGTAGTTACAATCAGTACCTTAACTTGGGCACAGTGGCTTGGTTATTTTGCTTGTGGGACCATTTTACTAATCTAGCTGGTAATTCATACCAAAAAAAATAATAATCTTACCATTAAAAAAGTGCCTATTGAATAATATCTCACCAGTGAATAGAGATTATTTTTGCAATAAGGCAATTTTAGTGGATGTGGTTATCATGGGATAATCACACCCCTGGGGTACAGCCTTGTCTGTAATCTCCCAGGAGTGTAATTATTTCATGATAACTGCACCTCCTGGTGTTGCATTATTTCCATTATGAAATTCTTAGTTTTAGATATAAAGTAACTTACTTTAATCACTGGAACCTGCAAAGTGGCGTTAGAATGTTCCAGCTGTGAGGCTTACAGAGACCAACTTATAAGATTTACTTCTCCTTTACAAAGCTAAATTAGGCAATCAAAATGCTTCTTTGGGCTAAACTGATTTGCAGTATTTTTTACTGATAAAAATCTAACTTTCAGAGTTCAGACAAGATGAAAATATCAGTTGTGGTTCTGACTTTATGTGCCACTGTGTATATATGCATGTATAAAATATGTAGTATATACCAGTAAAAAACCCCACAAGTCACTGCAAAGCCTGTTTTTACAATTCTTTATCATTAACCAACAGCATCTGTTGATTTTTTTTGTGCTTTTCAGTGGTTTTTTTTTCTTGTGAAGCCTGAAAAGTCTTTGACTTCATTAGAACAGAGATAATAGGTTTTCTGTGCACAGTGTTTTCAATTAATACTTTTATTTCACTTCAAAATTGCCTGCAGCTTTCTTGGTCAGATAACATTAGGACAAACTAAATACTTCTCTCTCTTTTTTTTCCTGCAAGCACTTTATCTTGTTCAGTGAGGGTTGGGGAGGAAGATTGCTAAAAAGCCATGAAAGCTTAGATGCTTACAACTTTACTGTATGTTTTTTAGAACAAATAACTTGCTATGGATCCAGTACTGTCTTATGAAGAAAGGTATTGCTATCTTATGAAGTAAGGCTAGTGTCTCAAATGGGAAGGTAATTTTGTGAAGGGGGTAGTTAGAAGAAGTGAGATGGTATAAAAAGAGTTCTTATGCTCTTGGCCTGTGACACCAAAGCCTGGATAGTGCTGGGCATCCTTCTACGCTGTGGACTGCTTGAATGTTTTACAGCCAGCTGACTCCATATGTGATCTGCCCAGTGAAGTTACTGAGAAGAAAGACAGTACTGTAAAGTTATTAGCATGTTGTGGAAAATTCAGGCAAATAATGGTAAAAATATAATGGAGCAATATGTATATGTATTTCTGGGGACTTACAACCTACGAAGATAAAGAAATAAGTTATGTCTATGCAAATGCAACTTTCTAAAAACTCATCAGCTCCTAGAGTTTGTACCTCAGTGCCTGTAGACTAATCAAGGTTGTGGTTTCTCTTAGTCTGTCACTTAGTGTCTTCAACTGCTCTTTAGCTTTTGTGTGAAATTCCTTTCCATAGTAATCATTGAAATTATCAGTCACATAGGGACAGTAAAAAAGGAACTCTATGTCTGTTTCGTGTTGTATCTCACTGCATTTTTTCAGTGCAAAATAGGGTACTCTTTTTATATCCCAACAAATACAAATCTGCATTGTATGAGGAATGTAGGAATTTATTTAAGTGTTCTCTTAAATCTGTAATAACAAAGAAAAGGTATTCAAATATGTTAACTGTGAATATTTGTATAAATGGTCATCTGTGGAAACATACAGTGTATGAAACCTTCCTTTATGATTTGCAGCTGAGACCTTTGATTGTGAACAGTAGGACCCTTAACTAAATCTTCACATAGTTGAAGAACTGTCACATTTTAGAATAATCCTCTATTTATGTTTCAGAAGCCTTTGTATTTGGTGTGAATGCATAAAATAGAGTTTTCTATTAGAAGTCTTGTGCTCGGCACTTAAGCCATAAATATGGATTCCTGTAGCAGTTTGATAATATTAAATGGTTTTTACTACTCAAAAAAAGTAAAAACGAAACTCAGCATTATCTGAAATACACTATGTCAATAGCATGGCAAATTATGCTGAAATTCTGTGCTAAAGTGTTAAACTCACTTAAACTGCAGACCCTCTGAAGAAGAGCTAATTAAAAGCAAGAGTTTTTTTTATTCACTGATTTCTCTCAGTGCCAACTGGAGCAGTTGCTTTGAAGTGTAAATATGCTCTGAAAGATACGCAAAAATTATCCATAAAAAATGATAAATTCTGAATTAGTGGAGGCAGTATAAATTTGCTATGTTCTTCATGATGAGGGTCATGATCACATCATTTAGATAATAACTCTTGTCCTTTAGGTAAGTAAGTGTCTACTCTTATCTTTGTTGCAACCACAATAAAAGTTCACCGATGATAGTGTGATTAAGCTTAGCCTGTAATTTTTTTGCATTTTGTTCAATTTCCTTTTAAGTCATATGAAGAAAAAAAATCTGAAACTGTGGAGAGTGCAAAAGAAGTATGTAGATGTATTGACCAAACTGTCAATGCTAGCTTTAAAGTTAGTTTCTCTTTTAAAGCAAAACCTAAAAAGCCTTGTATCATGTTATGCCTTCGCTGTAACCCAGACAAGTCAGCATTCTGAAATCAAAAGTATATTCATCCTTCATGTGATTGTGTGCTAAACTAAAACCCATCAGAAGAATGGCTTTCTAAAACCTAGTTAATGTGAAAGAGCTCTTCACATACTCCCTGGAGCATTTCTTTGTTTTTCCACAGCAGAGTCTGGCTTTAGTATCACTGTTAAGTAGAAAATCAGATTTCAATTTGGAAGAGTTACAGCCTCATGTTGTCCAAGATGCATATAAGAAATATAAGAAAGAAGGAAGACAACATGTTTTAGGCTACTTAGTTAACAGTTACGTAGTAATAAAGAATAAGACTTGAAAACATCTTGTCCTTGATTCATAAATTAATTTTTGAACACGGTAGAGTGGAGTATACTGAGTGTGACATACACTGGTGAATTGATAGTAGATACGCAAGTGTGGTTTGTTTACATGGATATTCATGTAAATTCTCTCATAGGATCATAGAAAGGTTAGAGTTGGAAGGGACCTTTAGAGGTCATCTAGTACAGGCCCCCTGCTGTGACCAGGGACACCTATAACTAGATTGGGTTGCTCAGAGCACCATCCAGCCTGACCTTGAAAGTTTCCAGGGATGGGGCATCCACTACCTCCCTGGGCATCCTGTTCCAGTGCTTCATCACCCTCCTTGTCACACTCCAGTCATGGGATTCATCCCATCAAGTTTCAGTAATGGCAACTAGGTCATAAATTTCTAGCAGGATGTTAGCTTCCAGCCCCTCTTGTTTGGTACCCATGCTGTGTGTGTTGGTATAGAGGTACTTCAAGTTGGGCTGAGAGCCGTGTCACCTTCTGACAGGGAGGCCCTTTAAATGGGTATTATGATAATGATGTTTTTAGATTTAAATGATTACATCTGTAAACTAAAGGATGTCCCACAACAGCACACATTTTGAGGAAGGGGAAGCTTTAGAAAAACTCTATTATAATATTCTGTACTGATGATACACAAAATGAAAATTAGTTAAAATAAAGTTTAAAAAGTTGTAGTTAAGTGACACCATGAAAAATGTACTGCCTTCTTCAGTAACTTTTATATCATATAGTCTATTTCATTTCATAACAATACATAACTGCAGCCACTACCTAAGTACAAGTGGTTATTGTCATTTCCCCTGCCAGTGGTGGAAATAGTAGTTACACTTATTACCATTTCTTATCTCTTTACTTTCCATATGTATTGTGCTATAAAAATACATTTAAAACTTAATTGATTGCAAAGAATCATTCAGTTTGCTTATCTGCATTGGTGACAGTAGTGAAGGCTTTTATCAATAAATTGAGCAGATATTGTCAAGACTATGCATCGTGAGTAGACAGAAGTAAAACATTGGATTTGGTGATACTGGCAGTCATAACACATACAGACATAAGTCTGTCCTTACTGCCACTGAAACTGTTGCAGAAAAAAGTGGTATTTAGTAACAGTCATTACAAAAAGAAGTTTTATCATTCTGTTCTCTAATAGTGGCTAATTTGAAAAATGTGCTTTCGACATTAGATTGCCCTTAGATTCACTAAGGCCAAATTGTGCCTGACCGATCTGGTGGCCTTCTATGATGGAGTGATCGCAGCAGTTGATGAGGGGAGACTGACTGATGTCGTCTATTTGGACTTTTGTAAGGCCTTCGATACGGTTCCTCATGACATCCTCATCTCCAAACTGGAGAGATGTGGATTTGATGAGTGGACCGTTCAATGGATAAAGCAATGGCTGGAAGGACGCTATCAGAGAGTCGTGGTCAATGGCTCTTTGTCCAGGTGGAGAGCAGTAANCCCTATGAGGATAGGCTGAGACAGTTGGGATTGTTCAGCCTGGAAAAGAGAAGGCTTCGAGGGGATCTTATAGCAGTTTCCCAGTACCTAAAGGGGGATTATAAAACAGAAGGGGTGAGACTTTTTAAGCGGTCAGACTGTGATAGGACAAGGGGGAATAGCTGAAGGAGGGGAAATTTAGGTTGGAGATTATGAAGAAGTTCTTTACCCGGAGAGTGGTTAGGCACTGGAACAGGTTGCCCAGGGAGGTTGTGGATACCCCATCCCTGGCAGTGTTCAAGGCCAGGCTGGATGCAGCCCTGGGTGACCTGGTCTAGTGATTGGCATCCCTGCTCAGTGCGGGGAGGTTGGAACTAGATGATCTTTAGGGTCCTTTCCAACCTGGCCATTCTGTGATTCTGTGACATTTTAATGGAGGTCTAGTTGATGGTGTGTTGTGGTGGTGTTCTCCTAAGAGGAGTCATGTGCCCATGCCTCTTAGAGGAGACATTCTGGCAACAGCAGTGTTACATAGATTCTGTATTTGTAGCTTGAAAAGAAGTAGAGAGAGGATAAAAAGTAATTGCAGATATAAGTTTCTCTTGTTTCTGGGATGGGACTGGGGCTAGTAATGCGGGGTGGGAGAGCTTGCTGTGAGCTAGACTTTTAAGTAATTGAAATCCAGAATTATATTTTTCCCCCGGTTGTTTAATGGAAGCAGAACTGATTCTGTTACACTGATCTCGGTTAAGTGTGATAAGAAATTGGAGTATACTTGGTTATAAAAAAAGCAAATTTACAATATGTTGTAGAAATTCTAGTATGATATCCTTCTGCAATCCAGTAAAAGTGATACTCATATAGGCTTCAGAAAAATTCCATTTACAGCTCTTCTGTTTATTTAATTGTACAAATACTGTAAAGATCTACCAACAGCTGTCAAGCTAAGGCTGCACTCAGGTTGTGATTTGTGAAGACTAAAATCTTTCTTCTCACACTTCATTGAGTGGTTTGAGTTTCCAGATTTTGTGCCCTTACTCTTTTGGGTCAACCTAGCTATCTGGATTTTTTCCTTAAATAGTATCTTAAATAGAACATAACAGAATTAGTGCAGCAAGAACTTCTGTGGGAAGTAAGAAGCAGGAAGAACCTGTAGGCTATTTGCTTGACAACTCTATTTCTTAAGAATTATAATGGCTGTGAAAAAATATTTTTAAAAATCCTTTGGTGGGTCTTTAACTATGGAGTTTCTTTTGTGCAAGCCCTTAATATAATTTTAAGTAGCTGTAGAAAACTTAACAAGTTGTCAGTTGTCTTAATGCATAAAAATAAGTGTGATATCAGCATGCAATTAATTCCACTGTATGCTAAAAAGCTTTTCCAAGACTATGAATTAATTTTAAAGCAGGTAAATGTTTAGTTTTAAACAAATGTCATCTGGAAAGTTTTACAGGTTTTTTTCTTTTTTTTTTTCTTATCAAAATGTAAATTCCAGAAAATAAGCTTGACAGTCATATTCAAAAATACCAAGGTACTGTGTTTGACTTGTTTCAGAAAGAATAAGAAATAGATTATGAAATATTGTAACTTTGAACTTATTTTTAGTTTGCTGATTGAAGAATGCTGAGAGACTAGTTGTCAGAAGTTGTAGCAATCAGCTATTTTTGCAGGATTCCTGTATCTAACATTCTGTCAACCTGTGGCTTAGTGTCATCTCTAGATGTTTTCCCCTGCATGGGATCACATAGGTAGCTTCTTCTCACATTGCCTCACAAGTCCATAAAGAATGCATATATAAGAACATCTGTTTTTATAGTACACGAAGTATTTTTCTGTGCCTGATGTAGGAGTGATTTTTTTTGTAAGTTGATGGGTGCTGTTCAAGAATGCTTAGCTATCAGTTCATAAGATTTTAGCCCACTAAGAGCCTCTCAGCTCAATCTTGCTGTCTGTTTTACAGTTTATGACTCAATTGGAACTTAACCACACAAAGATATATAGTTACCAGGTATACTGTTTTGTTTGAGGATGTTGGAGAGTGAGGACCTAAATGTAGTCATAAGTCAGAGACAGGCTTATCTTTGGCTTCCCAGGCAAACCAATTTTATCCCACTGGACATAGTTGTGTCTCCAACAAGCAGGACTCCACAATTGGTTCACACCAAACAAAGGAAGAGGGTCTCTACCAAACAGTGTACTGGTGGCTCCAAGGTTTAAGCTTTAGCTCCTAAATAAGGAAGCCAAGGACAATTCTCAGAAGCTGAGTTTATCAAACCTCTATTAAGTGAGGTTTGGTGTGTGGGGTTTCTTTTTACTTTTTTGTCTCCCTCGTTTGTATTAGCCAGGAGAAATCCCCTACTTCATTTATACTGTGGAAGTGGGAATGTCATTGTTTACTCACACATTTAGGCAGATACATCCTTTAAGACTCTGAAGGAGCAGCCCAAAAAGAAGTGTGTTAGAGGCCTCAGTGCTGTCACACAAAATAGCTGTGCCTGGAAATCCTGGAAGACCTCAATCTGTTGATATTTCGAAGAAAATCAGATCTGCTTATCAAAATCATGAAAGTATAAATCAAAAGCAGTCTGTTGAGGCATGGATGGGAAAATAAAGTCACCAAACATTTGATTGCTTTGATTCCAAGCCAAGGAATTTAATTATTAGAATAAGAATTTTCTTTATTCTTCTTGTTGTGTTGCAGAAAGTAGCTAGTAATAGATGTTTGCTCTTAAGCTGTGCAGCAGCCATCTAATGTCCAAATTGAACTTCTCAGCCTGGGCTTGCAACCATACAGAAAACAATCACTTTAGACTTCAAAGCTCAGATATTGTTTTCTCCCTACTAGCACTGCTACCTGAACAAAGGCAGTGATAGAGTCTTGCTGCCATTGGGCAGCAGAAGTTCAGAGGCATCAACTATTCAGAAAAAAAGCATGAGAAGTTTGCCTGTGTCATCATCGCAAAAACGTTCATGCTTTTTCAAATGCAAAGATCACATACTGTGAGAGAGTCCTCTGTAATTAACCATAGAGGACAGTGTGCTTGTGTCGTGCCTGGCTGGTGTCTGCACACAGAGGGCTGTGAAACAGGGCTGTGTTTTGACTCTACTTTCATCTGTGGAGTTGGTTTATTTTCTGAATCTCTTTTCCTAGTGTTTTCTGAAACCTTTAATTACAGTAAAAATCGTATACATAATAAACTTTTGTGGAGATTCTTGCATCTCCTGACAAGTCAGGCTGAACCTAAATTACTCTTTTCCCTCACCACAATTAAAAGGAGACCAAAACAGGAATAATTTATTTCATAAATCACTTTCAAGGTTCTGTAGGTATATTTGATACAGCTTTTATACACCCACAAAACAGGAATAACAGTGATTTTTTAGCAGTTCTTACTATGGAAATGCCATGTTGCAGATAAAATACTGTGGATGGAGCTATGAATGTCTCCTTGATGTCATTAATAAACAAGGAAACACAAGTAATATAAATTTCTTTTTAGCCTGGCTTGATTTCCTTCTAAGCTTGCTTGTGTTTTAATTTCTAAACTTAATATTATTTTCACATCTAAAAAGCTTATGGAAGCTAACACAGAAGTTTGCATGTGGTTGTGTGTTGGGTCCCAGCTTGAGCAGCCACTGTGACAGGTCTTTGGGTCACTCATATGGATCTGTGCATTACAGCGCAACTGATGTTCATTGGGCACAAATACACAAAAATCACTAGTGTTGTGCCTTTATTAAACACTTCTAAAGAGAGAAATGATTTAACTTACCTCTTTCCAGTGTTATGCACAAAGAATGCATGAAAGGTTTGTTTCCAGAAAATAATTTTGAATTGTGCCTTTGAGGGCCAATATGCCTTCATGCCTCTTTGGTCTCGATTCTGCCCCTAGTCCTCCTATGGAACTACAAAGTTAGGGCTTCTGTCTTAGTTCTTTTGCAAATGTCCTGTAGAGATTTGGACAAGTTGTATTCCTCTGTTTATCTAAGGACACCAATAGGAGTAATTAGGCCTTCAACACACATAAAATGTGAACATTGCTGAGAGTGGGTGGCAAAATTAGTTAGGTTAATTTGTTAGGCAGTGGTTCTTGCTGCCTTTAATTAACAGACTGACTCCAGGCTTCAATCTGGCCAAATGTTTTGGTTTCTTTGCTATGGTGAAATCTTTTTTCATGACTTTATACTTTGTCTCCATTCAGCTTCTCATACAGGGCTTCATTTTGATGTAGTATTTGGCTGAATCATGTGGCTGGTTTATGTGGCCTTTTCAAATCAAGATGTCAGCTGGTACTAAATTCTGTTGTTTGGTTTCTGTCTGATGTCAGCTTATATTCCAACCAAAGTAGATTTGGGCAAGCAGAACAGGTTTTAAATTTGAAATAAGCAAAAGCATAGACACTGGAGTCCATATACATTAATTAAGAATGATCAGGGGGCTGGAACACCTCTCCTACGAGGATGGGCTGAGGGAGCTGGGATTGTTCAGCCTGGAGAAAAGAAGACTTTGGGGGACCTAATAGTGACTTTCCAGTACCTAAAGGGAACTTACAAGAAGGCTGGAGAGGGCCTGTTTACAAAGGCCTGTAGTGAAATGACAAGAGGCAATAGTTTTAAATTGGAGAAGAGTAGATTTAAACTGGACATTAGAAAGAAGTTCCTCACCACGAGGGTGGTGGAACACTGGAACAGGTTGCCCAGGGAGGTGGTTGGGGCCCCATCCCTGGAGGCATTCAAGGTGAGGCTTGCCAGGGCTCTGGGCAACCTGATCTAGTTGGGGATGTCCCTGCCCACTGTGGGGGGGTTGGACTGGATGACCTCCAGAGGTCCCTTCCAACCCAAACCATTCTATGATTCTATGATTAACTATCAGTGGGCTTACAATTACACTGTACATGTAAAAAGAAAAAACACAGAGGTAGAAATAACCCCCTACTTAACAAAAATGTAAACTCAAGGAAGGACTAAAAGGTATCTCATTAAAGAATACTTTTGCCTGGCAAAATAAGGAACTTGTGAAAAGAAGTTAACACAAGGGCTCTTTTAACCATTATTAAAGTTTTATCTTCTTTACTGCTTTGCATATAGGCCTGTTTGTTTCTGTAAGCAGTCCATTATACAGGAAGACCAAGAAAATGCTGAAGTTAACTTTTTTTATTTTGAGAAGGTGCTATTTTATTTTTGATGTATTTTCCATAGTAAAAATCTTCCTTTGGTTTCCATCGTTTTCTATGTTGAAAATAGGTGAGTTTTGTCCATCTCCACAACTAACAAATTCTGGAAACCACAAAGCAAGATCAGTATGTTTCATAAGTCTAGTTAATCTCATAATTTGCAATACTTTAGTAAAGTAATAGTAACCATGTGCTGTATGCTCTATTTTGCATTCCTTCTGGTTTAGATTTACCTTACACAGTAGTGCTAATTCATTGACAGTAAAGTTAGTGAATGAACTGGTAAGGAAATGAGTGAAAATGACCTAACAAGAATGTTACGAAGAAAAAGTACCTAATCAGACAAGCACTTGAGGTTTTGATAATCCCAGAAACAGAATTAAAGCAGAAGAGTGAGTTACAGGGTTTGTAAACTATGCAGTCAGTTCTGAATGAGCCAAAATATATCTGGTTACGTAATAAATGCTCATTGTTACATGTTTACAAAGAAAGATAGCATGTGCCTAATCCCAAACACTTTCTGTAATGTAATATATAGTGTATTTTTTAAGCTGATAAAACAGAAATCTCTGGAGAGATAACAGCATAGAGACCTGTTGTATCTGGGGGTCCCTAGACTAAGTAAGGGCATAGATAATTTTTTTATGTATTTGTTTATGTGCCATATATATTGAGTTTCTAATAATGGTTACTTTCTACATTCGGTTTCAAAAATTGGTGTCATTATGAAAAATGCATTATTAGTGACCTAGTAAAAATGTGTTTTCCCATTGGTTTAGGGGAGAGGAGCCACCTAAAGTCTTATTTCATGTGCTTTCTCTAGGTTTCCTGTGCATTTTTACTACAATAAAAATATATTACTAGACTCACTTGAATATATTGTTTTCAACATGGCAAAGTTACATAAGAGAATCCCCTTGTACTTAAAGAAAAATGCAATTATTTTCTATGCTGAATCTCCAGACTGCTGTTTTAGAAAATCATATCTGATTATTTGCTCAGCAGAAGATTATTGAGTTGATTTAGCTGTGATTTTACTTAACAAAGCTTCAACTGAATTCCTACTGTGGAGTCCAAAAAAGGTAGAGAGATATAAATGATACATTCAAACTGTGATTTTTGTGAACAGGGCCATCAATGCACCCCTCGGAGCTAATAGCGGAGATGAGAAACAGTGGGTTTGCACTGAAACAAAATGTACTGGGGAGAAACTTGACCGCAAATGATCCATCACAGGTAATGATCTTTTTACCAGTAAGCTGAAAATGTCTACAAATCTAAATGTGATTGCTTGTGAATTGCTACTTAATGCTTTCAAATATGCATATCCATAGGAAAGCTGAATAGCTATACCAGTAGAAAAATGTCCAAAAACTTAACTGTTTTCCAGCTTTGTTTTAGTCAGAATGGTGAATCATAAATTACTTCTTTTCAAACCACATATAATAAATTAAATCCCTCCTCTGGGTGACTAGTAATTGAATTTTTTCAGAAAGGGGATGGTTAGGGGGTTGCCACATACTTCTGATGCAATGGCAGCCTTTGGATGAAATTTGAGGAAGTACGCACAAGTAATTACTGCCAGCAGTGCAATATCTGAAGGTTTTTTTACTTGATTGACTATTGTTACATTTACTATTTCTGGGAGTGAAAACGTTTAATTGCCTTTACTTAGACTGCACAGGATACATTTCTAATCGAGGTGCTTTTAATAAAAATATAACATGAAAAATTCCTATACAGGCTTTGAGTGAGCCACCATGAAGTAACCTTTGTTTGTACAGCAGGATAGTCAAATCACTAGTAAAGAGGGGCTGTCAGTCCTCAGCCATTGAAATCTTGAGTAAATCAACAATTCATTGTGTATCCACAGATGGATGTACCTTTGCATTTAAAAAAAGCTAAGTAATCCAGAAGAATATAGCATACAGGCACTATTAAATGAATCACAGTGATATCAGTATGTTTGGTTTATGTTAGGGGCTTTTTTGGAAGAGCTTTTTAATCCCTATTTCTTCTTTCCCCTCCTGAGCATGGCTAAAATTAAAAACATCACAGTGCAGAACTGTAGTGTACCGGATGCATGTAATTTGAAGACTTCAGGGTCTTCAAAGTAGCTATGGTTTTGATGATTGCGTTACTGCATGTAGATTATATGATTGCAGTATTTTGCGTTGCTAGAACACTTTATGAACATTTGAAGACAAATAACACAACAGTGAGGTAGATGTGTTAATACCCATTTTCGTAATGACTAAACTGAGACAGAAGAGTAATTTGCTTAAATTACTCTGGGTTCGAGCAAGACTAGCATCTTAGCTATTCATCCAAGCATGATAACAATGGAATGACTTATCCTGGGGAATCATGTGGGCTCCAAAATTGGCTCATTTTTATTAGCTATTGCAGAAATGTTTCTGTCCCTAGCAGTGGGTTTTTTTCATGTTACTAATAACTCCTGTTGTATAACCCACACATAATAACTCCTACTCAGCTTTGAGACAGAATGGGGGGGGGTTCACTTTGTAGTGAGTTTGCTGCTCTTTCCAAAGTCTTAAGCTGATTAAGTAATATAAATATATTTGGGGCTGTTCAAAAGTAAGGTACGTAGAGGCATAACTTTTAGTACAGAAATTTGAATGAAGGGATTATTTTTATGTATAAGAATTCAATGTCTTACCACATTTTCCTAGGAATTTGTTGCAAGTGAAGATGATGATCCAGAAGTTGAATTTTTAAAATCACTGACAACTAAACAGAAGCAGAAACTTCTAAGGTAAGTGTGAGATCTAGCTGAGGGGAGATCTGTATGACTAGTAATTCTGACTCCATGATTGTCCTTCTAACTCTTCCACACCATTGAAGAATTTAGCATCATTAGTACAGAAGAAAACCAGCTTAGTTTAACATATACCTGACCACAAATGGCATTATGCAATATGTTTTCTTAATCTGATTGGTTTGTTTTAATGTCTTTCTAATATAGTTATAATGCTTTTGCACTGGGGCTTGTTTCCAATTTAACTAGGATATTAAAATAATAATAACTGGCTCACTGAAGATGCTGGCAGTTGCTATTTTAAAATATTTATTTTGCACTGCATTGTTTATAGTGTCTTCTTCCAAGATTAAAAAGTCTGTGTTCTTCTTTATTGGTTTACAACTTGGCAAAGTTTGTGATCTTCTCCTGTGTCAAGGTTTACAGTTTGCTGCTCCAGCAGAGGGAGCTCCCCAAAACTACTGTTTTTGTAGTTTTGGTAAAAAGTTAATGAGGTTTTCATTCTTGGTTTCTGTCCTGATGATTTCATATCATGTGACTTATGTTCTTTTTCTCTGTTAATCTGCAGCTTTATCTTGAAAGAACCTGAAAATGCTTAAAATGCAAAATATTAACTGCTGCCTGATAGATCCCATCCAAGTGTCACTAGTTCAAATAGCCCTTTAGGTTAAGACATTCTGTATGGGGAGTGGGAGGAGGGGAGAAAGGTGAATGGCTAAGCAGGTACATGAGTAGGTAGGTACATCTGGTATCTGCATATATAATAATTCTCTGAAAAGACTTGGCATGTTTTGTGTTCCTTTTAAGTAAGGAATGTGTATGTAGTTTGACTAATTTAAAATGGTATTTTGTTGGAACTTCTGCTGGCTCAACACAACAAAATTATAATACTTTTTATTTTGAAATCTGAAGTTCATTGAATACTTCGGTCCTTTAGATTTTACTCATCTGAAGGTGTTGTTTTTTTAATACACTGAAAGTAGTTTCACTCTTCGATCACTGGGAAGAACAAACACAGAAAGCAAAATAAAAACTAGGTGAAAGCAGACAAATAGCAGCGAATGCTTGTGCATGATAGAATATTGTACTTATGGCTAGAAAATGTAAATTTATAGTTGTGTCAGAAGAGGTTATTGAAAATATCCATATTATTTGCCCAGAGAATTTGGAGATACAGGTTTTAGAGTCTCAGTTTCCATCATGAAAAGAAAGTGAGTGCTAATTGCATTTTTTTATTTTTAAAATATCTTTTAAAAAATGCATAAACAAAAGCAGAAATGACTTTCCAAAATCTCCAGAGCAAGCTGACAAGGGGAAAAAAAAGCACTACCGAATGTATTTATTTCTAGTTACAAGGCCAAAATTGACAGATCTTACTTACCTCTTTTTAAATTTAAAGAATTTAAAAATTATGTTCCTCCTGTTTTGAGGGAGCAGCTGTGGATTGCAGGAGGATTCTTACAGTGGTTAATGTTAAGTTAGAAATTTAAAAATAAGACTTTGTTGAAAAGGAATTCAACATGTTTTTTATGGAAAATAGTGTATTTACTGTATAAGTCATCAGAAAAAGTGAATTTTAAAAGACTGACTTTGTATTTTAGAGTATTTTAACATGTCTGATTGTACTGCTTTTCTGTTTTGAAAATAAAAGGAAGTTGGATCGTCTGGAGAAGAAAAAGAAAAAGAAAGATAGAAAGAAGAAAAAGCAGCAGAAGAAAAAAAGGAAAAGTAAACACAAGAAACATAAGATGAGATCCTCTTCCTCATCCTCCAGTGAGACTTCTGTAAGCAGCAGTGATAGCGAGACTGACAGCAGAGATAAAGCAGCACAAAAGAAGATGTATTCTAAGAAAAGAAAAAAAGACAAGTTTTCAGAGACTAGCAGCAGCAGTGATTCAGAAGGAAAGGCAAAGACGAGGAAGGAAAAACTTTATGAAGATCTCTCCAGTAGTCACGGTAACAAGGACAAAGATAGGGAGCAGTACAGACTTTTAAAGCAATATAGTTCTGCGGAGAACAACAAATGGAGCTCCTGTGAGGGAGAAAGAAAGTCCAAAAGCAGATACTATAGCACCATCAAGAGAGAGACTGAAAGAAAGGAGAGGGATAGTAGAAGCCAAAGCATTGGTGAGGGGAGCAGGAGAAGCCCTCGCACAAGTCACAGCAGTTCCAGGCAAAGGCAAAAAAGAAAAAGTCCAAGTCAAAGCCCTAGTGAAGAGCAGCACAGGAAAAATGAAACCAGAAGCCCCAGCACAGATGTGCACAGAGAGAAGAAAAAATGTAAAGAGAGCTATGGGGACAAGTGCAGTAAAGTGGAACACAAAGAAAGGAGCAGACGCAGTAGAAGCAGAAGCAGAGAGAGGAAAAAAAAATAGATAGTATAGGGGACAGGTGCAAATGAGAATGTCTGTGGTTTTTGATGAATACCTTTAACAAGGGCTCAATTACATATTGCTGTTCATTTTCCAATCTCTGTAACTAGCATTTCCTACATAAAGCCAACAGCATCATTTCTATAATGTTGGAATATTTGTAAATTAGGTATAAATGTTACAGTATTTTTCTTACTGTATAAATATACTTGTTGGTAAATATCTCTTGTATACATGCAGTAATTCATAGACCTGATTTTAGAGGCTTAAAATATTTTAGAGCAGTATGTGATATTCTTGGTTTTGTCAGTGGTGATTTCTGTTTAGATGCAACTGTGAGGGGAAGCAGAGAATAATTTGGGAAGAGTACTGGGATATGCTAAATGCTAAGAAACATTTGAGATAGTTCTGGATAAAATCACCACTTCAGATATCAAAACATTGTATTGTAGAGGGTTGGGTTGTTTTTTTTCATTTCATACTGAAGCATTTTTCTTAAAAGTTCCCTGTAAGAGATCAATTTCATGAGTTAAAACAACAGAGAGACACAGTTCACATAAGTGTGTAGCCAACATTTTTTGACCTCCTGCAGTGTACAACTTGGTCAGGGCTATCTAAACATCTTGAACCCCTGTTGGTATGTGTCAGTACAATGTCAAGTTATTGTTCAATAATCTCTCAAGACATGAAGAGAAGATTTACTGCCTCAACTGTTTCAGGTATTTCATTGTTTGTGGTAGAAAGTTAATGTAAACAGTCATCCCTTTGTTTTCATAAAACAAACCTTTTGTGTTTTTTAATGGTTGTCAGTAGTTTACTGCACACATTGTTATGAATGTGAACTTCCATAATGAAATACCTTATTCCTTAAAACCAGTAAGAACTGCTGCCTTCTGCAGGGTTCTGAATCAGTGCAAATGCGCAAGGCAACACTTCACAAGGGGGTTTTTTTGTGAAGAAAACGCGTCTCTGCCATTTTGTGGTGACATAAGTACACTGGTCAGTGGAAAGGTGAAAAGGCATCAGTATTCTGGCAAGCAGCTTTCTTCCCCTCCTCAGTCACAGGACAAATGTGACCGTCTTTTATTATTAGTCCAATTCTACTTCTAGAAATGGTCACTCAGAAGTTCTTCAACATCACAAGGAATATAATATATGGTGGAAGTGACCTGGCTTATCTTTTAAGTATGTGTGAATGAGTTTGAAAGGGTGAGCCATTAAGAGATACCACTTTCTTTTAAATGTATTTGCATTAAGTTGCTCCAGGCCTTCCTGCTGAAGTAACTGGGAGTTAAAGGGTATGCACAGTTCAACAGGGTCAGGCCCTATATTAATGTGCACCTGGAAGCTGTGATGTGGAAAGTATGGCAGGTGACAGTGAAAACACATGTATGAACAATCTAAACAAAACCTCCTGTGAATAATTTATTATTCCTCTGAATAAGAGAGGACAGACAGAATAATGTAGTAGGGGAAAAGGCGTGTTTTGGTAGAACATTTTCATGCTAAGTGCAGCATGAAAGATACAATGAATAACCAGTAAGTACTGGAAGGTGCCTCTACTCCAGTGAAAGATCTCTTGCTTACGAGTGTGTGTGGCACAGGAATATGCCCACCAGTGTCTTGCCAGCTGCACTGCAACTGACTTCTACCTGAAGAAGGAAGGACAACCTCAGCATCTACAGTTGCAGGTATTTTTGGGTGCTTTGCATTTTTTTTTATTTGCTTGTGAAGTGTATGCTATGTACGTCTTGCCTTTTCATGTAGGAGAAAACTGGCAAATGGCTTGGGTTTATTCTGACAGATGGCTGTTGTGAAAGAAAACTAAACCAAGAAGAATAATGACATTTTGGATTTATCTGTCTCAAAGACTACCTGGTGAAGAGCTTTGAAACAAAACACACATCCTTGAGAGATCCTTTCCTGCTTCAGTGCAGCTCTGACAGCCTTGGGGAGGGCCAGTGCAGCTTTGGAGGGAGAGGCTTGCTGCTGTTGGTACTTTACTTAGACTGATTTGTGCCCCCTTACTGGTGTGAGGAGCGGCCCTTAGCGTCTGAGAAGCTGTCTGTGGGAGGGATGGGCCTCCTTCACCACACCTAGGCAAGGAAAAGACAGTGGGTTCAAAACGCTTAAGGGGAAAGGTTGTTGGGATGATGTTTCCGTGGCTTTGCCGCACATGCTACGAAACCACGGCGAAAGCCCTCATGACGTCGACTGCAGAGCAGCAGCGTGGCCCCAGAGCAGCTCGGCGGGCCCGGCCCCGTGCATGGGCCCTTTGGGCAGCCTGCCTCGAGCCGCCACCACCCCGAGCCCTCAGCGCAGCTGCTGGGCAGAGCGCACCGGAGCCCTGTAGGAGGTGCTGTCGTTTCGCGGATGACGGTAACGGCANAAATCTTAAAAACCGCGGAAGAGGGTTAACTCTCTGCCGCTCGGCAGGGCCGGGCGGCCGGGGACCGCGGCGCCCTGGGACCGCGGCGCCCTGGAGTCGCTCCCGCAGTCTGGCGGGGAGGGGCGGGGCCCAGCAGCGCAGTCCTCCGCCGGACCCGGGGACAGGGTTTCCCAGGGCCGGAACGGGAAAAGTTGAGGCCGAGAGGGCCGACGGCTCCAACGGGCGGCCCCCGCAGGCTGAGGCAGCGGCGGCACGGGGCGGGTTCCCGCCCCCACCGGCTCCGTTGAGCGGCCCTGGGGGTGTCCGGGGATGCGCCCTAGAGCTGGGCGGCGAAAAGCCTCCGTCCTCGGACGAGGGGACTCCCGGGCCCCCCTTTAGCCCCACCACTCCTTGGAAATGATCGTTTAAAATTAACGCTGAACCGTAAATTATAACTGTTCCGAAAATAAATAAACAGGAGACATCCAGATCGGGTTCCTGCTTGGATCATTACAATAAATATCCCTGAAGGAAGCTCTCTATTTATGTTGTCATTGATTAATTCTCGCTACCTCATTTGATTTCGATTTAGAACGATTTGATTCTAATTTAATTAGCATGTAATTTGGATGTACATAATTACTGTAATTATGACATTCAGGTAAGGCAGCTTTAGGCTGAAAGGCAATTTCAAATTTTCTAGCAACCTATTTTGTACTAGGAAACGGACAAGGACTTTGCGCCCTGCCATCCAAGTAGCAATTAGCACATCTCGGAAATAGGCACTGCCGCGGGTTTGGTGTTAAAACAGCGGCGCGAAGGCGGCGGCGGTTCCTCGCCCGGTGCTCGCCGGCTCGTGCTCGCAGGGAGACTCGGTCGCCCCCCCCCTCTCCCGGACAGCCGTAGGTACAGAGCTGGCCCGCAGAGCCCCACGGTGGGCGAGGAGCGGCGACCCAGCCCCGGCGGAGCTTCGGCATTAATTGTTACGGGGCTACCGGCCTCTCCTTCCCGGAGGAGGAGCTGCAGAGACGAGCCCGGCCACCTTGCTGTGCCCGTCTCCCCTCAGGTGGGTGCGCGCGGGCCTATCCCACTCCTGCCGTCTCCCACAGAAAGTTTATCCCAGCTGGCACGCCCGGTCCCGGGGACCCGGCACTGCCACTCCCGACCCCCTCCAGCCGCCGCGGCCTCGTTGTGCTCCCGCTGCTGGCTTCTTGCCGTGGCCCGGCCGGCGCAGCGCCGCTACCCCCGCGGCGGGCTCCGACCGCGCCCCCGAGTCCGTCGCGGGCCTCTAGATGGCGCCTAGGAGCCATTGTGAGTCTCCGGTCCGGGGCACCGCAGGCGCGATCGCCAACCCCCGCGTTCGGGTTCTGCGTTTTTTTCTTGGTTTTAATGTGTTGAGAATTTTATTCCAAGAAGAAACTTGTAGCTAAATTATCCTCACTTAAAATAAACACTTAGTGCACCAATTACCCGGAGGGGCGGGCTCTCGGTTAGGTTCCCTTCATTCCGCGGTTCTGAGGGGTGGGAATGGATCTCGGCGAAGAGAGAATGACTGCAAATAAATTATAGCTCCCGCAGATAAAGTTTCCTTTTGAATTGAAAGGCACAATTAAGAAACTGTCCGGGCGCGGGATTTGGGTGTTTGTATGTTATCCCATTAGAACAAAACCATTACCGTTACCTTTTAAGTGTAAAACGAACCGTTAGGGCTGGAACTCGCCGCGGGGGGCAGGGGGCATGCTTCCTGCGGACCGGGGACTGCGCGGCCGAATGACATGTACTAAATCATTGCTCTGGCGTTTTACCTTTTCCCGTCGGTTCGTGGTTGCTGCCGTCGGTTGGGGGCTAGATGCGTTTTAACGGGCTCGAAGAGCCGGCGTGAAGCTGCCGTCCTGGAGCGATCTGTGAGTAGGAGCCGAGCTGGGCTCACGGGCAAGCCCGAGGCGACCCGAGCCAAGGCGGCGGGAGCTCAGCTCTCCCCTCGGTCTCCCTCCCTGCTGGAGCCAGGGGGGCATCTCTCTTGTTCCTGATGCTCCTTTGGTCTTGGGTTAACGTCTTCCCTCTAAAGATGCTGTTGAACTACGGATTCAAAGAGTGAAATCAGATTTATTTTTCGGTTCTCACACCGTCTGTTTAGTTTTTCTTTGTGTAAAAGTTCCCCAGACCATATAATTATCACCAACATGTACGAAAGAATGGTGTAATTTATTTTGGAAAAAGGCAACATGGTTTGTGTTTTCCTGATTAAACGAACCGGCTCTGAGTCCAGAGCTGCTCCCTTCTTCGTTTCTGGGGAGTCGGCAAGTGATGGACGTGTTCTGACCCGAAGGGGCAAAGGCGATGCAAAAAGGTCCTTGATCAGTGAGCTGAGAATTGTAACCTCGGCCTGGCAGAAACTGGACCCGGATGGTTTCCTTTGATGTGTTTTATTATAAATCGAAAACAAAGCTGACTTCTGCCCGGCACCCCGCGCGGGTGCATTCTTCTGCACCCCAGCACCACCGGGCAGGGAAGAGAGCCGTGTCCCGCCTCCCGGACAGCCAGCCCGCTGGTTATTTTACCTCTGCCCGTGCACGTCCCCCTCGCCTGCTCTCCTTGTCCGCCCTCTCCTGCCCTGCCCGCCGGGGCACCTGCCTGCACCAACCCGCCGGTGGGGCGGGAGGAAAGACACCTTGCCGAAATGCTTTCGGCCAGAAAAATCCCGGAGCTGCTCTTAGGGAGAGTGCTGCCGGCAGCCCCACGCGAGGTGCATCTCCCGGGAGGCTCCTGTGCCCCCGGCCGCAGAAGGAGCCGACGCGCTCCCGCCGCCGCCCCGGCACAGGGGCTGGGGCAGCGTCGGCATTGCCCGATCCCTTTTGTGCAACAGTGGCGCGGAGGAGGTGGGACGCGGTTATTAGTATTCACGGCAGATGTATTTTCTTTAACGCAACGTCTTTATTCCAGTTGGTGGTCGGCAACAGAATCCGTTTGCCGGTGTTATTTGCATACCCTGTTTTATGGAGGATTAAAATATTTGTCTTCCTCCAATCTGTACCGGGCAGACTAAATTAACTTTTTTCCTACCCCCTCTTTTTCACCTCTCCCCCCCCCTTTTTTTTAATAACACAATTATCTCATTTAACAATTTACCTTTAAAAAAACTACTGTGTCTTTTAGGCTGGTGGTCAGGAGACAAAGGGAGTGAAAATAATTTTCATTTCAATAATTGCCTTCTGGTCAATTTAACTGTGCCTTATTTTGAAAGAGCCTGTCTAAATGAGATTCCTGTCCCAAATGTGTTCCCAGGCCTTAGCCCAGCCTTTAATTATTCCTGAGGTTTTTTTCTTTGGAATAAGACGCTGCACTGAGTAATCACAAAGAAGTCAGAGAGCATCCTTGAACCTTTTCAATAGCAGAGCCACTGATATTCAAATAACATGCAAGGACCATTTGACTGCATGGGGACATAAGCATTTCCAATTCACTATTTGCATAGATCAACTGTCTTTGAAAAGGAAAGGAGCAGTTGTCTTCCATAACATTAAAAAGCCTAGTTATCAAATCAAGTGCTTAGTTTGGGGCTTTTAAAACGTTTACATTTTATCTCAGGTTGCCCTTTACCGTTTGACATGCAAATTTGGTGCAGTTAATTTGGACAATTAAAAGGATCTTCAAGGGAGCTTTGTCACCGAGAATATTCAGAGTTTTCCCCGTGGACCAGCTGAGATAAAGTTGGCCAGAACAAATGATGTCTAGGAGATTAATTAGATATTTGATAAGACATGAATCCCTAATAAGGGAATACAAGGCACAGGGGGCTGGTGTGTGCTCTAAGTCAAAATTAATAACATTTAACAAGATTTTCATTTAGGCATGAAATGTCTTTTCCGGAGTATTGACTCTGGCGATTTATTCCCCCGAGATCACCTCCCAACCTACGCAGCCTTGTGGCGCTAAAGGCTTTTTAAATTAAATAAATGATTCCTCAGCACAGTTCGGTTTCCCTAGATTTTGGGGCTGTTTTCACCAAAGGCGCTTAGGGCTCGGCCAGGTTCCCAGCTGGTGCAGCGAGGCTCGGACCCCGGTTAAATTTGGTTTTAAAAAATAAACCAAAACCTAAGGGGGTTTGAAAACAGCGAGCGGAGCGCTCCCGCACGCCGAGCTTGGGGACGGTTCCTTCTCTTCCTGGCTGTCCCTGCCTGCCCTAATTTTAATCACAGTCTCTGTAAGAAGGGGAGGGTGCAAGGGCTCCCACTAAACCCCTGACCCCTACGAGGGCTGGGCGGGGAGAAGCAAGGGGCACGAAAAAGAACAAACCCGTGAGTATATTGTTCAGAGTCCTTTAATAATACCAAAATGAAAATATGTCAAGATTTTTTCCATACAGATAAACGCATTTAATTTCTTTAAGAGACCTTAACTTACGTGTGTTTGAGTGAAATGTTAACTCAACGTTTTAAATATCTTTTACATATATACTGACTTCCACAAAGTGCATCAGAAATTTAAAAAAAAAAATTAAAAAAAGAACCAAACCCCCAAAACCTCCCTGAATTTCAGGAATTCACCAATTAAAAAGAAAAAACGGAAACCCCC
>VWZO01009472.1:738-19114 GCA_013396975.1 Bucco capensis | reverse complement strand
GAGGTCGGGGGACTCGGAGCGCGGCGTCTCCAGGTTGCTGGCGTCCGTGTCGCTGTCGCTGCCCTTTTTGCCCCCGCCGCCCCCGTTGTGCGTTTTGATGTGTTTGCTCAGGTGGTCACTGCGCATGAAGCGCTTGTTGCAGACGGGGCAGGCGAAGCGCTTCTCGCCCGTGTGAGTCCGCAGGTGCCGCTGCCGCTCGTCGGAGCGGGGGAANGTCAAGATTTTTTCCATACAGATAAACGCATTTAATTTCTTTAAGAGACCTTAACTTACGTGTGTTTGAGTGAAATGTTAACTCAACGTTTTAAATATCTTTTACATATATACTGACTTCCACAAAGTGCATCAGAAATTTAAAAAAAAAAATTAAAAAAAGAACCAAACCCCCAAAACCTCCCTGAATTTCAGGAATTCACCAATTAAAAAGAAAAAACGGAAACCCCCCAACCCCCCAGTCAGATCAACATTTACAAGAAAAATAAGCGAACACGATCTGGTTTTCATTTTTGAATCCTATTTATACAGATGTTTATGAGATACAGAGAAGCCGTCTCGGACTTGCAGTTTGATTTCTCACCTTATGACTCTCCTAGGATACTTTCCTTCAACAGAAAGAGAAGAGAAAAAGGAAACGGATGGAAGTGTCACTCGGTACCTACCGGCCGGGCGGGACGGCGAGGACGCGCCTCTCAGGCCCCGCCGCCCACCGGCCCGCCACGGCTGTGACCCCGGNCGGCCTCCTGGCAGTTGGGGCAGTCGCAGGTAGCGCGGCCCGAGTAGCGTCGGGCGGAGCGGGCCGAGCCACCCCCGGCGGCGGCGCCCGAGATCATGGCGCTGGCCGCCGCCACCGCCGCGCTGGAGTCCGTGTAGGAGGGCAACACAGGCTTGAAGCCCTCCTGGGTGAGCAGGTGCTGGCTGGTGGAGAGCAGGTGCGAGGCAGCCGTGGAGCCCAGGCCGGTGGAGCTAAAGGCAGAGTGGGTGAGGGAGCTGAAGTCGGGGTTGTAGGTGCCCAGCTGGGAGTGCAGCGAGGCCTGGGGGGCGCCCGAGTGCAGCGAGCTCTGCAGCCCCCCCGCCGGGTTCTGCACCTCCAGCCAGGAGCCTGGATTGGTGTGCACGTCCCACCAGGAGGAGGCTGCCCCGTTGGCCACCTCGCCCGCCGAGAGCGTGGAGTGGAAGCCCGACTTGTACCAGGACTCGTAGGGGTGCGCCATGCCCACCCGCGGGTAGAGGCTCTCGGCCGCCGAGCTGTGCACTTTGGAGATGAAGGCCGACTGTCCGCCGGGCTCCTGCGGGGACACGCCCGCCGCTGCCGAGTTGGAGAAGAGGCCGCCGTAGTCGCTGCTGAAGGCCGACGAGGTGGGCGAGGTGGAGGCCAGGCAGAAGGCGCTGTTAGCGGTGCCCGTGCCGCTGGCCAGTCCGCTGGAGCCCCTGCTCGTGGCCACCGTGAAGCCCGAGAGGCTGGAGCCCAGATTGCAGCTGGAGCTGGAACGTTTCCAGGGGTGGAAACCCCCTTTGGCGAAGGCGCTGGACTCGGGTAGGGTAGTCAGAGGGCTGGTGTTGCCGATCTTGTTGCAGGTGGCGGCCAACATGGCCAGGGGAGTCGTTCCAAATCGCGGCTCTTCCTGCGGGAGAGACAAAGCCGGCCCGTCAGCCTCACCCCTGCCGGCTTGCCAGGCTCCCGCGGGGACGCGACGACGCGGGTGGAACCGCGGCGCGACGAAAGACACCGCGGAAAAGTTTTCTTCTATTTTGGAGGAAAGCTTCAGCCCTGCCCCGCTCGGCAGAACTCGTTTTCTGCCGGGGACTGGTCTCGGCGCCCGACGGATTTACACTGGAAGCGGATCCCGGCGGGGACGAGCGACACGCGTGCCTCGCGATGGCGGCTCGGGGCGCCCCGCGCAGCCCCGAGCTGCGTGAGCCTACAGCCGCGAAACCAAAAATCCCGTGGGAACGAAATCCGGTGTCTCCTCAAGCCACCGTGCAGGAGAGGCGGAAAAACGAGACGGCAGAAAGAGAAGCGCCGCTCGCCGAGCTAGCAAAGATCTTTGGAAATTTAGCGTAGCTCTTCGAGTAAAAAAACCCCACAAAACAACAACAACAAAAACCAAAACAAAAAATCAATTAGAAAACAAAAGGAAGCGCAAGCAGCCCGACTTCTGTCCTGCTAAGCGAGTTTTCGGGCTAAACTCTTTATGAACGACCCGGTGGGAAACCCGCAGCAAAATCCCCCGAGACGGGCCGGAATTACCTCCTCGAGTCAGCGCGATTTGCACGGGGGCAGCCGCGGCGCGGCGGCACCAGCAACAGTTTTGGCTTTTTTTGTTTTATTGTTGGGTTTTTTTTCAAGGAGGCAGAGAAGCCGCCAAGAAGCCGCCGCGGAGCCGCACGGCAGCGCGCGGTGCCGACTTACCCCGAGGATAGAAGTAGCCATAGCACGTCCCTGGGCTGAGCGGTGGGGCGGAGGGGACGGCGCTCGGTGTGCGCCCCGCGCTGCCCGGCAGCACTACGGACACTCTGGCTCGGCGGGGCTAAACTCTGCCTAAGTGCGGGCAGCGCCCGCTTTGAAGTACCGCTGGCGGCGACGCTCGCCCAATGAGGGCGCGGGCGGAGCGGGCCGGAGCGGCCCACCAGCCAATCAGGCTGCGCGGAGGTGCCGGCGCCGGGGCGCGGGGCGCGTGCCAGTCAGCGAGCGGGGAGAAAACTCCCCTCTCCGGACTGCGGCGATTGCGCTGCAATTAACCGCAAACCCCTTACCTGCTCGCCGGGTTGTGACTCCCGCCGAGGGAGGCTGGGAGACCTGCGGCGGGAGTGACGCTGCCCCGGCACCGGCCGACTGCGGGAGGAGCGGTGACAGCCGCAGAGGGCAGGAGTCGAGAGCGGGGTCAACGTCGGCCGAGGGCTGGTGTCACGACTAAGGGCGCGCCGCCGTCGCCTATAAACTGTGCAGGAGGTGTTAGATCCCCTGCTGCTCTTTCTATCACCTGCGATCCCGGCCTCCAGTAAACCATACCTGCGCTGCTTTTATTCAACAGGCTCTTTGCTTCCTTTACAGGCCATTGGGCAGCTCTCCGTTCCGGATACAAACCACCAAACAGTGCCCAATGGCATTTTGTGAAAACACGTGAATTTTTTTGGTTTTGCTTCGCTCAATACTTGAAGTGATTTCGAGCACAACGTTTTTCTTACTTTCTTTGAAAAGGAACTGAGGAGGCTTTTTAGTTACATAAAGTGCCAAAAAAATTCAAAGATAGGGGACTGACAGGGCGGGAAGGGGAACGAGGGGCATATGACATCCTGTCGCTTAAGAGGAGAGGATTTTATTTTGCAGAGTAATCCCCAGCAAAATACTTTGAAAGTCAAATTCACAGCCTGCAGCACGATTTTCAAGCCTCATATACCCCCATGGAACAGTGCTGCTAATGGCAGAAGGCTTACTCCCTTCTAGCAGTGCTAGGGCACTGCTGGAATAAGCCTCCCCAGCATTCGCCTGTGGCCTCTGCACTGTGCACACTCCACACTCCCAGTGAGTGACAGAGACTTTACCTGCACTCTGCATGTGTGAAATGTAAGTCCAAACCTCGGCTCCTCAGTGTCGTGGAAGGTAGTCCCTTTAATTTGTAATTATTGGAGGCTTCTTATGTAATTGCCTAGAACTTGCCCATACTGTGTCCGCGTAAGATCGATAGGCGTGCAACTTGGCATCATTGTGACCGTCTGTGTAAGGCTGGGAATAGGAGCTTTTCCCTCTGCTTCTGCCGTCCCCAGTGTGGCTGGGTACAGTTCTGAACCAGAAATAGGAGTGCATTCAAGCAATGCCTGGTGCCTGCTCTGCATTTGAGTCAGTTTTTCCTTCTCGATGCCGCCTCAGTCATCCCGTGTAAAACCTCGTAGCAGATGCAAAATAGGCATCGCTAAGGAGCAAGATGGAGAAACCGCCAATTTGAGAGGATTTACCCTTTCTTTACTTGTTTTGATATTTCACCACCACCACCCCGTGCTTAAATAAGGCGGGCATTGCGTTTAGTTGTACATTGTGTTATGCAATCTGCAAGACGCCTGCCACACTAGGGAATGGATGTCCCTGGAGATGATCTTTTTTTTTTAAAGGTCTAAGGCTATTTTCAAAGGGCGCTCGCCTTTTTGTCGCCGCGCATTAAGCAGAGTCGGGGCAGTAGGAGGAAATTCTGTTGTGCGCCTAATTCTTTCCACATTGACTCACAGCCAGAGCAGGGGTCCGGGGAGGGCCCTGCAAACCCTTTCTCCGAAGTGTCTGCCTGGAGCAGATAGATCATAAGCGGCAGGTTTACCCGGGGGGGCTGTAGCGCTCGGCGGGTGGAGGCGATTGAAAGGCGGTGTCGGGGGGAGCGACACAACCCCCGCGGGCGAGGCGAGGAGTCCGGCAGGGGCACCCGGGAGCAATCGCCCAACAGGTGACTCCCTCCTTCCTTCTTTCCTCCTTTCTTCCTTCCCTCCTCCGGGGGGAACTCGCTCCTTCCCAGCAGCCTGCCGAGGTGGTCGTCAAGTGGCAGCGAGGCGCTTCTGGCCAGCCCCGGGGCGGCAAGGGGAGAGTGTCTTTCCCCTCTCTTTGGGGAAAGTCATCAACAAAATAATCTCCTGGAAGCAGATCGGGAGGGTGACGTTCAGAAATGTTGCCTCTACCTGAGCCAGTAAAGGCATCCGCTGCTTGCACTCCGCCAGCAGAGTGGGGTCTGCTGTGCCTGGAGGCAGACGGACAGCCCTGCCTGCCTCGTCTCCTTCTCCTCGTCCCCTTTGTAAGCGGAAAAGTAACCCAAATCCGCAGGACCGAGGCAGGCAGTGGAGAGGCTGAGCGGATGGTAGCAAAAGGGGAAAAGCTGCTCAGATCTTTAGGGGGTCAAGTATTTTCTGACAGATTTTTTTCATACTCCAAAAATCGAGTTTTTAAACAAAGATCAATGTGTTATGCTAAAGTGTTGAGCTGACTGTTAAAACATTTGGGGGGATAATGACAATGTAACAAAGGCCTGCTTTGGAGTGAATCATCACCCTTTTAAAAGTTAAAGCAATTTTCAGGAGAATAGCTTTCAGCAAATGCTTTACATTATTCAAAACGGGCAAATAATGCTCTATTATAGCGCCTGAATGCTGCCAGTCAGCCCATGAGTGCAATTTGTGCAAAGGCTCGGTGCCTTATCTCCACTTCTTTATAAAGAGGTGAATATAAAACAATTTCTTCCAAACCCAGACAGAGAGCACGAAAATTGCTTCCCTTTCTGCAATCAGGGCAATTTAACTGGAGTGCAATTAGCACTATTAAATGTCGATTCTGCATAAACAAATCTGACTAAGAAGCGAAAGTGGGGTGAGAACCTCATATAGACTGAAACTGATTTTTAAAAATTATGTATCCGGGTCCTTTACAATTGATCCGTGACGTTTCATTTCGGAATATATTTACATCATAAATACAATACAGTTAAATCAACATAAATCTTAAAAAAAATTCTCAGTATGAATACTAATAAAGAAGGATAGCCTAATTAAATGCAACAGTTCACTTCCTTTGAAAAATATTGTTTCCCATCTTCCCCTTACGCGTGTCTTTTGATCTGTGCCACTACGAAAGTTACTGTCTTTAGGAGGTAAAGCTGGGAAACAATTCGTTCATTAAGGCTGATTGGGAGGTTCCTAAGTTCATATTCAAGAGCATCAAATGAAATGGCTCTTCTCTTCCTACAGAGCTCTGGGAAAGAGCTGCCAAATATTTTCCAAATAAATCAATTTAACAGCATTTAAATGTAAGGTTGCTAGACAATTTACCCTGAATCTTAGGAGGGGCACAAAGTTTTACACATGGATATTGCGGGTGGGAGAGGGGCAAACCCTTCCAAGTTCAAGAGAAGCAGCCTCATTTTCTGCCAAACAGAAGGGACGTGGGCAGGAAACAGGCAAACTGCTCATCGCCGAGATAAATAATTGCGTCCTGCCAGTTGTTTTTTTTTTTTTTAAGCAACAGGACTTCCGTGCGCACCCCCTCCCCCCACTCTCTCAGTTACACTTTTCATTTACGTGATCTAGAAACCACCATTGATTATCAGAGTAACGCAGAGGGTGACCTGGGGATAAATTAATAACTTCAGTTAAGAAAAGGCTTCCCCACTATTCTGCCCAAGAGTAGAAATTAAAAGGGGGAAGGATATATAGAGATGGTGTTAAAATACAGACCTTGGTGCCTGTTGAGTGCACTGAATTCTTTCTGCTGTAGGGTTTTTCATTTGTGGGTAAAGATGAAGTGCAGCTTTTGATTAGAAAGAAATCTTTTATAGTTAATAAAAAGGGAATGAGCGCTGGGATCAAATAGATCATGGAAATTAAATGAAAATTATGGCCCTCTCCAACAATTTCTGCTGGGGCCTTCGTACGGTGTTTGTTACATAATGCACCCCCTGCTCTTCCTGCCCCCCCGCACACAGAGCCCGAGGTGGAGCATCAGGCTGGGCTTTCATCTTTTTTTCGGTCTTTAAGGTGACACTATTTAGGGGTAACAGGGCGACCCATATAACCTGGCGTTTAAAAAATCCACACGATAGTTTTAGAAATACTCTCGTCTACTGAACGCAGTCAAAAACGTGTCTGTAGAACTAATTTTATTCCGCTAAATTTATTTGGACCATGTGTTTTAAACCTCCCTTGTTCTGTTTATCTCAGCTGAAGACACGTTAACAATTCAAGGGAAGGCTACTGTCAAAGGAGGAAGGTGACTGCAGACTGTATAATGATTTTAATTACTACAATTATTGGAAGATTATTCAACAGCATCATAGGTTTGTTTTCTGCCTTAGTAGGAAAGTCTGAAGAACACTGTATGAGGAACATCGTGCGAGGATTTTATCTCTTGGTTCACATGCTTTCTTTCCACTACTGTTGTGATGTATAGGTTAGACATGACAAGCTCAGACTGCAGCAGATTTGCTACTCAGCCCGTGCCGAAGCGTTCATAAAGCTTTCTTAAAATGAGGTGTTTCTAAATAGAAGGGGTTTAATTAGTAAACGGTTGGACCCACGTTCACAGAGCGTAAAACCACCCTCTCACACGAGTCTGTTAAAGCAGCTCTGATGACTCGGTAATTGGGTTCCTGTTCTAAGCAGAGGAGCCGTGGACACAGCGTTAGCTGGGCGATCTCTGACCACGGTCCCACCCCGGCAGGTCCCGCCTGGCTCCCGGCTCCTGGCTCCGGGCTCCGCCGCTGTTCCCGCGGGGCTGCCCGGAGGAGAAGGTGAGCAGCAGCACTAGCACCATGCATGGAGCCAGGGGAGCAGGCGTGCGCCTCGCCACGACATCCTCACAACAGCAGTCTTCTCTCCGCATTTCTTCTGGTGTCCCGTTTCTGACTCCGACCTAGCCTTTTATATCTCATTTTTTATCCTGGCATGACTCAGATTGTTGGTTATGATGAAGCAAGTTATCTATCTGCAAATAGAGATATGTGGGAGCACAGTAGGCAGGATGATTGACATGACAAAGTTCTCTTCGGTCCACAATGGCCAATAAATCCTCCTGCAGGTTTCACCCGTTAATGAATTGCTGGTTTGGAAACGGAAAATAAGCCGGACCCTCCATTCGTATGTTCCGCTCTGCTCCCTCCCCCTGTCCTGGGATTAGGGCGAGAAAAGACTGGGAACCGTTCATTGTGCTCCTTCTGTGTTCTGTAATTACTGGAGCTCAGGCTTAAGGTGAATTTCAGCTCAGATCATGAACCATTTCACGTTCAAATGCAAGCTTGCAGTACTTTCCTAGTGGCAATTAGGAGCCTATTACAAGCCATTAGATTGATCAATGTACCTTAAACAATGTGAATGATTTATATGGCAAAGAAAAAAACCTTCTTACATCCATTGTACTGTTCCAGCGGACCAACCTGGCCCTGCATCTCCATTCATCATAGCTTTAAACAACAAAAGCGATTTATTTCAAAAACTTACATGGAAAGAAACAGACTCAATTCCTTCATCTGGAAGAGTATCTGAGCATTATCTGCCTTTATTGTCAAGAGATGCAGGCTAGAAGAATTCAGGCATATAGGGGGAGGAGGGGAGAGGTAGATTTGCAGCTTTCCAAACAGATTAATTCACCTTGTACCTGAAAGAAGGAAACAAAGAGATTCCTGACTGCTTCCTAAACAACCCTCTAATCTGGTGTGCCTATGCAACACAAGCAGGAAAGCAGTGGCTTACACGTGCGTTTATCAAATTGTTTAGGTAGCTTTTTGTAGTCTTGTAATGACATTGGGGACACAGAACCGTGAAGTCTGGAAGTTCCAAGGCAGCTATTAGGGAGCAGAGAACAGGCTAGGTGATGAAGGAAGGGGGTACGTGCAGCCTCCTTCATGGTATTCTAACCATCTACAACGAATAAATTATAAAAAATCAGCTGTTATCAAAGCCAGGGCAGCTGCCCTGTAGGCCTTGGGTCTATCTGTATTTGCGTCCTTTCAAAAGACCTGGGAAATCTCTCGCACCTGGGAAATTCCTCCCAGCTCCTGGCAGCCCTAAAGTGAGGGTCTAGGAGAAGCCAGTGGCATTGTGCTTGCCAACTATATGTTAGGAGTACAGAGATCCAGGTCAGAAGGAATAGGACCATGCTTTGCCATTCTTTTGATGGATGGCCTCTGTTTCTTGCATTTCCCTTACCTTTTGCCCAACCTTATTCACCTTGCTACTTAGCACTTCAAAATTAGTGTCTTCTCTACAGCTACAAAGTGATTGACTCTTTGGCTTCATGTTAAACAGTCTTGACATGTTTCAAATTAAAAACAACTGCTCACATGTGAATTAAGCCACTCTTTAAAATGGGGCTTGATGGGGTCAGAGTAGTTGGTGACAGTTTTTGTTAGGAAGAAAACCCAAAACATTTGTAAGTCTTAGTTCAGCTGGAAATTAATTTTGATTACAAGTAGAATGTTATTAATTTAAGATACCAATTATCATTTGTGTTTCAGTAACAATCTGGTCTACTATTTTCTACATTCTGGTCTCTGGAAATCGCTACAATGCTTGTCAAGAGTCACCATTTTATGTCATTTTCCACAAGAAGGTAAGCACACAGCATATCAATGTTGGTACAAAGAAAAGAAACAAGGGATAGGTGTCAAGTCCTATTCAGAGATACAACTCTTTTATTACAAAGTGCAGATATAGCCACTTCAGGATCTGATTTTCCAAGTTGTCTATATGGGATTGAGACTATTCACTTACCTCTCTAGTTATCAGCTGCTTGCTTTCTTGGTAAAACGGGATTAGTAAACCACAATGCCTACCATGTAAACTGAATGATAGATGCAATAGGAATAAGAGCTGTTCTCCTCCTTCCCTATTGGAGATCCCATGAAGAGAGAAGGAGTGTTTCCAATTGAGTCTGTCATATACTAAACTCAGTTCTTCCCTTTCTTAGAGACCCTACTCCATCAAGAGTTTAATGCATAGAGTCAGCAGTGTGTCCTATTTGGCTTAAACTTTTTTCCTCATAGAGGAGATGTGAAAAAAGGATAAAAGATGTGGAGACCTCTTTCAAAGGTTTTATAGAGATTGTCCATTTAGTCACTTTTCCTTTTCCAGAACTTTGTGTTTATCTCTGTCCAGGACAAATGCTGGGCCAACCCAACTATCTCAGGACAGGTTCTGGCCTTCCTCTACTTCAAGTATCTCTACCAAAACTGTCTACTTGAAGGGCTTTCTGCAAGCCTTAACCTACACATGTATACCCTCTTATACAAAAGCAGCTTATGCTTCCTAACATGCTGCTTCAGGCACTCACATTACATCTGGGTTGCATTGCCCTTTAATTGTCAGCCTTCTTATTGTGATCAAGTGAACTTTTACTAATCTCCACATTTATTGTTAAGGTAAATAGATGCTGCTTTTAATCAATATGGAGGGCCACACCAATGCAGTTCGAAGTAACTTAAGTCAACTATAAAGAGTTCAATGTGTATATAATTACAGAGGACGTCAACTCTTCACTCTGGTCTAATTCAGAGTCTCTTTAGAGACAGACCTCTTCCTTTTCCACCGTCCTACTCTTACCTCCTTTTTTTCCCTCTAGCCCTGCAAAGTGGGCAAGAGGAATACAGTGGAGGCTAAGCAAACAGAAGCCCTGCTGAACTTCAGGCTGCTTAGCAGACTGAAACTGGTAGGTGAATGTAAGCATATGGGTACAACATAACACCTTCTTCCAACAAAAAAGATTGATTGCGTCCTGGCCTTGGTATTAAATGCACTGTTATCAGAAGAAGCTGAAATAATGCATATAGTCACTTTAAAAGAAAGCAGGTTTCCTTTGTGAGCATACCTATTATTTCAATAGTGCTTGAGAACTGTTTCAATAGTGGCCAGGTTGTTGCTTACTAAAATACATTTGAATTGAATAGGTATATATCAAGGTTTTTTCTTAATTTTAGTTTGAATTATTCCTGAAGTTCTCATTAAATTTACCATTTGTAAAGGACAGATTAAATGAAAATGGCTTTAAGAAAAATAGAGCTGGAAATTATTTTGGCCTTTCTGACCTGGAAGAGGTGATAATTTGCATCAGCACTAGATACTGGACATGTCTGACATTTTAGGTATTCCCTCACAGTTTCAGACCTTTGTACAGATGAACACCATCTGGGACAATCTAGCAGTCAACTTTTAGTTACCTTAATGTAAATGAGAAGGTTATAACTGTCTTAAGCAATCTAGGCAGACACCACCAACGGAAAATGAAACTAAGGCAAGGGCAATGCTGAGAAAAGAATGTCTATTATCCACAAATAATGCTCCTAGCATTTTCTAATCAGCTATTACCTGTGTCTGTCCATAATTGTCCTTGTTACAGAAACGGTGCAATCTTTCAGAACATTTACAGAAACCTCTCTCCACTGCCTTTTCCAAATGTAAACAACCTATATAGCATTTTCTAATGTAAACCAAATGTGGTAAGTAGGTCCCACATTAAAGAATCACTTTAACTGGAATGTCTGAAATGCTCAAGGGATTTTTGGGTGGGTTAAAAGATACCACCATTTGCATTTGGTTTCCAAACGCAGTCGCATATATACATATGAGTGTCAGTAGGACCTATAGAGCACATTGTTGCTGAATTTGGATTGTCCCAGAGAACAGATAGCTCACTTTCTCTTTTGAAAAGTGATACAAGATACACTGTTGTGGATTTTTGATATCTAATATTTCATGTGGCTTTTTTGCACACAAACATGACCTAATTTCAATCTTGACATTAACAAACATTTGTCTATTTAGAGAACAACACGACTACAACATTTCCAGTTACAGCAAGACAACTAGAAGCCAACATCTATCTTGCCCCACGGTTGTTTTAGATAAATCATGTTAGTTACTCTAAAATGGTACTCTCTGTAAACACAGACTGCTAAAACACCTCAGAGGGAATAAAAGCAGTGAAACAAAATGCAATTTTCACATTTCTAAATTGAATCTCTTCATTAAGAAACAAGATGTTCACAATTCCTATGCAGTACTTACACAGTGTAATCTGATCCTCCATTATGCCAGTTGGAGGAAATTTAGCAAAGCTCCTAGGTTTGTTCAGCTTGAGACAAGTACCACAAAATTGTGTGTCTTTTTTTTTTTAAACATGATTGCTGAAAACACAGGTCTAGGAGAAACTGTACATACACCAGTATGTAAAATCAAGTAGTCAGACCTTTCAGTCATTACCCAAGTTGTTACGCGCTAACTTGAGCAGAAGCTTTATCTGAGTAAGGACTACATGCTCCTATTCAAAGTAAGCTGTTGAAGCTAGTGCATGTAGAAACCTGTGCTGGGTCAGAGAAAATTTTCTGAAAAATTTGAAAGACCAAAATGCAATTGTAGGCTTTGGAACAGTGCATTGCTGCATTCTGCTTTAAGTCCTGAGTATTTTGGAGTCCTGTTTTCCTAGCCGTTGGGAAGGTGCTAATTCCTAGGCCACAGACATGCGATACTGCCCTTTTCCAGGAAAGAGCTGTGGTCCCCACAAAGAGACCGGCTGTATCCCATGAAGGAATAGGAGTGTAGGAACACCTCTTTGTGTCAAAAGGGCAGACTGGAAATGCTACGAAATGTCATATTATTGTCATGTGAGGGAGAGGCTTGGCCCATGTAACGCTGGATGTTCTAGTGATGTCTAAAAATCTGCAGCATCTGGCATTCTGCAGCATCTAGTCTGAAATTCTACAAACACAAACTACTTGCAGATGGTATCTTACCTGAGCTTGCACACCCACACGTGGGACTGCATAAGGAAAGGGAGGGGATTTCTGTAAATAAACTGCTTAAAAGGAAAACCAAATAGTCAAACTAGCAGCTTGGTAGTTTGATATTCAACTGCCTTTTGTTACAGTATTTTTCAAATAGCTGTTACCATAACAACGTAACATATTTTTCTTTTAATTTTTTTTAGCTGCTTCGAAAAAAAAAAAATTCTTGCCAGATTTCTTCCATAATAGCTTCCATTAACTGGAGTGACTTCTTTTGGGGAGGCCAGTGCTGATGTCTCCTGCTGTCGTGAGTCACTCACAAATCTAGCAGATACTTTGTTTGATAAGGCCAATTTGAGCTTTATAAAACATGGTGTTTTTTTGTTTGTTTGTTTTTTCTTTTCCGTTCCCAAAGAGCAAATATAAGTGATCAAATATAAGTTAGGATGGGATTCTGAACTGATCATTTTCCAGGAGATGAGATACTTGATACCTGTCAGCAGAATGTGTCCCCCCTTTGAAAAACTAGATCAAATTGAACTGTAAAGAGTCTTCTTTAACATAGTAATAGTATACCAAATACACAGAGAGAAATAACAAGAACAAAACTCCCAAACAAACAAAAATCCAACCAACCAAAAAACAAAAACCCCAAAAATTTAAAAGGAAAAAAAAAGAGAAGGAGGAAGAAAGGAGGTTTAACACAATCAAACAAAAGTTACTATAAAAACAACTGGAAAAAGCAAAAGAAAAGGAACTCACTTTAAACATTGATGCTGCCCCAGAAACACTGGCAATTTTACTTTAGATTCAAGCAATTGCATGACTAAGAAATAATCACTTTTCCAGAATCAGAATCAGAATAGATAGCAATTTTTTCCTGTGTAGTTCAGAATCCTTATAATGTGTAGCTGAAAATACTTCTGTAAGTAAATTAATTTCCCTAGATTTCACTGTATTTAAAACCATAAACTCATGTTATATTTCCATTTTTAAGAATGCAGCAGGTCCAATATTAGACTGTCTGCTTAGTAGTATCTCTTTCTAGTTCAGCAACACAGCTATGTTGGGGTTGATCTAACACTCCGTGATCACACATCACTTGATTTAAAAAGGTAAAAGTGGTACTGTAGACACCAGCAATTTGATTGATGATGTTAAGAAGGCTGGAGAGGGCCTGTGTGCAAAGGCCTGGAGTGAAAGGACAAGGGGCAATGGTTTTAAATTGGAGAAGAGTAGATTTAAACTGGACATTAGAAAGAAGTTCCTCACCACGAGGGTGGTGGAACACTGGAACAGGTTGCCCAGGGAGGTGGTTGAGGCCCCATCCCTGGAGGCATTCAAGGTGAGGCTTGCCAGGGCTCTGAGCAACCTGATCTAGTTGGGGATGTCCCTGCCCACTGCAGGGGGGTTGGACTAGATGACCTCCAGAGGTCCCTTCCAACCCAAACCATTCTATGATTCTAAGAATGTTCATTCACGCAACTGTCCACTAGTTTTGATTTACTGCAGTGAGGTTACTCAGTCTGAGATCAATTGATACAGGCAACAAATCTGCAGTTTTGAAATCAAGTGACAAGTATTACATGCTCCTTTTTTATGCTCCATATCAGTTGTATCTGCATGTAAAAATGTTAATGAGATGTATTAAATTTATTAACAACTAAAATCATAGAATCATAGAAAATCTCTTGCATTCACACCACTCTGCTGTAGCTAAGATTGAGAAGGCAAGCTTTAAACAAAAAGAACTTTCATGCCCTGTTCCAGGGTGCTCTAGGAGGACTCATAACTATCAAGGAGACTTTTGCAATGGGCACTATTTGAACTTCTGAGCATGATCTTGCTTAATAATTATATAAACTGAGACAGATTAATTCAGTGTAGGTATCCTAAACTATTTCTGAAATTAATAATAGACATGCTTTATACCTTATGCATGTCAAAAGTTACAAGTCTCATCACGGAACTTAACTGTTTTAATATGACTTTTTAAAAGTCCAACAATTTAAAACAATTATATAACGTTTTTCTTTCTAACTTTTAAAACAAAATATGTTTCATTGTATTTATAGAGTTGATATTGTTTAATGACCTCTACAAAAGGCTTCCTCTTTGAAGTGTTCTCTGAAGAGAGCTTCAAGGCGGCTGAGTGACTCAGATTGTGATTTTGTAAGGTTTTGATGCTTGAAAACTGTTTAACAAACAGCTCCAAAATATTTAGATTTTGATTAATAACACACAGCGCCGTGGTATTTAAATGATATAAAGTATGAAATATAACATGTGGCAGAAGATTATGTGTTCCACATGGTTAGGAGAATAGGAATGGGGGCATACCAATATCTGAGCAGGGGGGAAACAGTTATACAAAGCCAATTAAACTATTCTTTAGGAATATATTAAACTGTTGTCTCTACTTGTGCCAAAACTTCTCCTCTAACTTTCTGCTTGGAAAGGATGCTCCATCAGCATCATAGGGAGTTCTGGTTACCATTGCTTTGTTCTTCAAATGTCCACATTGTGTTTGAGTCTGCAGAATCCTGGATTTGGTTAACATTGACTTCCCAGCAGGGAACAGTTAGGAAATTTTAACCAAATTTCTTAATAGAGTAATATATGAATAATACTAAATAAACTCAGGGAACTAGTTTTGTGTAACTGTCCTGAAGAGCAATGGTCACACTGAAATCATTCGTAAGACCTCAGAACCTTTGACTGTAGTTAAATTTCTATATAGCTTCACAATCTTCTCAAAATGATGAAACTTTTTTGATAGAAGATTTACTCTGCCAAAATGTTTTGCTTTGTCTAAGGAAATAAAATACTACCGTATTTGGAGTTTTTCCAGTGAAAGAACTTGAACTGATGTTAAAAGATACTGAACTGGCCTACACTGAGGGGTTCATTTAAAGAACCCACCTCATTTATTGCCTAATTACTACTAGACTAGGATCACATCTAATGTCATAGTAATTATATATTAGCTGTATATATTAGGTCTAGGATGAGATCTGATGTTTGCATACAAGTATTTGTTTTATTAAATGAAAAGGAGAAAAGACCTACCCAAATTTGTCATATATACCTCATTTGCATACACACCTTTAAAATTCCCAAACAGAAAAAACTTGGAACTTGAATTTCTATTTTAGGGCAAGCCAAAGGTGGGGCAAAAAGCCAAAAGCAATGATTTTAAAAAAATAAATTTTTCTATGGTGGAAACAAAATGCAAACTAATTAGCTATTTGCTGTGAATACATTAATGTTTTGAATATACAAGTTTCCATTTAACATGCCAATGTGATGCTGCAACTGCCCAGACGTAACACTGTCAGAAGGTGAGGTGAACCTGTAATTCTTACAGTTTTAAACTTTTGTTTTGTTTATAATGGCTGGAAGCAGTCTGTAGCCACAGAGATATGTACAATGGAAAAGACTCAGAAACTGCATTTGTTCAGGAAAAGTTTGTCTAAAAGCAGGGGATTACTATANGATCTTCGTTTGCGAAGTCTAGCCACAATGACTATATATCTCCCAGTTTGATGTACACCCTTGCTTAAGTGTTATGGGAGTGGCTTCAGTATCCTGCAGCTTCTGCAGACCTCTTGTAGCTTCAGCCAGGCATATTGATACATTTATTGAAGGCTGACTTTTTAGAAGTTATCAGCTAGAGTTATCAGCTCTCCTTAGAGGTGTGAAAATAAAAACCTAAGTGATTGGTTTACGTTTCTTTCCTCCTCCAAAATGCTGGGTGTTTTATTATTTCAAGTCAAAGTCACAACTTTGGAGGATTTTTGAGGTCTGTGATGGTTGAACATTGAGGGCATACAGAATTATTCAACTTTAAATAGAGAAAATAAAAGTAAAACTAATTTTGAAGCTATTTTATAAACAATCTCAGTGCATAGTATATAATACTATGTTGTGTACTAGATAATACTGATAGGGAATTGACCTCTGAAGAAAAACTCATTTTTTTTGTAAATGTGATGATTAGATTTGTTCATGGCATAGTTTATGCATAGTATCTCCCAGATAGCCTTTTTATTATTCCTAAAAGAATCTGTGAAAAATGGCCAAGAAACTAAGTTCATCCACAGAACATGATGTATAATTGTGAATTACTACTTTTAACTTATCTTGCAGTTTCCAGAAACACTAAAGAAGCTTTCTAGATTTTCTTTTCTAAGCCATGAGGGTGCCAAAGAGTCCTTGAGCTTTGGCTGTTTCCCAAAACCCCTTGCTTGGGTGTTTCTGAAACAGCTTGATGTTTCTCAGCTTGGCAAAAGGCATTCAAGCTAGTGCTAAGTGTAACAAGGCCAGTTTAGCTTTTTATTTGCCTTATTCCTCTCTTACCTTTTGTTGCCACACAGAATATCATCACTGGTTTCCTTCAAGAAAATGTGATTTCTTAAGTGCATTGAGATTTGCATTGGGGTGGACTTTCAATAACTTGAATTATTCCTTGATTATTGAATGCCTTTAAAAGTAGCCTCTGTTTCCCCGGGGATTAGGCAGAAAGCGTTTGCCAATATGAAAAAAGTATCATTGATTACTGCTGTGAAAGTGGTTAACTTTATCTAAGATTCATCTGGAACATCTGGATTTCCAGGTTTAACCAGTGAATTAAGCAATAATTGTGTGAACTTCCAGTTTTGTTCTGAAGTATAGTGGCTATTGAGGCAAAATTCTTCATCACTTATTTTCCTCATTTTTAGCTGCAATGTTTTTATACTGTGTATCTTTTACTTATCTCTGTATTTTAGTTGTCCGGCCAATATGGCGGTGCACACACCGTGGGGCTTTTACCGGGCCTTGACTGGAGCTTCTTGCTGCACGGTTCTCGCAGCGGGCCATTGGAACCCCGTCGGGACCCCGTCCAAACCAGTGTGCCTACAGCCTGGACAAGCAGTACCACCGTGGCAGGACAGCGATGGAGCCATCAGGATCCTGATAAGTGGGAAGGGGAAGCGTGGGGAAGCGTGGAGCTGAGTTGGGTCGGGCCGGGTCGCCAGGTCACCAGTGCCTCTGCCCAGCGTAGCGGCTGGGACTGGGGGTCTCCGACGTAGCCGTCAGGGCCCCGATAAGTAGGAAGGGGTAGAGTGGGTGGTGGGTGGTGGGGAACCTACACCCGGCAGGCGGATCGGGTCAGGTAGGGCCAGGGTCGGGTACCCCCACCTGGTGTGGCGGCCAGGGGTGGCTGCTTGGCGTGACTGCTGGAACCGGGGCCTCCGCCTGGCATGGTGTTGGCTGCTTGCCCGTCCGGTGTGCCAGCTTCGCAGACCAGTGCCTACCCGCCTGGCCTGCCTGTGTCGGAGCTCGGGGGCTTGCCTGGGCGCGGGGTTTGGGGGCTTGCCTGCCTGGCTTGCCTGCCTTGTGGGGCCTGGGGAGTGGTAGGGTATCAGGTGAGTTGTGGGGGTCTTCAAACCAGTGGGCGGGCATGTGGGGTAGTTTTGTATGAAGTCTTGTGATCAGTCTGAGGGAAGATGTGTGGTATTTTGGTGGGTGGAGGCTAAGGCTAGGGTGATTAGTGGGTTCTTCTAGGGGTTTGGGGGCTCTGGCTGGGCTGGGGCCATGGGTGGTACCCATGCCCTGTACGGGCCTGGTGGCCAGAACAGTTTGTTTGTTTTTAGCTTTTCTGTGGCTACTGTCTGGGTTCGGTTTGTTTTGCCCTTGCTTTGGAAGAAACTCTTATGGCCACACAGCAGGTGAAAATTGGCAAGGCAGCTGGGGTTGATGGAATTTCACCTCAAGTTTGGAAATATGGGGGTCATGCACTCCATACTAAATTCCATGAGTTTGTGGTGCACTGTTGGGAATTAGGTGAACTACCATCAGACCTTTGTGATGCAGTCATCATCACTTTGTACAGGAAGAAAGGAGCTAAATCAGATTGTTCAAATTACTGTGGGATCACTTTGCTTTCCATTGCTGGTAAAATACTGGCAAGATTACTCTTGAACAGACTAATTCCCGCTATAGCAGAAGGAATTTTACCTGAAAGCCAATGTGGTTTTAGAGCCAACAGGAGTACCACAGACATGATACTTGTTCTCAGACAACTGCAAGAGAAATGTAGGGAACAGAACAAAGGTCTTTATGTAACCTTTGTTGATCTCAGCAAGGCTTTTGAT
>VWZO01009470.1:353389-455365 GCA_013396975.1 Bucco capensis | reverse complement strand
CCTCCCCCCCCTTTTTTTTTTGGTGATGGTGAAGCATTTCCCAATCTAGGAGCAACATAAATCATTCACAGAAATTGTGTCAAATGTTGGCTCACAACCATCACTTTGGAAATGCTGCTTGCTGTTCTAGGTTTGCCCTGTAGTACTGATACCAAGACCATGGGCTTTTATATTAAAATCTACAGGAGCAACAAAATGTGTGTACTAGGAAGGGTAAACCTAAAATAATTTCTTCAAGAATTCCTTCTCTTTTTTCTCTCTAGTGACATAAGGGTACCACCTCTCCTGTTCTGAGGTCACCTGGTTATCTACCAGCTACTCATTTTTGAAGGATGAGTCCTTGATAGATTCCTGTTGACTTAAATGTTGAAAAGCACTAAGACTAGCAAAATGCTTGCACATGGGCCAAGGATAAATTATACTTATATGGTAAGAAAGGTAAGCCTTTTCCAAAATGGCATCTAACACAATATTCGAGATGCTCTGCTCAGCACATTCAAAGAAAGAAATAAATCACATCCAAATGAAGATTCTGGATTCTTTTCCTCACCTATACAAGGTTTTCTCTAATTAGATTTTTCTTGAACAATTGTGTTAGAATTGATTTAATACTTCAATTCAATTGTGTTCAGAGAAGGTCCCCAAGGGATACATCTTGTGTGTCAGCACATGAGAATGAAAATGCCTAAGCTTGCACTCACTATGACTACTGTTTGTTCTTGAAGAACCAGCAGTAGAGTTGATGCTGTCCACTGGACACATTTATCTTTAAATGGAAGGTTTTCTCCTGGCAGAAAATAACATTGTTTTACAATTTCCCAGTCAGCATGACATACATTTCTTCACTTTGTTCTAGTGGCACAACTCCTCATTCTCGAAGGCTACACTGCTAATTGAGGCCATCACAGCTTCTTTTACACTTTTGCTGTCTTCTCTGATCCTTTCTCACTTCTGTTGCACAGAACTCTGGGCTAAAACTGATCCAGCTCCCCTGCTACACATCTCTTTCATGTCATTAACAGCTCTTCCAGGCTCCTAGGGTTAAAGCACAAGTTCCTAATCTAATCTGTCATTCACTGGTCAAAAACATTGATAGGGAACAACAGCTTTATTACAAAAGTGTTCTTAAAAGTTACTCCGTTATCATCTGTACTTTCTTTCTCATAGCAGCTACGCATTAATTTAATTGCTATTTTCTCCCCCTTAACACTTTAATAATCTAAGTGCATTAACAGATCAACTCACTTCAAACTTACACCAAAGCAGTGGAAGAAACTACCACCTCAACCATGTGATACCAGCTCCTCAGCTCTATGTCATGTTTAACCCCAGCCAGCAACTAAGCACCATGCAACTGCTCTCTCATTCCTCCTCCCTCTCAGTGGGATGGAAAGAAGAATTGGAAAAAAAAACCCTTGTGGGCTGAGATAAGAACACTTTCATAATTAAAATCAAATATAGTAGCAATAATAATTGTAATGAAAATTAATATAACAAAAAAAGTGAGAAATAAAACCCAAGAAAGACAAGTGATGTGCAGTGCAATTGCTCACCACCCACTCACTGATGCCCGAGCAGTGATCCAGCTCTCCTGGCCAACTCCCTCTAGTTGATATACTGAGCATGTTGTTCTGTGGTGGGGAAAAGCCCTTTGGCTACTTTGGGTAAGCTGTCCTGGTTGTGCTTCCCCCAAGGTTCTCATGCTGCTGCACACTAGCAAATCATGTGAACTTGAGAAGTCTTTGATACCATAGCAACAACTGAAAACATCAGTATATTACAGCATTCTTCTCATACTGAATCCAAAACACAGCACTGTTTTAGCTACTAAAATGTGAGCTACTAGTAAGAAAAAATCAGCTCTATCCCAGCTGAAACCAGGATGCTTTGTCAGCATCACAGCTCGTAAGATGCTCCAGTCTGCTCCACAACAAGCTTCCTTCAATCTTAGGAGAGTTCCACAAAATCAGTCCAAAAAATTGATATTCCCTCCTGTCACTTCTGCCTTTATGCCACAGCTCACCTTCCCCTCAATTACATCAACACAGAATCAGTGTGAAACTGAGTAACGGCACTGAACTTATTAAAAGCCTTTCTTTTCATACAGAATAAACCTAATTTAAGTCTCATTTCAATTCAATTCGTAGTGTCCCTATCTCTTAACAAATTAATTTGCTTCATTCCCTACTTACAGATCTTAAAAACAGAAATTTGAAAGTCATTTAAACTAAGAAAACTATGTCGTGTTCATTTCTAGAGAATTTATTCTGCAGAGTGGCCTTAGAAAACATACATCTAATCTGACAGTACTAGAAAGTTACTCATGATATAAGCTAGAATGCTTTTAAAATGTCTTTTGGTCCTTCACCCTAAAGACAACTACAGCCATAAGCAGTATAGTTTTTCCTAAACCTACGACGTTTTTGTTTTTGAGAAGTCTTTCTCTTCAAGACATGTTTTGTTAAATTACTGTTATAAACCAGTAACATTGAAAAGTCTGTTAGAATTCTGAGCCATCTGCTTTTCCATTTTCTCATTAATGTTCTGATGAACTTAACTGGCTCCTAAATACAGTCTTGAAGTTGGCTTCAACCCAAAGCAACCTGACAAATGTATTCCATACACACAACATAGTTAACAAAACAATGATTTTAAAATATCAAACCACCTTTTGCTCCTAACTCTGACTAAGGCCCTCTCAAAATGTATTCTTTTAACTCTACCTGAATCAAAACATTGTTTAAACTGAAGAGTAGTCTCCATTAGCTCTGCCTGGTCCTCATTTGGTTACATTTTGAGATATTTATTTAAAAATCCAAAATTACACTCAAAATAAGAATAATAATCTGATTCAGAGCAAACCAAAAGTGGTTAACAGCTAGTTACATCTTGACTGCATTTTCCACATCATTCTGGATATGATTTCTCTTTGTTTTGAAGTGTTTTAGAAGTATGAACTATAACCAAATGCATATTCCTTCACGAACAAAGAAATTAGCATTTAGTTAAATATTGGCTTCTTTGCAGAATACTACAAACCTTACATCTTGCATATTCACTTGCAATTATTCCTAAATACATAAATAACTTGGCTGGTATCTTTAATAAATAAGCCCCAAGGTTAAGGGACTCTGAATATGTCTAATGACATTTTAGCAAACAGTATTTCACTCATATTTAAATCAAGTAAAGGACTTTCCTATTTCTGGCTTAATCATTAAAGCTAAATCATTTAAGATCTATGGGGTTTTGCCTTTTATAGGGAAAGGGAAGGCAAGCTGAGCAATGCCTTGGGATAGTGGTCATGGGTTATTAGAAAAACATTCTCAAATATAAATCTACACAGTACTTCGCCTGAATAGATACGCAACTAAATTGCTATGTACTCATATGATTCAATTTCATGTTGCTTCAGGTTAAAACAAGACACACTTTCATGTGTTTGAATACAATTCCCACAGCTGTAGTTTTTACAGTGCATTTATGCATAGCTCAAATCATTCCTGTGCATAAGGATTTATAGGAAATAAGAGTGTTGGAGATAAATAATAAAATATCATCTTTCCTTTCTTTCTTCTTAGAGCACACTGATTTTCATCTTCCAAAACAACATTTTTTAAAAAATCCATATTGCCATTCAGTCTCCACAAAAATTACCTTTTTAATACAGTTAAAAGAAAGAACAAACACTACTGAAAAAGGATTCTGATGAATCACTTCACAGAATTTCTTCTTTAGACAACTGTGCTAATGTATGGGAAGATGAATGTGTAGAGAAGGTTATTATAGGAAAGGGAAAAATCACTCTTCCAATCACTTGTACAGAAAGCCATTGATTTCTTCTTCATTTTCAATCTGCCATTAAATTTCAAAAAAAGTGTGCCACTTAAGTGGGAAGAGACAACACAACATTTATTTCTAGCATTTCTGAATTTGTTTTGCTTATTTTTAATACTATGCTATAAGCGTGAGTTCAAACTTGGCATGCAGTCTAAGTTTGGTCAGCACAGGCAGGCACTCCAAGTTAGACTTCGGTTCAGAGAATCACCGAATGTTAGGGGTTGGAAGGGACCTCTGCAGACCATCTAGTCCAATGCCCCTGCCAGAGAGGTTCACCTAGAGCAGGCTGCACAGGAAGGTGTCTAGTCAGGTTTGGAATATATCCAGAAATGGAGACTCCACCACCCTCCCTAGGTAGCCTGTTCCAGTGCTCCACCACTCTCAAAGTAAAGAAGTTCCTTATTATGTTTATATGGAACTTTCTGTGTTCTGGTTTTTACTTGTTACCTTTAGTCCTTTCACTGGGCACCACTGAAAAAAGACTGGCCCCATCCTCCTGATACCCACCCTTTATGTAGCCCACACTTCCTAAGCTTGCTTATGAGGATGCTGTGGGATATAGTGTCAAAATCCTTGCTGAAGTCAAGGCAGACTATGTCAACTGCACTTGCCTCATCTATCCATCCAGTTACGCCATTGTAGAAGGGTATCAGATTGGTCAGACAGGACTTCCCCATGGTGAATATACATTGACTACTTCTGATAACCTTCTCTTCCACATGCTTTGAGATGATATCCAGAACAAGCTGCTTCATCACCTTTCCAGGGATGGAGCAGAGGCTGACTGGCCAGTAGTTTCCTGGGTTCTCCTTCTTGCCCTTTTTGAAGACTGGAGTGACATGGACTATCCATGGACTCCAGTCGTCAGGCACCTCGCCTGCTCTCCAGGACCTTTCAAAGATGATAGTGGTCCAGCAATGACTTCAGCCAGCTTCCTCAGCACTTGCAGGCATACCCCACCCAAACTCATGGACTTCTGAATATCCGGTTTGATTAATTGTTCTCTAACTTGATCCTCCTCAACCAAGGGAAAGTGTTCCTTTATCTAGGCTTTCTCTAGTAACTTCAAGGTCTGGACTCCTGGGGCCTGGCCTGAGCAGCAAAGAAGGCATTCAGTAACTCTGCCTTCTCTGGATTCTCTGCTACTATGGCACCTGCCTCATTCAACAGCAGGCCCACATTTCCTCTAATTTTTCCTTTTACATCCAATGTACTTAAGAAATCCTTCCTGCACAAATTCTTGAAATAAGGAGAATTTTTTTGCTAACATATTCAAACATCATCATCTATAACAAAAAAAAAATTACGCAACTGAGTGGATGTGTCAGGTGTCAGGATCAGTAGAAGGAAAGGGGTGGCTGTGCTCTTTTATCACCACTAGTTCAAAATAAAAGTAGACAAGGCAAATGAAAGATATATCATAAAGCACAGGATATGAACTCTACCAGTGATCCAGAAAGTGCTGTCATTATCTCAGCACAGCAGCAGCAAAGAACATTAGGACTTACAGCTGATATGGGACTAATCTGTACCCGATTACTTTGAATGAAGCAGTAAAGTTTGAGAAGTCTTTAACCACTATGTAAATTATGGCTACTAAGGCAGGGGAGTAATCACCCTACATCCATACACTTTGCACAACGAAAATCTGTACATATGATGCAAGGTTCTGCTCATGCCTGCAAAACCAAAGAAATTATCACTACCACTATACTTGCCTTTTTGTATTTTAAAAAGAATTCTACAACAATAACACAGTAACTCTCACATACCACTCATTTTGATTTTACTTTTTGAAGCAGATTCAAGCAACAATTAACTAATCTGCAAATAACTTGATTTCTTCAAATTCATCAGCTCCAGACAATACTAATTTTGGATTCATACTATTTGTGAATTTAGCAGTTAAAACTTTTGTCAGACCACACGACTCGCAACACACAGGAGGCCATAAAGCCAACCAGGTGGCAGAGGTTCATGCCCTCTTGCTTCTGTCCAGCTGTCCAAGCAACAATACAGAAATGCTCTAAGAGCCAATAAACTAAACCCTATCTTCCCTACTGGCAATTAATCTACAGCTTTTGCTGCATGCACTAAGTTCCTTTCACTGCAAGATTTGCTCTAGAGTGACAATGACAAATTGATGCAACGTGTTGGCAGTACTGAACACTTTTTGATCACCCATCCTTATTTCCAGATATTATTCACTGAGAATATCGATTTGTAATAGTTAGTACTTTGCAAATAGATTTGACTGGAAAACAGATCAAGTACCCAAAGGCTTCTGGGCCTAAAATACATAAAACTGAAACGACAAACATCAATGTTAAAGGAGTTTCCATTGTAAACCTACGTAATTATAGACTGGTCTTTGCTTAACAGATGTGCTTCTTGTGTATACGTCAACCATCATCAAAACTATAAAGACTTACTGTACAACTTCATTAGCTCCCTTATTTACTGTTTTTTCATAAGGCTCACATTCTGTTATCTGCTGTCTGCCTCTGATGATCCTTCTGACAGTGATGCCATTGTGCAATCCATGCCCTTGTAACCTTATAATTAGGGAATGGATGCTTTATACACATTTCAAGGTAAAATACAATGTTTCAGAAATGAGTAACTGTACAGATTCCATATTTATAATCTCTATTACATCAATTCTGTTGTCTATGGAGTTCATGATGTTATTCTACAGACACCCAGGTGATTTCTGGACCTTGTAACCTGGCTGATTATGTCTTCCCAGGTTTGTGGAGACAAATGGAAAAGGAAAGAAACTGCATCTAAGTTACAGTTTGTAAGATCTCAGAGCTCTCCTCCTGGACTCTAGTTCTATGTTTTTTCTGTTCATCATGTTAGATTTATTTTGGAAGGGTTTAGTAGAATTTGAGAACAAAAGAGAACTAATAAGTGGAGAACATCCTGTAACTACAGAGCAGTTACAGAAGCATTTTCAGATAGTGGAATCCTCTTTTTCTTATCAAATCTGCTGCATAGTTTCTCTGTGGTGATGAACAAATACTTCTCATAACCTAAGCTCTAGGTCTTGATGATGAAGACACCAGCACTTCCCTTTTTTTTTTTTTTTGTGGCAAACAATAATAATTTTACTTCCCCCAAAATCCATTTTGGAGAGTGCATTATATGAATGCTTTGTTTGGAAGCACAATTTTGTATATCAAATTACTGAGATTTTACTTGCATTAGAAGCATCTTATATTACAGTACCTCCACTTCGGATTTTTGTGGCTCTTTTCCTTTTACCCTTCCAGCTAGAAGCTTCTGCTTAAAATTTTTCAAGAAGTGGAAACTTGAACGTGGAACTTCACTGCTTGCTAGAGATCAAATGCAAAAGACCTTAAGCTTTCATCTTCCTCAGTTTATTTGCTAAGTTAAGTGCAAGCAATTTTACTTTATCTACTGTTATTTATATAACACACATGGGTGCAGTTCTTTCTCAGTCCCTCTATTTCTTTAAATGACTATCGCAGGAAATAGATTCACCTTCACATCACCATATATAAGAAAGATAAAACATCAGTGCCTCCAACTAGACTATTATCCCTTTTGTTTTATACTTCAATAGAAGAAGGAGCATTTTAAACAGCTACATTCTACAAACAACAATTTTTGAAAGATCTTAAAGACATCTTTGTACCCAGTCTGTATTTTACTTTTTTTTGCACCCAATTTTATTTTAGTTTTTAACCACTGATTTAGTCACTCATATACATTCTCAAAGCATTGTTTCTGAGTGTCAAGAGCAGATTACTAATACAAATCTGAATCTCACGTTCCAAGTGAACACAGACCAGGACAAAAGGAAACATGAGTTATCTGGTAGTTCTTAACATACTCTTGCTTTCAAGCTCATTCCCACCACCTAATTTCACACTGGTGCTTGTGAGCATTCTTTCAAGTAACTTCTGTGGGAGCTATAAGTAAACCTTCCTAAAAGAAGACTCAGTAAAGTTGAACTTTATTTTTCCTTGTAGACTACATACAATATACATTTGGACTCAAAGTGTTTAAACTCATTTCTATGTTGAGGAGGATTTCTAGTCCTTAAAAACTATCTAATGCAGTACTCTGTCAAACCAGTGGAACAGAACTGCAAACAGATGAATTTCTAGTCATGTAGAAGCTTTAAAACTCTGCCTTAAGAGTCCCCCTAAATAAATTTTTTATCCATTCTTATCCTGCGTTCATAACTGTTTGCCTTTCCTTACACTCCATTAGAGGAGTACATACATTTTATTTTACATCAATATATTACATTGAGTACAATAAAAATCAACAACACAAAAGCTAACTCCAATGTAGAACATTTCAGGGGAAAAAAAATTAGCACCACCACAAAGCTACTTTGAAACAATATATGAAATTAATTGTTTTCTATTAATGGTGTACAAATATGATCCAACAAAACACACAAAGCTATGATTGAAGATATCCTAATGGTAGGTCTCAAAGTTACACTATCAACATATGAATTTGAAAAATACAGATAAAAAAAATGAGTGCCACAAAGAAGAATTAAAAGGAAAAAGAAAAGCTTATTTGATTTTCTTTCAGGCTTAAGAACTGCAATACCAAGGCGAAGGGCTCCAGAGAGGAGGACTGTGTTGGAGGACCCTTCCTAAAGCTGCGAAACCATAAAGGCAAAAATGGAGGTAGAGGGTGCCCCAGCCCCACCAAAAGCAGAAGTGTTGAGCCCCTGATGAACTGCAGCTCTGACTCAGTGTGGGTGGGGACAAGGGTGACAGATCCCCTCACATACAAGAGCCTAGGGGGTCCTAGGGAGCGCAGAACCAGGAGCGTGTGAACAGAACAGACTACCAGGGCATGGTAACCAGCCAGGTTGGGATGGGGCAGATGAAGCATTCTACAAGTGGCTGGCAGAAGTCTCATGATTGCTTGTTCTTGTGGAAGACTTTCAAACTTACCTGATGCAAATACAACACAGCAGAGAGGAAATAGTCTAGAAGGTTTCTGGAGTATGTGGAAGATAACTCCCTGACACAGCTGGTAAGTGAGCCTACCAGGGGAAGTGCCCTGCTAGACGTGCACTTTACAGACAGAGGAGGACTGGTGGGAGATGTGGTGGTTGGAGGCTGTCTTAAAGATTCTTGGTGAAGTAAGGAGGGGGGGTCAGCAAAACCACTACTTTGGATTTCTGGAGGGCAGAACTTGGCCTGTGCACTTTGCAACATGGTTTAGTCAGCATGCTGGTATTGGGCAGATGGTTAAGACTTGATGATCTTAGAGGTCTTTTCCAACCTTAATGACTCTATGAATTTTTCCTGGAACTTTCCCTGGCTCATTTTTCAACTGAGATAACCCTTCAGTGTTCCATCTGCAAATGCTTTCCTAGTATTGAAAGAACAATTTGCTTTCTGCTTCACCCACCATGTAAGATTTTCTGCACAGCATTGATGGGTAGAGCACCACAACTTTACTACTCTTCAAGCATTTATAAAGATCTACTGCAACACTTTGCCTGCATTTGTCATTGTCAGTGAAGAAATACACAACTTGTCCTAGGAAAGTGAGCCTTTTTCCAGTGTAGTTTTTCAATCATTTATTTTCTANCTTTGTTCGTGAAGCCTAGCCATACATACATTTTCTATATGAAAATGACTTTCTATAGCTGTTTTGCTATATTTTTTAGACATATAAAACTTGTACACCAATTCTTTCTACTCATTTTTAAAATTGCTCCCTCTTCTCCTCAGCTAAGATTTCAACACAATGGAAAGAATGGCGTTTAAGAAAAAAACCCCAAAACAATCCTTTCTCCAGCTTCAGTAAAAAGGGTATTTGCAATTAGATGCTATAGGAGGCTGATCATTGTTCCCATCACTGTAGCTTCTCTGCAAAACTTACTCCCTAATGTTTGTGTTTAAGAAACAAAAGCCAGAAACAGAGACGGTGCAGATGGGCTAAGGCTAAAAGCTGACCTGCATGTCACCCCACCCCTTCTTACCCAGATCCATGCTTTTTGAGGCTTTCAGATTAATTGATTCAGACTGCTTGGCTGGTGTCAGAGCTCTGAAGTTGATGTGCTGATCTGTTAAATGCACTGCTGAATTTAGGATAGAGCTGTGGAGAGAAAAAAAATAGGACATGTTAAATATTTAGGCACTAGCTCAAAACACAAGTGAACTAATTAAAGCATGCACAAATATACATGTGTTTCTTCCTCCAGCTGCTTATAGCCATGCATTTTAAAACTGGTTATTGATCCTCCACTTTTTTTTTTCTGAGACTTAACACCTCTTGTCACTTGTTTTTCACCACAGATGCAAACATAAATGCACATGCTTAGTGATAATTGCTTTTAAACAATTCACAGCAGAATTGAAGAGGAACTTACCAGTGCCTCCTCATTTTTTTTTAATTTATTTTTTTTTTTTTGCTAGATCTATTTAACCACTGCACTTCCAAATAACATGCTGCAGAAAGCTGGAAAAGTACTGCCAACACACCCTGGCTCAATTCTACTCAATCTGCTAATATAAAGTTATTTTACATTCTTGTACCATTTCTGCAGTGGATGGAGCCTGGAGGTCTTATGCAGGGTGTCATAACACTCTGAAGAATTCCAAGGTATTGTGGTTTGGGTTGGGTTTTTTGGCTGTTGTTGTTGTTGCTTTTTGTTTGGTTTTATTTTGGTTTATTTGTTTTTAAAATCATTTTACTTCAAATTAAGCAAATATCTAAACACTTCAAAATTCCACATAAGCAAAACTCAAAGTAACTTTCACCTGTGTGCAATCTGATATCTTCCATGTCTCTCTCCAATTAGAAATACAAATTAGCCTTTTTTTTAGGATACTCTAAACCTAAAAAGTAGCTCTAAAATGAAAAACTTTTATTTCCAAACTGTTCAATCAAACGGTTTGTTTTCTTAGTGTCAAAACACTTCCCTCAGTTTTTTTCTGAACCACAATTTCACTGAAATCCATGACTTCACACAGCAATTCAGTTTCAGTAGAACTTAAGTTCCAAATGAAAAAACAAATGCAACACTGGAAAAAAGTCAGCATGGGAGAAATGGCCCATAAATTCATAAACATTTTAATACATCATTATGATTTAAGAGATGTTGGCTCCCACCTTGTTGAAAAATTAGGAACAGATTCTAGCGAAAAACTGCAGTTGAGAATTTAATGCAGAGTTCCATTAGTTGGTGTAGACTTTTGTCTATCATGTCACACACAACTGCCTGGGAGACTAGAAATTGTGAAGTTACTCTATGTTAGCAAAAAGAAAAGAGTTATAAGAGTCTTCATTGTATGAAGAATTCAATGTATCTGTAAGAAAATACATCTGCTCTTCAATACTACGTGCAGTCAACCATTTCAAGGGTAGCTCTTAATCACATTCATGCACTCAAGGACAGAAGCATAGTGAAGTTTTTAGTTGAAATGCATACTTTACTAATATCATTGCAATAAACCAGCTGCATGACTATCAAAACTGAATACACAGAAAATGAGTAAACAGTGTTCAACACAACTTTCAGCATCAGAAGTATAATAGGTTGAAATGATGCTACTTGAGACAGACAATACATATGCAGTCACGAACCTCAACATCTTTAAACTTTTTTCTGCACTTCCAAACTTCTGTATTTACTAAGGAAATTAAAGATTGTAGCTACCATCTAGCACACCAGCTTTTACAAAAGGTATTCTTAAAATATCTGAAAAATCTACCCAGTGCATTTACAACTGGCAATGTGCCCGTTAAGTTTTCCCCTACACATTTCAATGTTCAAACCTATAGAAGCTTCATTTTGTAACCTCAAGAATGTCTGTGGCTGGTGTGCTGCATAGCATGATTCAGTTTCCTACAAACTGAATTTGGCTAGAGCTTTTAAAGCTTTAAGAGACTCCAGGCACTGCATCTACACATAGATCCCATTGGTACAGTTTTAAATTAACTTTTTTTTTTTTAAAATTGGGATTATGTTTTGGGATTCTTTTTGTTTTACTGAACACATGCAGGTATTGTGATCCATGTATCATGCAGGCATACTGCAGCTTACAAAGAACTGAAATGCACAGTGCACTAAGTGCTAAAGTAACAGTCTCAGTTTGTATTAAGAGATCCTCCAGGTGCCTAAAACCAGTGGTACAAATTTTTATAAATTCAAAAGTGATTCTAAAGATCAATCAGAACCACTATCACAACCACTAATGAGCAATTAGAGCTGTAACTATTAAGAGTAGCTAAAGTCTAACCTATGATTATAATCCTCATTCAGCAGATCCTCACTGGGATGTGGTGGAAGAGGTGGAGGGGTTTCGTTTTCACCATTGCCACGATCAGACACTGGTAACTCTGAAATAAAATGTGAAAAGGCATTAAATAAGCCATAGAAACAAGTACATTACACCAGTTCACTGATCAGTGACTGGACTGGAAGGCCTCAAGCAATGCTTGAGTCACACATTATTCAAATCCCTAAACTAACCAAACCAGAATTAAAATTACACCAAGCAGAAAATATACCCCTTGGGATTTCCTGAAGAGCTGATTTTCAGATTTGCATATGTGTAATTAAAGATAAATATAGAGAAACTTTGTGCATATAGTGATGCTGAGTGCAAGGTACAAATTGCTTTACTCCGTTTGTGTGGATTTTCACTTCTACATAGCTACATACTAACTGATTGTAGGTTCATGCTTTCATTCCCTTTATGGGGAGCATTTACCACCTTTCATGTATAGAAGAGAATCACATTCTCAGCAAAGAGTTCAGAAGAAGACAAATTTCTGTTTCCCATGGCAAGAGGAGAAAGAGCATTTCCGAATTACGGTCTTCATTTTTCTACCATTATGACAATTCCTTCTTCACCTTACAAAAGATATTCAGCTCACCCCAGAAAATTACTTTGGACCAAGAAAAACAGGAACTACTCAATTAAACCATTCAGTGGTTTGTTTGCTAAGCAACAACACTTACATACCTGCAGTAATTAATGATTGCTGTGCCTGCTGTAGGCCAGTTCATTATTGTCCTGTAAATTCACCTCTCAATATAAACATACAACCTCACAAAAAGTCCCTACATTTTTCAATGCAGAACATGTATTCATTCCCCCCAAACTAAACAGGAAACATGGACAGTTAATAACTCTTGGGTTTCAGTGGGAGGTAAGCAATTTCACAATATTGACATTCCACACTTTCATGTGACCTGTTCTGTTGCACTGAATGTTGCTAGGTTTTTTTGCACAATCCTACATGAAAGTACTAATCTAACTTAAGAGGAAAAGGGTTTACAAGGAGGGGATCAAGGCTGACAGCAACAGATTATTAGATAAGAGCACTGAGATAGTTCCCTAAAAGCAAACAAACAAAAAAATCCCCCAATAAAATCACACTATTAGCTCAAGAATCCTGGAAAATCCCTGTTGGTCAGATAGCCTCCTAAAGACCAGAAAGAGAAGAAATAGCTCACACTCTGTATCTCAGGAAAAGTGAAAATGTCATGAGAAGAAAGCGAAGGTGAGCAGTTGAGTAGAAAAGTTCTAATGAGACCTTAAAAAATACTGATTGTCAGTCTGAGACAGAAAACAGATATGCTCTCTAACATATATGCACACTGGCTTCTTGCATTACAATCACATTATTTCAGGTTGCAATTTAAGACCATGAAACTGCAATGAGGAGTAAATGGCAAGTTGTCACACTAAAAGGAATTTTGAAGAAAGGGAAACTCATGATGTTCAATGTAATTAAATTATTTGAAAAATGAATCAGAATGATGCCTAAAGATTTGGGTACATTCTGTAGATTTCTAGGATTATTAGAGACATATGAAGCTTCCTGAATTGTTCACATATTAGAAGCCACTAGGCCTGTTCCTAAGGGTTTATCTTGGACTTTCCCATGCCTTGCCAAGGACATGGTGTTTTGAAGAAGCCACCTGCAGATAGCCTGAAGACTAAACAACAGAAGAGGGCCAAGCCCCACGTGGGCCCTCTCCGAGGGGCCGAGTTGAAGACCACTAGGGGTGGGCCATTGGAAAACCTAGTGCCAGGGTTGGCTATAGTTATCAATATGTTAATTACCAATAAAATCTATAAAAGGTGTAATTCCTGGGGGCGGGTGCGCATGTCCATGTTCAAGATCTTGATGGTGTGGAATTCCAGTTAAAGGTAACACTATCTTTCTCCATTAACTCTGTGCCGAGTGCCTATTTTCCAGAATTTTTGACATCAAGAAGATGAAAAAATTTGCTACCAAAAATAAGCATACTAAGAAGCTCTGCAAAGAGATTGCCAAATATTAAGTAAGTGGGAAATGCAGGCAAAATACCTTGTCAGTGAGGGCAAAGTGGTACACACGGCAATAGGGGAACACTCTTGACGCATACATAAAAGCTGTTACTGCAGTGTTTACCATTCTGGAACAATAAAATAGAAGAGCTCTGGATTGTTCTGGAACAATACAATAGAAGTGCACTGGATTGTTCTTTGAGTATATGCTAAATGAAGTCAAAAAGAAACAGAATTTAGAACCTTAAGAAAGGTCCAAACATTCCACCTAAACCTCATGTGTTAACGGTGTGCCTAGTTTTCAAATACCATCTAAGGTTTCATCCTTCACATCTGAAAAAGGATGTAATAGAATTCAAAAACATACTGAAAAATTGGCAAGGGTAGTTGAACATATGTAGAAATATTTCTACAAGGAATATGGACTAGGATTCTTTGGTTTAGAGTAAGAAGCAATAAAAGGGGATACCAGAGGAGTATATGAAATTGTAATGAGATGGAATGGAAGCTTTCACTGACTGTCTCATACACATCAACTAGAAGGCACCCAGTGTCACTATCAGGACATACACAAAGCAGTAGTTTTTCCTGTACAACTAAATCATGGAACTCATTGCCATGAAGATGCTTCAGAAACCAAATTTTTTAAAAAATAAAGAAATTAACTAAAAGTTAGAGTGGTATGAACAGCACAATGGTTCAGACAGAATCTCTGGCTTAGGAAGTCCCTAAACCACTGACTACCAAAAGTAGGAAGCAGACATCCAACAGAGGAAAAGAAAAGAAGAAAAAAATAGACACCACACAGTACACTGTGCCTTACCCTCTTTGAGCAGCCTCTGTTAGCCATAGCAGGAGATTGAGCATATCATGTAGTTATATTAAATTTGATTCACAGTAATTGATACATCATTTCACAAAGGCTGTTTGGCAATGTGTTCCCACTTGCATTTTTCTTGCAGTACCCAAATGGCACACACAGAAAACTGTCAGGCTTCCTGAGTAAATCAGAAATGATCATGAGGGACTATAGCTCCCAGCAAAATGGGACCAGTAGCAAAAGAATGAAATAATTTAAGCAAAGAAGCAGTCACTGGCTGCCCTTTATGTTAAAGACCTTGTCCTGCTTTGAGTTAGAATAGAACCCTGTTCTGTGATTTTACTTTTTAGCTAAAGCTCTTCTAGGTAACTGCACTTCCTGAAATTAAAAGCATATTTTCACAGACAGTGTCTGCTTCTAGCACTGATAAGACCTAATGTTTAGAGTTAGTACCAAGGACTGGTATGCTGACCAAAGTCACTGCTAAATCTTCTGCACCACACTGGGGATGCAGAGTAAAAGGCTGCACTGCAGGGAGAAGCAGACGGGGACAGGTGACCCTAAAGCGACCAACTAGGTATTCCATTCCATATACATCAGTATAAAGCTGAGGGATCACGAAGGTCAGGCCCTCTTGCTCTTCTTTAGTGGCCAGCATCCAAGGAAAATGCTGTCCATTCTGCCTTCAATCCCAATCCATGAGTTCCTGAATCCAGTTCCAGGATCCAGCCCCTGAATCTGGTCCCTATCTGCTGCTAAGTCCAGTGTGGAACTTCTGCCACAGCCTCAGTGGTGATGGCAATGTAGTTGCCATTGGGGGGGGTGTGTGGATTTGGTATTGGGTTTTTTTATATATATATAAAAAATATATTTTATTATCATTAAATAATAATAGGAAATTACCTTATCAGACCCAGAGAGACAAAAGGAACGGCTAAGCCACTAAATAAAATTCACATAATTTTCAGATATTAAACAGTTTAGGAAAGTAAATAATTGAATCTGTCTATACGATACACGTACTGTTTACAAGCAAAATTTAGACATTAATTTAAAATTTCACTTCTTAATTTTCTATCCTGACGTTGCCATGCATATGAAGACAGAGATGCTTGTACGACCATGAAGACTTGGCAGTCTATGGTAGCAGAGTTTATGATTATTCTACTACTTAATCAGAGAGATGACAGCATTTCCCCCATAAGGGTTTATAATGCAGGTCATACGAAATATATAAGAACCTCTAATGAAACACATTCCAGTAAGCTTTCAACACCAGAAATGTAAAGCTGCTGGCACTGAGGTATCAGTTCTCAAGGACGGTGTTCTAAAAAATACTGAATCTGTGCAACAGCTTGGCAGCAAAAGAAATGAGGACCTGAAGGCAGCAAGTATTATTTATGCAAAAATAGAATAAACACTGGCATTTCAAAACTGTATCAGTATTCCCTCCCCCTTTATTTAAATATCCACAGGCAAGACAAAATGTAATGTCTTGGCTATAACCACTTTTCCCCAGACATTAGTTTTTCTTGCTCATGTATAATAAAAAAGACTCTTAAAACAGACAGCAATATTAGCAGGCCAAGCTTCAGTATATTTTTGCTGAGCTTTTATAAGAATTTTATTGGTAGGAGCAGTGAATGATACTGGAAATAATTTTCTTGAAAACGTTAATTAAGAAAGTGACATTTTATTAAATGCAATACAGCTCCTGTCATTGAAGTCTTACATTAGATCCTGTATTATGTTAAAAATCTCTTCTATCTTTTATTATTCACTGTAAAAATTTGCCCATCATACTTCTACATACAAGATCTGGATAGTATACTGTAAGAGTGCACAAGGGACAGTTCCTGCCTGTCACAAGAAGCTCACCATGTCTGTGACTCATGTCCTTAAAGACACCAATCTGAAGTTCATAACTGAGTAAAATGAGGGTTGTGCAGAGTGTAAAGTTGTGCCTTTGCAGATGCCTTGAAAAACAGAGGACAAAACTTTATAAGAAACAGTGCAAAAATATTTTTGAACCAGTGCCTGGAAATAAGTGACAAGCTCATATGGAAAGCAGAATGAGTATGAGCTCAATAATAATTAATACCATTACTTCAAAATTAGAAAATGATCCCTACAATGTGCAGGATTACCATAAGTCCAGTATCTTTCACAATTAAAATTTCAGATCAAAGCCCTACTGCAGACACTCTGCTGCCGAAAGTGCCTGCACAGTTCTCCATTAAGATAACTTAAATTTTACTCATCAAATGTCAAATAAGCAGCAGAAATTGCAACACAATGATACTACTAGTAAGTGCTATAAACATCTTTTTTATCTGCTCTCCACTGACTCCAATTCCAACCTGCTCCCAATCAATGGCTGTGGAGCCTCAGCCATGCCAAATCTTCCCTGAAAATAGCCCTCAGCAGCACTCCAGAGCATCTTTTCCATAGAATCATAGAATCATTTGGGTTGGAAGGGACCTCTGGAGGTCATCCAGTCCAACCCCCCTGCAGTGGGCAGGGACATCCCCATCCAGATCATATCTGACACATATTCTCTTCTGAGGCCATCACATTTTTTTTGCTGTAATGCTTTCTTATCATCGTTCTTTAATTAAAAAGATGTCTATTGAAAACAATTTAATAAATGAGCTACAAACTAGACATCCTGATTTTTAGATTGCAGTTGGAGAATCTTTATCTGAAAGTACAGTTCTTCCAAGTTACCTGATGCCATTCACCTGTATCAATGGCTCCAGAGCAGTCGCTTAGATGATTTTTAAGGAAGTGTCTAAAGGTATTTGCTGCTTTCTGATCCTTTGGCAAGACTAACTTTACAGGCCAGGCTAGCTCTGAGGATGACCCTTTGCTCCTCTACAGAATCAGTGTGAATTCCACACAAGAGAAATATAAGGTAGATCTAAACAAAAAGATCTGATTTCTGAATATTTACAGTGCTTTAGTCTACATCTAATCCTTCATCTGGAGTCACATTGTCAAAATACTGAAGTCAACACAAATGATTTACCCATAAATTACATGGGAGTTTCTCTTGAGCTTTACAGATATGGGCTTTTGGGTTTTGGTTAAAAGTACCCCACCATAGCCATCATAGCAGCCTATGAAATTATATTTGCAGGCTACTCAGAGTCCACAGTTGTCTAGGGAAGAGGGGAAAATCATGCATAATTCAACAACATCAAAGAAAATCTTTTCCTACTGGAGTGTATCTAAGTATGTGCTTGGCTTGAAGAAAAAGAGCACACTTAAAAGGATAGGGGTCAAGACCATCTCAAATATTTAAATTTTTTGATTTAACTAGTACCTTGCTGAGTCAGGTGTAAACTGAACAGGTAGTACAGTATGCCATCAGATATGACAGAAGACAGGAAAATAAGTGTTTTAAAAGCTCTTACTTACATGCTTGCATATGCTCCTGCACGTAGTTTTTCTTTGTACAGTGTACACATCTACATAATTTTTTCTAATGAGTTCATTAATATAATTCCAATTTGTAAATTAAGGCAATGTTGCTAACCTTTGAACAAATTTTATCTTTAAGTCTAAAATAAGCAAGTGTACTTTATGAATGTCATGCTTGTGTATAAATTCATTTAGCTTATAATATCGTGGGACATAATCTAAGAATTCAATGCAAAAATCATTGCACTCATTAAGGATATATAGAAAATAAACATTTTGACAACATATATTTTGCACTCATCATTTGTTTTTTAGCCAACCTTACGTGTTGGGGCAGCGAGCTAGAAACTGTTACTTAGAGTGGAATTTGTGCCAGGAATCTAATTCACAACTTCTGAGTCAGCTCTCCCACCCTCGCTGGATCTTCAAGCCTCAAAGTAACACAGTGTTGTGCACTTACTCTAATTAACTGCTTTTCTAGTGGCTGTGGATTTCAGAAAACAAAAACAAACCCCACTTTCTTTTAACACAAAGGAGGATATCTAAAGACTACCTTTTCTTCTTTCCTGAGGACTGCATGTAACAAACTGCTGAAGAACAGGATCATTCCGTCGGGAAGCAGCTGCGAAGTTATGACTCGCGTCTAAGGCTGATTTTTGAAAGATTCCCTGGTCTGAGCGTTCCTAAGGGAAAAAAGAATCACACATTGTAACAAAAAAAAAGTTAAGTGTTCAACAATCACCACAGACAGTGCACAAATAAAGTGTAATGTAGTAGTGTTCATTGTACACTGATTCCTTTCAAATGGGAAACCTGAAAGATAGATACCTTCAAAATGACTGTTTATGCTGTCCGTGAAAAAAGACAATAATGTAAGCAATAACAATCATTAAGAATGAGGCACAAAAATGAAAACTGCTTTTTTTTCATGACCCACAACTGGCTTCATTCAAATTCTCCATCTGGGAGGGCAGCTTGTGACATTGTCAACACAAGAACATGGGCAATGCCAATGGTATTTTTCTGCCAGCCAGCTGGTTCCCTTCTCTCAGAGACTGAGTGCATATGTTCTGATGATCACACACTAGAACAGTTTCGCAAGTAAGGAGTTACACCAAACTCCCAAACACAGGTCTTCTGGCTAGCAGCTAAACAAACTCCTGTCACACCTCTAGTCAGCTTTTCTTCTGAGACATTTCCCACCCCCCATACATGCCATATCGCCTAATTTATTCTCCTGAGCAACTGCTCAAAAGAAAAAAGGGGAAAAAAAAAATCATCACAGTTTCTAAAACTGGGACAGACCCAGAAAGACGTTTCTGTACTCGTTATTCAAGGAAAACAGAAAACCCACACAGAGGAAATTATGGCTAGTTTTCAAAATAATCTTTATAGTTTCTGTGATTTTATATCTGTTTTTTTTTAGAGACCTCCAACTGGTTTCTATTTTAATGTGCATGTTCATTATGCCAGCAAATGTTACACTAAATATATCATTCCTTAAATTTCATAGTCACATCTACAAAAGAAATGCATGTATCTAACCCATATAATTTCTTTGTAAAATGATGCAAATGTTTAATGCATTGGCAAGTGATTGCCTGCAAATCAATACATAAGAAGGGACAGCATGTTACATCATCTTACAACCTGCCTTTCAAGCTTAATAATAATTTTAAAAAATAATAATCAAGTAAAATAATAAGAATTACAGAATGATAACAATAATCACAATCATCAAATGGCAAAAAATACATCTCAGAACACAAATCAGTGCTAGAATGCTCATGGTGACAAAATGGCTCCAAATGTAGGCTCAGTGGACAGGGAGCACACACAACATTCTAACCTCCTCTGTGCAGCATGAACATTTGAAAAGGTTATTTTGAATCCCTCTTTTGAAACACATGTACCACAAAGCCACTGACAATTATGTTTCTTCTGGTTACTGAAAATTCTTTAGATTACATAAGATTCCTTATATCATGAGGTATACATTTACTACTTTCTCATGCATACTGCTAGCTAAATTAAGCCTTGCAACATTCAAACTGCTACTACATTGGAGGCTTGTACCCAGTGGGATGGAAAGCCTTAAATTAACAGCAACAATAAATCTGCTTTTCCAGTTCTTTGATAAATGACACAATCAATATCCCAACAACCGATCAGTAACCAGCCTAATTAGAGTATTCAGCTTAAAAAACATAGCTGTCGTGGAAGACTTCCATTAGTGTCCTGACCAATAAAAACAATAATGCATTTCTAAACATATTCTCCTTCTACCAAGCTGAGATGCAGTACTCAGGAAGCTGTTTTGGAAAAAAGAATGGGCAAGAACCCATTCCTGCTATGGTCTCCAGACTCAAATGGAATTACAATTGAACCTAAAGATTACCCTATAAAAATTAATTCCTGTCTAAAATGAATTTGATTCAATCAAGGCCTCATTATGCATTCTTCACAGGGCATGAGTCAAGAATATTTATCTCTTTTGTACATCTGGATAGTATACAAAACTATACACTGAAGGATAAAAAGCAGCTTCATACTTTGACTAGGTCAATGATGTTTGATTAGAAGGTTGTTTTTTTTTAAAAATGGCTTTCATTAAAATAAGAAAACTTGCAGGAGTGAGCTTTATTTAAAAGTGAATTGTCTTTCTTATGTCACAAGAGTATATAATAAATAAAATACATAAAATTCTTCCTTACAGCATAATGCGATGTCACATCGAAACGGAAACCAAAAATATGTCTTCCTTTAACATAATCCAGAATTGCTAATAAATATTTTTCATATCTTCCTGGCACAGTTGACATCAGTGAGGCTTTTACAAAGCGTCCTCCCAAAAAAGTCAGAGCATAATGTTTGGAAGGTAATATATTTCTAAATCTATTTCTCAATCACTCAATGATAGTAGAAAAATAAAAAAGAAAATTATTAGGAAAATATGAAAAGTTAATTATACTAAAAGATACCTGCATTCTCTTCCTGTCTTTGTTATAGTATGCAAATATACCCACAAACATGATTGTCCTTAACATTTTAAAATGTTCAAGCAATGTTTCTTAAAATAGGAAGCTTGAAATCTTGAAATCATCTCTTGGAAATCTATAATGGGATTTATTACAACCTTTTATAAGATGAGACCACTCGCATGTTTTTATTTTAAGGAACTTTACATATGATGAAAAACAATTAAAATATTTACTCAAGAGTCAACAGTAAAACTGGGATTAGTAAGGGCAGCCAGTATACATACATAGATATTATCTATGCAAAGATGAAGAAAGAGTGTACATATGTTCATGCATGCATAAACAAATCTTTTTCAAAATAAGAGGTGATTGAAAAACATCAATTTATATGAGGTCTAGAAAACGTAACTATTAAAACATATTTATCCTCTTATTTTGTAAACTAACTTAAGTAAGTTCTATGTTAATCAACTCAGAAACCCTTTCTGAAGGGGTAGCCTTCATCTGACCAGGGAAAGTAAAATATTAATTGCAAACCAGACAACAAAAGGTGGGGGAACAGGATAGGATCAGAAGAACACAAGTAGAGTGAATTAAAATACTAATGAAGCTGAAAATTCAGGAGTGAAGCAAAATACAAGCCACACTAAGATATTATGTCTCTGACCATGAAAGCAAATCAAATCAGAAAAATTAAAAGCATTTGTATACTAGCTACTGTCTTGAGAAAGTAGCAGATGACAGGCAAAACTGTATCAACACATTAATCCTAAATTAACCCTTTTGGGGATCACATTTGTTTTTGTTCTAATACTTCTAAAATTATAATATGAGACAACATTTAGGCTGGTCTCAACAGGAACAGCAAGACCAGGAGGTATCAACCTCCTGACTCCAGGAAGTCAAGAATTCATTCTGCCACGAGGAGCTCTCTGTGACCAAGACTTTAGCACCATCTCTTGCATGCAAAAACACTGGGACTGGAAAGACATTTATCTAATAAATGCATTTACTGCTTCACCTCTATCTGCACCTCTAGCCTTCGTAGAACTATGAGCTGGATCTTCCCACGAATGTTCCCCTCCATGGACATGGAGCGCCTCAGTGTTTCCATAGCCTCATGATTTGACTTGCCCAGAAGAGACTCCTCATTCACTGCAACAAGCTGATCATTTACTCGCAAACGACCATCCTACAAGCAAAAAAAATCAAAACCAAGTATATTTTTAAAAAACAAGAATTATTAGGCAGGGGTGCTACATACAGGAAAGTAAGATGCAGACAATCAGATATTGCTTTCTAAGATTTAAGAAACAAGACACTGCATAGTACCAGGCCTTTAAAAACAGAAATCTGTGCGCCCATTAATTGATCATTTTTACCCTGTATTTACTACATTTTGGGAAGAGTTCATAGGGCAATTACACACACAGAAGTGCATGCTGTTTTCCTTGCATGTACAATTTGATTTAACATGCTGCTGGTTTTCTTGCATGTACAATTTAATTTGTATCAGTTCTAAAGAAGAAAACAGGAAAAAGAGCTTTTGGTTAGTTAAAAAGGACCCACACCACAGCTGTTAGTATCTGCAGTGCAATCACAAAGGAGTAGTTCAACATATTTTCTATGCATTATTATCTGCTATTAGGGTCTGGTAAGAAACAGCTCCAAAAATTTTGTCTTTCTCTGTTCAGAATGGTCATTAAGACTTAGAATCACAGAATCATAGAATTGTCAGGGTTGCAAGGGACCTTAAAGATCATCTAATTCCAATCCCCCTGCCGTAGGCAGGGACACCTCCCAGATCAGGTTGCTCAGAGCCTCTTCTAGCCTGGCCTTAAAAACTTCCAGGGATGGGGCTTCCACCACCTCTCTGGAATAAGGAATCCTTACTTAATTAATGCTGTCCATGTACCTTAACATCCAAACCTGCTGCCAATAACAAAATTAGGGCTGAGCCATATCAAGTAGTCTACACTTTGAAAAAAGTCATTCAGTTTCACTGCCAAGGTTAACTCACATTTGTGGGTGTAATAAAATTGTGAACACTGCTATTTTGTGATTTATGAGTCCTATTGCTGTTGTCATTAATATCTGTGATTTATTTCTTTTCATAAAAGCATATGCCATGGAGTCTTTTCTCTTTAACAAGAAAATAAGGTCTATTTAATTAAGATACAAGAGTTTCTTTTAAAGCTTGTCAAGTTCACAATTATCAGGTTGGCATCACACCTCAAAGAAGGAAGAGAAGGAGTAAGAATCTGAAGGTACCCAATACAAGGGCAGTGAAGAAAGAGGAGCCAGGAAAAAAAAATCACATAGAAAGACATTCCTTGTTTAGAATGAATCTGATTCTTTCATAGGTTCATTACATACTCTTCGTAACACACGCATCCAAAATGTTCACGTATTTCATGCATCTGAGTAATCCAAAATACATATATTTGGGGTTTCTTGGTTTTTGTTTTTTCTTTATCACTAAGATGTTCAATTAACTATTCTGCCATGGCTGCTAAATCTAAGTCATTTGTGCTCAAGTGAGTTACAGTAGCTGTGACAAACACAGCTTTCTTAAGTGATATTTTTGTTGGATCTGGGTATCATCATTACCATGGCAGAGTATGAACAGCCACAGAGCTGAATAACAGAACATAATAGAATCCAAAATAAACTGGGAGGGACAAGAAGATGGAAAGACAGAATTGGGAAATGAGTCACCCAGTGACGGAAAATGAAGAGAAATAACTTTTCTTGGGAGGATATGGGAATGGAGGATAAGAAACAGCAATGCCGTTTGGAAAAGATACGGAAACTTCTTCCACTTCTATGACGAATATTTCATGCCAACATAAATTTACCCATAGCCAAAGTCAAGAGGTTAATCCCACACTTTCTCTACATTAAAAAATCACACATGCTAAAGTTTAGGGAAAGAAGAGTTAACATTGTTGAACAGGGAGTTTTATTATTTGCACATGTTGCAATTCCTTTGAGTTCTATCAAAATTTGCTCAAATGAATGGAGCCATTCATGGCAACAGGAATTTGAGGGGAAAGATTTTATTTTTTGTGAGTTTCTGTAGGAGTTTGAAAATTTTACAGGTCCTCATGTCCTCCTCCTATGGTTCCATAGGTTCTTGTATTACTTCTTTTTTCCTTTCCGGAAATAATCACCCATGGATAAATACCTGTCAAAGCTTCTTACTAACATATGTACAAATACAATGTCAAATGCATCTTGTTGTGACTACATCTGTTGACTATGCAATCATCCTAAACACAACACATATTTTTAAATGAATCATTAAAATCTTAGAAAGCTCTGAATTGGCCTGGTAATACCTTTGTATCAGACTTTGTATTTATTTGTATTTTAATAACATCAGTTCATTCAATTCAAATTGAATTCAACAACTTCAACTATAATCACTGAAAAAAGGTGCGCATGCTTCATAGATCATATGAAGGTTCCTTCACATGATGTGGACATCACTACAGGTAGAGAGAGTGATACGGTCTCCCCTGAGCCTCCTCTTCTCCAGACTAAACAACCCCAGTTCCCTCAGCCACTTCTCATAAGACTTGTGCTCTAGACCCTTTACCAGCTTCGTTGCCCTTCTCTGGACATGCTCCAGCAACTCAATGTCTTTCCTGTAGTGACAGGCCCCAAACTGAACACAGTATTCGAGGTGCAGCCTCACTAGTGCTGAGTATAGGGGGATGATCACTTCCCTAGTCCTGCTGGCCACACTATTTCTGATAAAGGCCAGGATGCTGTTGGTCATTTTGGCCACCTTGCTCACGTTCAGCCAGCTGTTGACCAGCACCCGTTTCCTTTTTCCACCACACAGCTTTCCATCAACTCTGCCTCAAAACTGTAGTGTTGCATGGGGTTGTGGCGACCCAAGCGTGGAACTTGGCCCTTAGCCTTGTTGAACCTCATCCCATTGGCCTTGGCCCATCAATCCAGCTGTCCAGATCCCTCTGCAGAGCCTCCCTTACCCTCTAGTTGATCAACACTGCCCAACTTGTTTTTGTCTGCAAACTTACTGAGGGTGCACTCACTCCTCTCATCCAGGTCACTGATAGAGATATTAAACAGTACTGACCCCAAAAATGAGCCCTGGGGAACACCACTTGTGACTAGCTGCCAACTGGATTTAACTCCATTCACCACCACTCTCTGGGCTTGGCCATCCAGCCAGTTTTGTATCCAGCAAAATGTACACCTGTCTAAGCCATGAGGTGCCAGCTTTCTCCAGGAGAATGCTGTGGGAGGCAGTGTCAAAGGCTTTAGTGAAGTCTAGGCAGGCTATATCCAGGTTGTCCTACACATGCTGTGTAATTGCACTCATGATGATCTCCTCCATAACCTTCCTCGGATCTTACTTCCCACCCTTCTTGTAGATGGGCATCACATTGTCTCAAAACAAGCTAAATGCTGTTTTAACATGATTTTTTTTTTATCTCTGAAAGGTGAATTTCTTTATGGTCCTATTTTCCTGTTAATGTATTTGTGAAAACATTTTTGTTATCTTTTACAACACAGTGGCCAGATTTAAGTTCTAGCTGGGCTTTTGCTTTCCTATTTTCTCTCTCAGTGACCTAAAAACATTCTTATACTCTTCCTGAGTTGCCTGTTCCTTCTTCCAGAGATGCTAAAGTCTCCTTTTTACCTTGAGTCCTAGCCAAAGATCTCCATTCAGCCAGGCTGGTCCTCTTCCCCACTGGATCATCTTACTGGATCACTGGGATGGTCTGTTCCCGCACCTTTAAGATTTCCTCCTTGAAGAAGGTCCAGCCTTCCTGGACCTCTTTGCTCTTCCAAGTGACTCTCTCAGCCAGTGTCCAGAACAGGACAAGTTCTACCCTCCAGAAATCCAAGGCAGCAGTTTTGCTCCTTACTTCACCAAGAATTGAAAACTCTATCATTTTGTGGTCACTATGCTCAGGACAGCTTCCAACCACCATATCTCCCACCAGTCCTTCTCCATCTGTAAACAGCAAGTCTAGCAGGGCACCTCCTCTGGTAGGCTCACTCACCAGCTGTGTCAGGAAGTTATCTTACACAACATTCCAGGAACCTCCTAGACCGTTTCCTCTCTGCCGTGTTGTATTTCCAGCAGACATCAGGTAAGTTTAAGTCTTCCATGAGAACAAGGGCTAGCAATCATGAGACTTCTGCCAGCCACTTGTAGAACGCTTCATCTGCCCCATCCTGACCTGGCTGAGTGGTCTATAACAGACTCCCACCAGGATATCTGCCTTATTGGCCTTCCCCCTGATCCTTACCCATAAGCACTCATCCTTATCATTACCATCATTGAGCTCTATACAATCAATACACTCCCTAACATACAGAGCCACCCCACTGCCTCTCCTTCCATGTCTATCCCTTCTGAAGAGCTTCTAGCCATCCACTGCAAGACTCCAATCATGAGAATCATCTAAAATGCTGATCAACTACACTTGCTAAGTCACCTGTACAAAGCAGGCTGGAAGACAGCTGAATGCTCTTTTTCACACATACTTATGTATAAGTTACTTCACAGAAAAATCTTTTACTATTTTAAAGACTGGGGGAAAAAAATCTCAAAGTCTAAACAGTTTCCAAACACAGATTTTCACATCAATGGTGTTATGGCCTGGTTTAGAAGCCTGAACTGCAAGACAATCTGCTTGGCTCAAACCAAGCTAAATGTTGTTTTAACACAATTTTTCTTTCCTCTCTGTAAGGTGGGTTTCTTTGTGGCTTCTGAGTAGAAAAACAACATTTGGCATTTCAGCAAAACAGTTTTCAAATGCCATCTCCGAAATGGCAAGTCGCATATTCAACAAAGGGTGAAGTTACTGTTGCTTTGCTTATTCAAAAAATGTTGGGGCTTTTTATGAAGACTCATAGCAAGGGCTAGAACATACCACCACGTGGCTACCATATTTAGTCAGTCAGTCACAAGACTCTCATGCTTTTTACAGTAGAGCAGGGAGACATAATGCCATGTTCTTCATGCACTTGCCTTTTTAATCAAAGCACACCTAGTTATTTCCCTTATCACATCAATGATATTTCTCTCAGAAGGAATTCCTTGATGGCATTTATTGGAATCATTCAATTTCCCCATCCACTGCGCACAACAAGCAATGTTTACTGCAGCAGCACTCAGAAGCCCCAAGGAGGTTCATGCTACACCATGTATGATTTGAACAAACGCACATGTAGAAAATATTCCATTACTTTTAATAACAGCTCTGCTGCATTTCAGCTGCAGTAAACAGCAAGTACCTGATCAACAGGAATGCATCACAAGTGAAAAGCCAGAATGTCTTGAGATGTACAAGGATGAAATCCCTAAAGTTATGAGGAAAGATGATGCATTTAAACTCAGATAAACATTAGTTTACTTCATATGAAAGGCTCTGCATAATTACAAATACCAGGTATTCTAGCAATCTCTTTATCTTAGGGACGATAAAAAATAGAGACTTCAAAAATTACAAAAGGAGGTTAAAAAGGGACATAATGGTTCAATCAACAACAAGCAACTGTTTTTATTCCTCCAGGATACAGTGTTAGCATACCAAATAAGAATATTAAGGCATTTTCACATCATTTGGTTTTGTAGCAAGAGCAGTAAATAGGCACTAGGTCTTACTGTAGCATCTATGATGCAAGATGCATTGACATTTTCTAAAATCTTTAGCTAGGATAAAAAAATCATGAAGTAAAGAGTTCATTTCCCCCCCCCCCCCCCTTTTTTTTACAACTCCCTTATTGCACTTTGCAATGTCACTAACACAAGAGCCAGATGAATTTTTTTACGGTTTCAAAAACCACTTAAAAATGTTGTCCTCTCTTCAGACTTCTGGTGGTAGTCAACCAAAATTGTCTGTATCTCATACACAGCATACATGCATTCTAAAAGACACACTGGCAAAAGAAATTTAACATATCAGAACCTTAATACAGCATTAGAAGGACCAAGCTTTTACTTCAGCAATGAAACAAATGGTTGGACAAAAAGGACATGTTTAATTATTTATGCATAAATATGCACACACTTCTCAACTTGATACAAGAAATTTTACTAGTTAATATTCACGGATTGTGTTTTGTCTATATAAAAGTCATTAGACAGGAGAAAGACAGCTGTTCTCCACGCATATGCAATAGTAGACTGTGGTTCTCAATACATCACCAAAATGACTGCATTTTGTGAGTACTTGTATAAAGCACACAGGAAAGAATCAAGAGTTCTAGTTGAAGCTAGAGCCTCAGGTACTAGGTAGAATAGCAGATAGATCCTTGGGCCACAGGTTATCACAACACAAAATAATCTTCTGATCACAGTGACTAACTGTGCCATTTTCCCTTTTACTTAGGTGTTAGTATAAATGGGCTGTTTACTAGTCTGCAGAGCCCTCATGCCAAAATTAACTGCTCTGGAGACATGCGAGAACGGGGACTGGCAAACATTCAGAGCTAGAAAGTATTCTCTTACATGACTATGATGTGACATGTCAGGTAGCCAGCCCACTAATGCTGCTGGAATATCACTCCACAAGCTTTGCTATTTAAAGCAATGAGTTTATTTGTGGCAGTATACACTGTCACTGCAACTGGTGGGGACAATTACTTAGGGAACAGAACTGGGAAACTATGGAGGGCAGTCTCATTTTCACAGTAAAATGAGTTGTACCCTGTAGCAGACATGCACATAAATTGAGTTTATCCATCCCTAATTTGGCCAATTGTGCCTTAACTAATTTCCACTGTACACCAAGTAGCTAGACTTACTTAGTTGTCATTTAGCCCTGAGTTAAGCATGGACAGTGTTCTGAACTGTACGGACTAGGCTCAGTTATACCTAGAAGATCTGAGCTCTGAAATAACTGCAGGCATAGGACAGGTAAATAACAGAGGCAGGGAAGTATTAAACTTTCACATCAAAGCTAAATTCTTGATTATTGCTATTTACCAGCTGCTGTAAATAGATGATCATGGAAGTTTTACTGCTGTGAATTGTCTTACTCAGCAGGCTGATGTCAGCAGAGGAATTTAAACTCACTGAATTAAAAGGTATTTTTACAGGAAAAAGAACTGCAAGGAATTGGTGAGATAACACAAGAGAAAAAAAAATACACTATAGGTTTACAACAGCTAAATACACCAGTTCTGAAAAATTAAGATTTGTTTTTCTAATTTCAAGAAAGTTACCTTTTCCAAGTTTTATTTGGAAAAAAAAAAAAAGCCAAGAGATTTCCTAAAGATTAAAAAATAATTCAAATACTTTTTGATCATAAAAATGTAAATCAGTCCTTGTATAGTCCTTAGAGGGAGCAGAACAATTCACAATACTTTCATTTACCAATTTAATATTACCAATTCAATCCACCTCAGGAACAATTGTTACCTTCAGCGCAACTGATGCCAGGCTCAAGCCACGCTGCATTTTTACTACAGTGGCAAAAAATATTTTTAATTAAAAAAAAAGAAAGAAAATAGTCAGCTAGCTTTCTTTTTACAGCATAAATTAAGCACACAATCCTTAACCTCACAGAATTATCCATTTCTAATTTTTGTAAAGAAGTTTGTCTTCTGACTATTTTTTTTTATTGTGTCTACCTGCATCACTTTGGGAGGACCAAAAGCAGTGCAGGTAGACAATAAATGCAGGTATCTAACTTCTCTGTCACTGAGCCTAGCAGTACACAAACCTTCTCATGCACTTCTGTGGGCTGTGGGCAAGCTGGGAGGCAGCTTTTCCTCATACTCACACCCCCTTATCCTTCTCCCACTTCCCATTTCCTGCAGCATTCAAACGTCCCTCAAGGTCTCTACCAATTCACTTTCCTCATGGCAAATCCTACCACACGACACCAGAATCTCACTACAAAACATTAGATTTGCAGTCCACCTAAAGGAATGAGTGACAAAAAATGTATTAATTCCTAAAATACTCAACATATAAATGTCAGAACTCTAAGGCAGTCATCATCAGGTGTGTTTCTTCCATACCTTAAAAGCAGCTCCTCCGTGAATAATGGATTTGATGAAAATCCCAAGATCAGCTCCAGTCTCTCTAGATTTGTTGCCTTTTAAGCTCACACCAAGTCCAGCAGAGCCAGAATCATTCAGAGGGATCTCAAAGGTCAGCTGCTCAGTGGTTTCTGGAGAAAAAATACTGCAGTTTGGCTCTCCTTTCTGTTGGAGAAAACAAGGATGAAAATATGAAGAAGGTGTCAGCATGCACAAACTAGTTGTATCCATAAGTTCATATTGCAAGAAAGAGCCCTCTTTAGGAAAGCAGCTTGAAGAAGCAATCCAATAATCAACAATGCATTTAATTGACATTTTGTCACATGATCTGGCTTAAAATGTTATTTTTAATGATACCTAGAAATATGCCTAAATAGAAAGTAAAATAGCTTAGTTCCACATGATATAAAATTGATGCTGCAGAATGTAAGAAAGACATTTATTTTAAACACAGCTGCATTAAAAATGTAAGCCATAAACCTCTCAACATCTATACATGCATCTCACAAACTGTAATGACAGTTGTACTGTTAAATCCTATTCCCCTCTGGAAATAGAGTTTCATCCTTAAAATATGATCCTTTCCTTAAACCTGTCTACAGAGGGAAGTTGATGTAACAAAAGCAAGGGCGAGAATTGAAAATGCAGTAACTTATTCTGCATTAACTCCATTTGTATGCAATTTTACTCCATAGAGGCTTCAGGTTTCTTTCCTTCTAAAATAGGTTGATGGTAAGATTTCTCCTAGATTAGTTTGTTGTTTACAAGACTACCAAATAAAGTATCCCTAACTGGAAAGATCAGAAAGAACCTTCTTCATACTGTATCTGCAGTTTGTAAGGTTGCATTTGATGGGTGGTATATAGGCAGTGGGGTTTGCTTGTTTTGATTGTTTAAAAGTAGGTTAGAACAATGAAATTAAACAAAATCAAATTCTTTTCTGAAATAGTCATATTGGCACTCTACAGAAATAAAACTCCCTAAAGGAGACCTACTATGGAGTAAAGTGTTCATGGAGGATATTAATAGAAGAGACTTTATGCATCATATCCTATTTTATTCCACTTTTTATTCTCCATATAACTCTTAGGACAATTAATTAGATTGCATGTCTTGCCATTTGGACATTTTCTATTCTTTGTACAGTAGTATTAAAAATTAATAGCAAAAAAAATATGAAAAGGAAATACACAAGCAAGTACAAGTTGAAAAAGATAACTGGAGTCTCCTCTCTAGGGTGCCAGTCTTATGCTAAATTATCAAGCAGCAGCCACTTGCTGGGAGGAGTGTAGTAGCTGGGACAATTCTCTTTTCACCTAACACAGGACTGTTTCCAGGATCTAAGCTGCATTGCACACAGAACCAATGCTACTGCTACCAAAGGTGCCAGCAGTACATGTTTTCTCAGCAGCCAGAGTAGTTCCATACATTCATCTGTTACACTGTCTGATCAACAAGAAATACGATCACAGAACTAAGAGCAGAAATTCATATCTTGAAGATACAAAATGCAAGGAAATGTTGGCGAATCTCAAGGAAAAGCTTTGCCCTCAGTATCTGGGGAACTAGGACTGACTAGGTGGTCATAGACCTCTCCCTCTATAAACTTACTAAGATTACTGTATTGCACATAGTTTTTCACTTAGTCCAATTTTAGATTCCCATACAAATAAATTACTAAAAGTAGAGTAATTAAAAAAATAACAGAGTTGTTCAATATTCTATAATACTTCCCAACTTCCTTTACTATAACTATACTGTGCACTAGGTCTTAAGTAACCTACCAGATCACTGTCTGTATGCCTGGATGTGCTATCGATCAAACATTAATATGTATTTAGCATGACACCAGAAGAGTACAGCAATTTTTTGGCAGTTCTGTGTTTCCTCCGTTTTCCTTAGTATCTAATTTGGAATTGTAACATTGGACTACCATTTTCCTCACTAAAATTCTCTGGCAAATAGATAATTTCATCACACAAAACCTGAGTAAATTTAAGTTTAAAAACCAGCTGCTTTTACCTATTACTGGAGAACTCTTCAATCTTCCTTCAAGTCCTTCACAAGTGTCTCCTGTTCAACATAGTCCAATTATCCTAAAAAAATCTCTCCTTTTCATTATTTATATTCAGCCTTGCCCCAAGATCCAGCAAAAGTTGATTTAAAAATAATGCTGTTTGCTTAATAGTACTAACAAAAATTTGTCACCCTTGAGGGAGGGTGAATGGCATTTCAATGATTTCACAGAGATGGGTAACAGGAAAGGAGATGCACATCAAGACAGCCAGCATGGCTTTACCAGTGGCAAGTCCTGCCCAACCAGCTCCTAGTAATGGGAGTGACTACAGCAGTGGACAAGGGAAGATGTCATCTATCTGGACTTCTGTAAGGCCTTTGACATGGTTCCCCACAAGATCCTTCTCTCTAAATTGGAGAAAGAGGAATTTGATGGGTGGACTGTTCAGCGGATAATGGATTGGTTGGATGGTTGCATCCAGAGGGTAGTGGTCAATGGTTCAATGTCCAAATAGATATCTGTAACAAGTGGTGTCCCTCAGGGGTCCACACTGGAACCAGTGCTGTTCAATATCTTTATCAACAACATTGACAGTGGAATTGAGTGTACCCTCAGCAAGTTTGCAGGCCACACCAAGCTGAGTGGTACAGTTGACAAGCCTGAGGGATGGGATGCCATCCAGAGGGACCTGGATAAGCTTGAGAAGTGGAGCTGTGAGAAGCTCATGTGGTTCCACAAGGCCAAATGCAAGGTCCTGCACCTGGGTCAGGGCAATCCTCAAGATCAATACAAGTCGGGAGATGATGTGAATGAGAGTAGCCCTGGGGAGAGGGACCTGGGGGTATTGGTGGATGAAAAGCTTGACATGAGCCAACAACGTGCGCTCACAGCCCAGAAGGCTAACCAAATTGTGGGATGCATCAAAAGAAGTGTGGCCAACAAATAAAGGGAGGTGATTTTGCTCCTCTATTCTGCTCTGGTGAGACCCCAACCTGGAGTACCACCCCTCCAGTTCTGGAGTCATCAGCATAAAATGGACATGAACCTGTGGGAGCAAGTCTAGAGGAGTGCCACAAAAATGGGTTGGGACACCTCCCTCTCCTATGAGGAAAAGCTGAGAGAGTTGGGGTTGTTCAGCCTGGAGAAGAGAAGGCTCTGGGGGGACCTTATTGCAGTCTATCAGCACTTAAAGGGAGTCTATAAGAAAGATGGAGACAGTCTTTTTAGCAAAGCCTGTCAACTCAGAGGAGTTTAAATGAAGGTAAGAGAACACAGAGTTTGATAGATTTGAAAGCAGAAAGCCCTAATAATATGTACTAAATAACATTCAGCAATGCCAACTGAAAACCTTTATCTAAGAGACTCAGGATACATTGGATTATTTGATTGTCTGTCAATTATTTTATTTAATTTTTAGAAGTACATCTATGTCTCAGGACTCTGATTTCTTAATTAAAAGTTTATAATAAAGGATTCTTAAAACAACATAAAATTTTACTTGTATATAAATTCAGTCTCACCAAAAATTACCCGTATTTTAAAGAAGAGATAGAATATACTTTTAGACATCTCTCATTTCCACAGCACACAAAAACTGCTTAGTTACCAATACTAACAGAATTGTAACCCTTGAATAAAGTACTCTGCATTATATTCTTTCCCTTTCTACTTAGTCAGTGGTTATATCTATTCAATATTGTGTCAATCCTCTGCCTACCACAGGACACTACTTTCAATTAGTCCTTTTATTTAATCTTACAACGCCTGTTCTCATTGACCACGGCACTTTTGATGTGTGGATTTATGACAATCTAATGCATATCTCTCACTGGAAAGGTTGCCTTAATTATCCCTATTGTTCTTTTGCTAAAAGAGAAGCTAAAAAAAAAGGCAAAAAAAAAAAAGCTCCCACTTAAGATAGGAAGGAAATAGCATTTGTTTAACACAACAAGAGACCTTTCAGTACCTGTCTGGTGCCCTTGACCAGCACACTATTATGGTCTCTCAATATGCTGGCTGCCCCTTGCCTGGCTGCTCTTTTCTGATAAGAGATGCCAACTCCCTGGAGTGCCATTCAGAGCCAAGAGCAAAAGGCAGAAGACCCTGGAGGGTTATTTTCAAAGGCTTATGAAGAAAATAAGACATTTACATGCTTTTACAATTTTTTTCTGGGAAAAAAAAAAGTCTGTAAAAGTTAAAGAGCAGCATTCAAATTGCAGCACCGCATAACTATTACTGGCAAAAAAGCTTGAAAAGAAGATACCTCCTTATTTCTTCCTTATTTGCACTATTCACTCTGTTCTTTCCAGGAGCTCAGGCACAATTAAGAAATACTTTGCTGACAGCTCAGTCATTCACTCACTACAAAATCTACACTGTATTTTGCAACAGATAAACAGTAACAATCTTTAAAATAATACTCAAAGGTAATGCACTGCTGTAATCTTGTCACCATCTAATAAATAACTGAAGTCACTGCTGCATATATTCATCTTTAGCATTTCTGACAGATGCTTTCAGATTGGCTTCTTTAAAATCATCTGTATTCAATACTTCAATAAAACCAAATGGTCACTAATGGTACACCCTGCTAAGACAAAAAAGTCAATAGCAAATCCATAGAGATACATTATATGGTACTTGGACACTTTTTACATTAACACAGTACACTACAAATTTGTGTCATATTAGATAGGATGGTTCTGGTTTGAATTATTTAGACTCTCTGGAATTATAGCATTGAAAATTGACAAAACTAGATTCAGCTCTTCATCCCAGACAGATACAATGCATTTCACAGTTTTCTATTTGATGTCACAGGATGCTTCCAAACTGCTTGACATGCCTATTCCAGATACCATACCAAGTTTTACCCAAGGAAATGGTTTGTCCTCGCAATAGAGTTTTATAATTTGGTGTTGCATTGCTCTTCAACTTTTACAAATGCTGTCTCACTTCACCTTGTAAGTTACACAAGCACAGGAAAGATGAAGAAAAATTAAATAGTTCAGTCATAGAATCACAGAATGGTTATGGTTGGAAGGGATGTTCAAGATGATCTAGTTCCAAGCCCGCCCTGCACAGGGAGGGACACCTTCTACTAGATCACAGTATTCAGGGCCCCATCCAACCTGGGCAACCTATTCCAGCATCTCACTACCCTCATAGGAAAGAATTTTTTCCTAATGCCTAACCTAAATCTTCCCTCTTCAAGTTTATAATGATTTTCCCTTGTCCTCCTGCTATGCACACGTGTAAAAAGCCCTACCCCAGCTTTCTTGCAGGCCCCCTTCAGATATTGGAAAGCTGCTGTAAGGTCACTTTGGAGCCTCCTCTTCTCTAGGCTGAACAAACCCCAACTTGCCTTACAGGGGAGGTGCTTCAGCCTTCTGATCATTTTAGTCGCTCTCCTCTGGACATGTTCCAGGAGCTCTATGTCCTTCTTATGTAGGGGACTCCAGAACTGGACACAGTACTCCAGTCCTCAAATCAAGGTATGCCCCACTGCAAAAACACCCATTTTCAGCCCACATATGAGGTTAGCCTTGTGCTTAAGCACTCTACTGAGCTGAAGCCTTATGCAGTTAATATACCCTGCCACTTAAATCCTAAAGTCTTAACACTCATGAAGATGGAAGGCTGCACAGTATTTTCAGGGAGAATTTAGGATTTCTGTTTCTGTACACTTTCACAATATATTCCAGGCAAAAATATCAAAACACGAAGATGTAAAAATCCAACTCTTTACTTAGGTGCCATGTGGATTCACAATATTCTTCATTATGCAGAACAATTCAAGAACTGAATCTTGTGGGTGTTATTAAAATCCAATACATGTATATCAACTGGGTTTTTTTCCTATCAGATTCTTCTCTCTTTGAACAGAGAAAACACAAAGGAGAATTGGCACTTGCTGGAATCATTTTCTAACTGAAATTATTTGACCATTTCTTGTTAATTCAGCACTAGAATCACTGTTTTGACCTAAAAAGACAGGTGCCTAAGCTGAAATTTCACCTATTATTTTCTGCACATAAAAAGGAAAGAAACAAGTAAAAGAAAGTAATAGAAATTAAGCTCTGAATATTAAAACCAGAAAAGACAACACTTCAGGCAAGTAAGTTCTCCTTCAGGCATAGAAGTTCAAGGTAGTGGAAGGAATTAACTACGGGAAGGCTGAAACATAAAAGTCAATCACATGGTAAGCAGAAAAAATGCTTAATTGAACTTGCCACTCATCCTACTTCCTTTTATCATGTATAGTACATATATAAAAAATCACTCAAAGATAAACCACTACATTATATACATTGTTGTTCTCTTATCTTTTGTTGTAAAAACGCTGGTGTGATCCCTTTCCTTCTCCATTCTTCAGGAATCAGTGACTATGCCAAGAACCCACAGAAATACTGATTACAGTTGAAACTTCTAAGTCAAAGCTATCTTTCTAACAAAAAATAGAGCATATACAAAACTTAAGCTATATGTATGTGCTCTAACTTAAAGAAAAATGTATTGAAATATTTTTGGTGCTATGTTATTTCTGGCAACTACAGAAAAGGCACATTCCTCTGCTTATGTGCTCATGGAAAAATAACAAGAATAAAGAATTGCACAGCATCATGATGCCGAATGGGTTACACCAGAGCTGCTTTCATTCAACTAGCTTTGCTTTTTTTACCAATGCAGCGATAAAGAAAGAATAGGGGCAGTAAGTGATCTTCACATCATTATTAAAAGAAATGGCACCTTCAGATCACACATTTTCCCTGGAGAAAAAACAAGATGCAACAAATACTCATGATCAAAACACTGTATTTTCAAAACACAATAGAATGATAGTCATAGTTTTATGTGTATTCCATTTACTTTGAAAAGAGCTGGAAAATTCAAACCTCTTCAGTTAAGGCAGTTTCTTTCTGTTACATACACTATCCTTTAGGAAACAATCAGTGTACAACAGTTTAAAGCCGAAATGCATCTTACAGAATGCATTAATCACTGGCCACTCTACAGATTGTGGTAATTAAGTGAATCAAGATCTTCCCCTGAGTTTTGGAATCAGCTCCGTACTCAGCTGCTACATTGTCAACATCTGGCATGAATTACTGGGAATATTTGGCCAACTGGATAACAAGGAGGAGAGCCTGTGGTTGGTTCAAATTCTACTTCACTGATCTGCTTGGATTAAAAAAAAAAATCTCATTAGATCATCCTTTTGTTTTTCTTTAAAGCTGTAACAACACTACAAAGATTGGGTTTTCTATTTTATTCCCTCATTATGTGCAAGCAATGTAACTGTACAACTCTCAAATGTTGCATGGGCTAGTATAACTGAAGTCCCAAGCCCCTATATATAATTTAATAATGCCTGTTTGCAACACTGATTTATCCTCACCCCATGCCACATTTCTCTCTTGGCTGGTGTGATAAAGGTTTGCTACTCTGAATATATTCTTCTGCTTGCTAGCAATTCATCAGCATAGATCACAGTAACAAAATCCTATATTCTTCTGCTTGCTAGCAATTCATCAGCATAGATCACAGTAACAAAATCCCCAAACTCTGCTCCCATCCAGCTTACTGAATAGAAAATATTTGTGAGACCAAGCTTTTTCCAAAGCACAGCTTCGTTATGAGGTAAAGTCAAATTACATTATTACAGACCCACTCAACCAAATGCCACCTGCTGTTACTTTGTTATTTGCTTTGTGCCCAGGCAGCTATCGAATTCTCTCCAGAAATCAATGTAGGAACCCAATTCTAGCACAGCAACATGTTCAAAAGTGGTTTTGTGCATAATCTCCAGTGGGTCCAGCTTCCAGACGCATCTTTGCCACAGTTTCCTGTGGGGAGTGTGCATGTTCACTAGGCAGTCCTTCTATTTTCCTTTCAACAGGTAACAAGGAATCTGAAGAAAACAGTTTCTCATATTACAGTCCCTGGAGAACTGCTGAAATCAAGAACAAGTTTGATATAAAGCAATTACTCTATTATGGCCAGGCATTAACAAACTCCCCAAGCATTTAGGTAAACTCTGCATGCATGTTACATTGTCAGAACATTCAGTTACAGCTGTCCTTGAAAAATATTGGATTATCCACTGCCTTCCCTTCAAAAAACAAACATTTAAAGTGCTGGTTTATTTCTCCTCTTTGATCAAAACAGCACTGTAACTTTTGAGGTAGCAGAGGATTAGTCCAATGTGGTATCATGGCTAAAGCTAAAAACAAACAAAAAAGATAAATTAATTTTTTTTGTTGTTTTTAATCTTTGCTGAGACTATTCTCAGACACTGCATGAATTCTAACAAGCATGGCAGTATCAACATCTGGTAGCTTAGTGGTACAGTAACACNCTGGATCTTCGCTTGTGAAGCCTAGCCATACAATACACTTTTGCCATGAGATATCAAAGAGATGTTGCTGAAAGGCTTTTTAATTCAGAAGGGTTGGTTCCATAAAATTACATAATCTAGTTCAGTAACTCACATTTGTATTATACTATACTTGATTGCGATGACAATAAGCACAGAAGAGTATTGGAATTCACATATCATCATGGTTACAGTGAGGGCTATCGCTCCTGCATCATTCTTTCTCAGAGAAAGTAATCTAAGCTAAGGTCAAGCCAGCAGGATAAATGTGGCTGCTTTCTGGATTTCAATCATGCCAGTCACAAGTAAGTCACCTTTAGAGAGGTAGTTAATCCTTGCTGTAGGAGCTAGAATTTAATAGCAGGCAATTGCAGCAGGTAAAAATTATAAATAGCTTTTAGATCCTTCCAGTCTGAATTTTATACCCACATTCTGTTACAGTGATTTCCAAGAGAATTTGTACTATGACAATAATGTATAACGGTTGGCCAACAGGAGAGAGAAAAAAAGAATACATACTGTTTTAAAAGGTGCGTTTTCCAAGTAATGTGTTTTATAACTTGAAAAACTCGCAAGGAAAAACATGTTGATGGGTAGCCTTTTCAAAAAACAAGCTCTTATTTAGAAGAGTTGGTGGATGAAAAGAAATCCTAAATATAATAGATGAGTACTTCCAGTCTCATAAATTTCCCCCTGACCCATACAGACTCTGACTCTAGAGCTCAGGGCTTACTAAACAGATCATGACAATAGCTGACTTTAGTGCTTTAGGAATTACCAATTACAGGGCTGAAAATAATCTACCATTATACTCTTTAAAGATCACAAACCAGAAAATGAAATCAAAACCAAGTTTTGTTAGGACACTTCACAACTGCTCTACTACAGGATAAAGTGGGCACCAGCAGCACAAGAGGAAAGGCTCACATGAGAGAATCTACACTCCCCTCCAGCTTCTTATTCCATCAGAGGCAACAGATACCCTGACCTCAACAAGGTCCAACCATTAGCAAGGAAATAAGAGGAAAACTGTCAGCAATGTTTTGTGAGGAAATACAATGGAGGATTTCTGTAGAAGATCCTGCTCCTGTACTAGATCTTGCTTGTCTAAAGCAAAAGGAAAGGCAAGAAGGCGGCATCTTAAGAATAAAGGTGATTTGTGATCCTTAAACCAGATAAAATGAGACAAAAGCAGGAAATGCTGTCCTTCCCTTATCCTGCAAACTTCTTAATGAAAGGTCAAGTATAGCCATTAATCAAGATAAGGAAGAGCCAACTAAAGATATGGCCTTCTTTGAGGGAAAACAAGTATGTATCAGATAGCATTTCTACACTGATATAGTCATCCCCTCTCTGTGTGAGAGAGAACAGTCTCATTCCTGCATTTAAAAGAAGAGAAAGTGAAAATTAGCAGTTGAGATAGAACAAAATTAGACATTCAAGAGCCTATTAAGTCAAAGACTAGCAGCTAAGGGTAAGCTTGCTTCCAAAATTTGTGAGGACTGCTATGGAATTCTATTCCTCATGACTCCCACAGTTTGGCACCTGCCTTAAGAGATGCATCTCCTGGGGCAGCCATCCTCCCTAGTTTGTTGCTGATAAGCTGCAGGACTCATTACATGCACTTTAAACCTCTAAAGTTTGTTGCTTTTCTGAAAGAATAATCCATTTTCATTCATGCTTGACCTCAGAGTTACAAAATTAATTTACCATATTTCCTTGTGAGTTATTCTCATGATGTCATTTTTGTGATCAAAAATCAGATTGTGTGGAATTGCACCTAGACCAGATAAAATCAAATATCCCTCAAAATCCAATATAAGTATACATACTTTTCAAACGCAAGCCTTACACAGTTACCTTTCACCAGCTTTCTCAGCTAACAACAGTTCATTTCTATTTCTTGGACTAGTCTGAAAACATGGAATTGTTTCAATACCACTCTTCAGGAAAAAATAACAAGTTTACCAGTTCTCGAGGTAGAAAGGCCTCCTCCTGACGAGCCACAATCAGATAGACAGTCTCCCCTTGCTTTGTGCTCCTCAGCATAGCTACAAGCTCCTCCTGGGTCCTGCCAGTGATGTCCCGTCCATTCACCTACCAGACATAAAAGAACAGAGAATGTAATTTCTGAGAGTATGACTGTCTTTTTTCATATTCCCCTCACTGAACACAGGTATCATTCAGTGAATGAGAGCAAAGAAGGATTACAAACAGCTCCCACACTGTCTCCCCCTCTGGCCCTGCACAAATCACTTAACTTTTTCTCCCCCTCATTTTCACCATCTGTTAAAGCAGTTTTGTAGTACCTACCCACGGTGCAAGGCATTTGTGAGGCTTAATTAGTTTGCAAAGCACTTTGAAGATGAAAAGTATGGAAACAAGACCTAAGTATTAAAACCGTTTACCTCAAGAGCTTTTTGAGGCTAGTAAGTAGAAAAAACCCATCACATAATGAGATAGTACGTCACAAGGTATCTGAAAATTTCAGCAAAATTGCCTTAAAATGAGGCCTTAACCATCTTGGCATTAATCAGAGATTTTTGGCCATGGCTGAAGAGGCAAAATGTGTTTTGTTTCTAAACTGATACATTTATCTGTTTTGAGAAGCAAGATGTTATCAGATCCCCCTTGTTCAAACATCCCATGGCCCTCATGAGAAGCACTTTTTTCCAAATTGTTGTACAAAATATCTGCTGAAAAACAACACAAAACCATGAGACTTTTTTTATGAAAAGAAACAAAGAATTGTAATTCCATACATCAGTAGTATCTATAAGGAAATAAATAATTTATGCCAAAACCAGCAATCAATACTCAGCAATGAAAATACAGTGGGATGGTTATTCTAACCTCTAGGATCCTGTCTCCTGACTGCAAACGACCATCTTTTACTGCTGCACCCTTGGGTAAAATATTCTTCACAAAAATCGGACCAGGACCATGTACAGAAGAGTCTCTGGTAACCACAGTGAAACCAAGTCCTTCTGGACCTAGATGTTCAGATAAAGAACTCCCAGCATAAATTTCAACAAGCAAATGATGATCATTAAGTAAACAATGTCAGCAATGTATCACAGACACTCATTCAGGTTAGCTCTTAAAGAAAGCAAACAAAAACTGTGAACAGGAGCCTACTTTCTGCACAATCTATTAATGTCAGAATACATGCTCAAACCTTCCTGAAAGAGCTACAAAATACTTTTGGATAGCCCATAATAATACAAAACAAGCAAGAACTCTCATTTTAAAGCATTTGCTTTTTCTCTAGGTGGTTTTAGTATCAGCCTTCACATTAATGCCAACAGTCCTTGATACACATCAGAGCAATTAGAATTGCTTATGTAAGAGCATAAATATAATTTAACAGGTTTCACTGAAACTTGGTGCAAAGTGGAAAACGTCACATGATATGAATGCAAAAGCTGCCGACAACACACTGCTGAGAAAGGACAAGGTGATATTCCAAAGCTTTTATTACTGAAGTTGTTCGCTGCTTGGAAATAAACAACCTTAAGTGTTAATAGATAAATGTTTTAACAAATAATTAGGAAGTAAAATCAATATTAGCAGGCATTGGTTGTAAGCCACCAAAATCATTCAGGAATAGCAGGGTCCATAAAAACGTTTTTATTAGGAGCAGGATTGATACCCATATGATAGTTTACAGAAATACCATCATGTCAGTATTATATTCCCACCTAAAAATATAAATCGCTGTTTCAAAATCAAAAGCATTACATCTAAAATTGGGAAAATTCTGAAGCAGGTTTTGTTAATGCTAAGCTGAAGAGTTCAGAAGTAAAAATGAGTGATTTAAGTTAAAAAATAACAAAAATTAAGAAATGACAAGTTGTCTACTTTCATTATGTGTTAAAAGAATTAAGTTCTGGACAGTTCTTAAAAGGGCAACTTCTAGTATCAAATTTAACTCTCACCCAAATCAGAGACAGAAATTAAACTGAAAATATTAATGTTAATTGGAATCTGCTTAAGCATGTTCATGTACATGGGCATAAACCTGTTACTCCATGGAATGACAGACATCTGCATGGAGCAGCAATTAAAGACACTCACACAATATTCACCCTGCTGATAGCTGAACGAATACAGATGGAAAGAAAAGGTTTGCAGAAAATGAAAGGGGAAGACAGGTAAGTCTGTAGCCAACTTCTCAGTTCACATGAAACAGAGCATAGTTTTAAATACATCTCTAAAAGAACGTTGCAGCAGTGTTCTGGTCAATTAGCAGATATGAATAAAATTAACAAAGGTCACCAGCAGACAGTTCCAATTTTTATTCCATACTTGCGGAAAGGCTGAAGCATCTCTTAATGTTTTAACATATTGCTAAGAAATACCTTCCACATAATTGGTAACTGGAATGATTTAAAAATCACTAAGTCTATATAACATGCATCCAAACTTGATGAGAAAGATGAATGTTGAGATCATTACTGTTAACATTCCTTTAGCTTTTGGAAGTTCTGGAACTTCTGAACCATAAATAACTTGCTTGTACATATAGTGTCACTAGTTCAGTTAAAAGTTAAGCTATCACTATAGAGAACATTATTCAGAATTAATCACATGATCTCCAAAGACTTACCCTTTTTCAGGTCTATTTTTATTTTCTTTGCATTTTTTTTATTCCCAAAGCCCATAAGAGGTGACAGTGAGGGAGAAGATGACTTTCTACTCAGACGTGGGAGGTTGGGACTCTTAGCTTGTTGTAGTGCTGCCTGTACACCTGACTCTAAGCTGCTTGCTCCAGAAAGATTAATTGTTTTCAGAGCAGGTTTTGGATGAACAGGAGGTGGCATCTTTGTTTTTGGAACTCCTTCTTCACTATCCAGAAAACAAAGAGGAGCAATAGCAGACTTCTCATATTGTTCTCGATTATATGGAGGAAGGACTTCCAAGATAACACTCTGGAATTTCATCGCCTGACGGAAGATGTCCTGAGCCCTTTAAAAGAAAGGTACAAAAGCTCACACAAAACCAAGGAAACTGAGCAAAGTTTTAAGTTGTTTACAGAGAATAAGGCAAAAATTTATCTTAATCATGAAGAACTAACCTTACCTTTGTATCTACAGGGTCCCTTATGCATGAAATAAGTTTTCTAAACTACAGCATTTCCTTACATTTCAAGTAGAAACAGCACATCTCTCAGAGGTTCCTAGGCTGCTATGAAAACATATCAGCCAGAATAAACCAATGAACACAATTCTTCATGCAGAGCATAAGGAAGGGAAGTTCCCATGGCAAAAGCTCATCAAAGACTCCTCAAGCTTGCTACCTCTTTCAAGAATTTGCCTGTTATGTATTTTCTTCCTGGCATAAAGAAAGATGAGGGTAGAAGATAGAAAAAATAATGGCCTCCACGCCATTCAATGTGAATCAAGCGAAAGCCGTTTATTCATGATAAGATCAAGCCTTTATACCTTTTCTGTGCAATCATGCATATACTGATTGGTGCAAATGTATTTTCACGCAGCAAAGAGAACAAACAGATTGGTTAAGTGTGCAGTGCGGGTGAACTTCTTATTGGCTAACAGAGCTGCTAATTCTTCCATCTTCTTCTGCTATCCTAGCTGGGTTGTTTTTCCTTTCTTATCTTAGGACACCTCCTCTGCCCAAGGTCCTTGGCTGGTTCACACAATACTTCCATTTTTATGAACCACCTGCTTTCCCACAGATATCTCCCCACAATTGAGCACTTACGACCAATTGCTCTGGTGGATACACCTACTCTAAGAAAGCTCAAGACTCTGTTTTTCCCTAACCTGTCCCTCAGATTCTTTAATCATCCCGAATGCAACTGCTGGCTGATTCCACTGCAACAAAAAAAAGAATGAGGGTGTGGGATACATGGATATCTTCAGAAGAAATATTGTGATTGCAAACAGTGTGATAGAGAAGGATGATGTTATGAGATATGTAGACATTAGGAAAAAACCTGCTGACTGAAAAGGTGTCAACTATTTGTGTGTTTCTACACGAATAAAAATAAATAAATAAATAAAGAGGTAGGTATCACATCTTTCAAGCAGTAACCTCTTGCTAAGGTGGATATGAGGACTTTATTTAATCAATGTCTTTAAAGATGCGTTCAATTGCAACAGCGGAACCTGTGTTAGAGCATTTAATGAAACTAATCCCTTTGAACTGATAACATGGTACCAATACAGTGTTTGGTTTCCCTTGCATTGCAAGGCAATTGAGACAATTTGGCCAAAGCAACTGTTCATAAAGTCTTCCCTGGAATTTGAATAACCTGTAGATTCGGTCAATCAAGACATGTTATAATCCTTGGATTCTAAAGGAACAAAGGAGACCTCCCTCTTTCTATACTTTCCTCTCCCACCTTCTGATGAAGTGGACTGATTTTATTCCATACTGTAGAAGGCAAGTACAAACAGAAGTAGTAGCTGAAGCACATTTTCAGAATGAAAAATCAAGAACGTCTGTTCAGCAGAATCAAGTCAAAAGGGGAAGTAATGGCCACATTAATTTTCAATAAACCTTAGAGTCCTTCTGAGAAAAATGTACATACCTCCTACCCTTCTGTATTATTTTTGTCAGTCAGGCAAAGTCAGTACTTCATTGTAGTCTTGGCTTTGGATTTACACTCAGTTACGCAATAGGAGCCATTGTTGAAAGTACTTCTGAAACAGTTTTTCACACTGATACAGAAAGGAAGCCACCACAAATTTTGACATCATGAATATACACCTGCTGCTTTCCCAGATCAACCTCCTCCCCTTAGATAGTGGAAGGGAGAGGCTATTTCAAGAGAGTTTTTTGCAGCATGAAGATACTGAAGTCAGGGGGCAGTCCCAATGGATACTGGTGTGGGAAAGAACCATCTTGGCCACACTGAATGTATGCGCACCACGAATCAGAATAATCACGTTCATCGACAGAAGACAATATCAAAGGAGAAACCTCAAACTTGGAAAACGTAGCAGAAGATTAGTTTGTAGAAAGGTTCTTTCCGAACCACCCTCAATGGTTATGTTTCAGAACTGTAACAGGACTGTCTTTGTGTGTCTGCAGGTTTTATAGGTTAGCTGCTCAACTATAGCCTCTGAAGGTTTTCAAGGACAGACCTTACCCTGACTGTAGAAACCATGGCATGTTCCCAGCATAAGGATGTAAAGTCTTAACTGGGTTTCTTTCACGCCCTGTCTTCATCCTTACAAGTAGCCACTTGGTCATATGTTACAAGGTAATTTAACAACTCAAGTTTCAGGAAATGAATATTTTAAATACATGAAAGAAAATATAAGATATCCGTAAAAAAAAGTAGTGGAAATAGCACAAGACATCCTATGGGAAAGCCTAAATGCAGTCTTCAGGGGCAAAACAAATTGCTGCACTTCAAAGAGAAAAAATAATGGATGGAGAAATTTACATTTCTTGAGACCCCAAATGCATACTTTAAAGAAATAAGGGAGTCAATTAAAAGAGGCACTAGAAACTCTGCAACACAACAGAATGTAATTGAATAGATTAACAGCAAATGAAAAAGCAGACCAACAGTCCCAATATATAAAACTACTGTAAACATGGGAATATAGAAAGTAGGCTGCTGCTGTCACAGCTGCAGAAGCAAAAATTATCAGGAGCAGTACTAGAAAGTCTCTGCTGAAAATGGAGATAGTATATAGCAGTCTCTGCTAAGTGTTAAAACACCTTTTACAAGGGTTATGAAGAAATGTCAGTTTGAAACTAGCAAACAGATTTTCCTCTCACAGGAGAATCTGATGACTATTTTCTGGGTCGACAGTCACTGGGACAATACTTTGTCACATCCATTACAATTATTGCATTTCTGTAACTTAGACTTCTGTCAATTTAGTACAGTTATGTCATGTCAGATGAAAACTAAACGGTGTATTCACTGGGATTAGTTTCAACCTGGAAAGCTGCTTTCTTTAGCCATTCTCAACAGCCAGGAAAGAGAGATGATGCAGAAGGATATTCTAGAAGGCAGTTCAGCAGAACACTGCCCAGAGTTCTCCTCCTCTGATCCAATGCCACTGCAACCACACTACTTGTTATTACAAAGTAAGGTTACTAAGAATGACTAAATGAGGCTCTGCTCTGAATGACCCTTTAGTCCCTTCTCTCGCTTTCCCAATGACAGAGAGATCATCTAACAAGACTGGCCTCTCTAACAATTGTCTTTGTAAATATCCATTCCAACTCCCAAAACTTTACAAAAATATTGGAGAAAGAGATATCCTGCATCTCTCATTTTGAAGGAAAGCCTGATGCAGAATTGGAAAGTTTTCTGCAATACTTCTAATTGCCCTAAAATCTAGTAACCTCACAGAAAAATATGCAGAGTCTTCCACTTCACATATATCTCACGAGCTTGAAGTACTTGCATTCTGAAGAGAACACAAAGGAGTCAACAAATTTGCAAAGAAAAGATCACATACAATTTTGAAAACACAGGTTTTGATTTAGGCAAAATCTCATTTGAGAAGAGAGAAAGAACTGCACAGGTAAAGCAGCAAACATTTTAGTATGATATCAACCCTTATGTTCTGATAAAGTTGATATCTTATTTAGGAACTTTCCATGGGGGAAGGAGTATAGCATGAACACATAGCAGAATACATTTAACACCAAACATATACAAAGCAGAATGTGAAAAGCTATCAGGAGGAAAAAGCACAGCCTCAGAAACAAGGTAATAGCTACACTACAGAACTACTCTGGTTTTCTAAAAACCTATTTTGCAAATATTTACCTCTAACAGTGAAATTACATATTTGATTTTAGTCTAGAAACCTTGAACATTTGGCTTACTATTTAGAAAGTTAAGCCTCAACTCCCTTGAGATCTCGATAGGTTTTTGTTATATTATAAACAATCACTCAGCTGTCTAAACATATGGATCAAAAGTAAAAACGATGATTTAATTACAACAGCAAATACATGTGAAATTTGAGAGGCTATTCTTTTATGCAGTCACATTAATTCAGAGCCTATCAAAGCAACCTGTTACTTATAGTAATCTGAGACAGATAATGAATGTCAACAGATTTTTTAACAAAAGTCATAACAGGTGAGACTTACCATTTAGCTCAAATAATCATAGTTTGACAGTACTAGTATTTTTTAGAAAAACTAAATGCTTAAGAAGCTGCAGCACAAAAAAAAAAAATCTCTCTTCATGTGCAGAAATACATTAAAAAACATGCTGCAATGTTGACTCATTCTTAAAGTCTTATGAGGAAAAAATTACAAAGAAAATATGGAAAAAATAACAGAAGAATTAGAAAGTGAAGATAACTTAAAAACTTACTGCTCTTTAACTAAGCACAACAGGTTCACAAAGACTCAAAGAACATTCCTCTCCTCAAATGTCACCTTATTTGGAGGTTTCAGAAAGAAAACTACAAAGTTTCTGCCAGGTTTCAATTTTACAGGCATTTTTTTCTGAAATAAATATTAATCTCTTTGCATGATCACTTTTAAAGTGATCATGCATAAAATCCCAGCTAAATAGAAGCTTCAGTAAATGAGCACTTACTGTGCAAAGGTTTTATCTGTAAGGTCAACATGGTTAATTTTCACAATGCATTCATTTTCATGGAAAAGGCCATCACGCCTAGATCTGCTGTTTTCTTCAATGCCACGGATGAAGAGTCCCAGCATCCTAAAAAGGGGAAAAAAAGGAAAAAAAAAGTTAAAAATCTCCTTATTCTGTTGGTATGGATTTATAGCAACTAAAAATAGACAGTAATTTCTACTGTGTGTGAGATGAGATAAAGTAGATCATTATGAAGTGCTTGACCTAGAGCAAGGATTTCCAGTTTGCTCTTCAGCTAAAAGGGAGGAGATTGCAAGAAATACCAAGGAAAATTGCTGGACACAAATGCTATTTTGCTTGCTAGAACTTCAGGAAGTGTTAAATTCTGTAGATGAAATGGATGAAAACACTTAGATCTCCACATCCAGTTAAAATTGTGAATTGAGGTGCAACACAGAAACTTCTGCTAATCTGTGAACAAATGTGAGTGGTGCTAAGGTTCAATGTGGCTAACTCTGCTGAGAGCACTAGGCTGTATCTGACCTACCTGGAGCATCTCTGTATTGCAAACCACAACTCAGCATAGATATATCCAATGATACCACTATAATATCCAAAAAACGTGACAACTGCATGTTTGTGAAGATGATTTATAATCAAGTTTTATCCACTAAATTTCCATACCACATCAGAATCAAAGACAGATGACCTTTAGAGACCATTTTCTTTTGGTTATACTCCATAAAATATTGATGTGCAATTTCCAACACGCCAGAACTCCTATCACAAAACAAAAGTCTTGTATTTTTTCAGATTCATGCCTAGTCCTCATATTTAAGTCCATTCAACAAATTCACAGCACACCATTAACTATTTCAGATGATACTAGATTCAGTGTGTATCTGATTTTAGATTCACTGTATAGTAAGATTTAAAAATTTATATTTATTTCATATCAATGTACTTCAAGTGAAAACTTAGTTCCTACTGAATATTATTTCTTCAAAACATCTAACATAAAAAAATTATTTAATCAATTGCATAAAAATTCTCTTTCAATCTCTATTACCCTTCACTATAGGATTCAAAGGGGTAGTGGTGGAGAAGGGCTGTAGCCCTCTTGATGACAAACACCCAACTAGTGGTAATCAAAAACCTAACTCCTAAGAACTAATGAAATATAGTTACATTAAATGCAAACCAAAACCAACAGAATTACAGAACTAAGACAAAATAGAAATTAAGTCAGTTGTTCACTAATCCTCTTGTGCTTAGACGCTGCAGTAAGATAATGCAAGATAATGCAATAGGCTTGCCCACTTGGCTGAAACCTGTTGTGTGTACTGTAGTACCTCAAAGTGCAACTTAAATTCACTGCTCCATTACTTTCTGCAACAGCCTCAATTTTAGCATTATTTTAATGCATTATTAAATTTTAATTGCCTTTTTGAATTATATCTAAGTGCAAAAGAAAAGGGGAAAATTTTTTCCATTAGTTTTGTCATTCCTGTATAAACTCAGATTTTGTAAATTAATAGAACATTTTAACTACATTTTAACTATGAGCTGAAATGTATAGATTAGTCTCAAGCTTGATTAAATAAGAGGGACAAGCAATGCAAGTCACCCAAGTGCTTCTACAAAGATATGGGTATGGTTCTGCCAAGGGGCATTAAAATTTCAAGACAACTGTCTAAATGTCTGTCTGTCAAAAATCCCTTTGCCCCAAGGGATCTCCAAAAGCATTTGTAAATAAGGACAAATTAACATGCATGCAATGCAGACAAAGGAACTCCACTATTTCTTCATGGAGGTCTTTAAAAGCTACACCCATTACAGTAATTACAGAACTGTATTACAGTCACAATAATTACTGATTTTAAAAGCTTGCATTTTCATCACACTTTGTACCTAATGATCTTGAAATACACTGTAAACAATGCAACCTTTAAGGTAAGACTATTACAAAGAACTACTGCCTGCATTTCATGATGGAGTAACAAACACAAGATAAACAGGCAGCCTGCAATGCCAAGATGCAATTTAGACCTCCTACAATTCCCATCAAAGACCAATTTTCTTCTTGAGACAGTGATGACATCTTCCCCAAGCATGAGGTGGACATCTATTTTCCCTTCTGGCAAATAAAACATTCTGAATGAATTTGGGTCCACTTACAAACTCAAATCTTGCTCAGAAAATATTTACACACACAGATCTTTACAAGGCAATACAATTCTTCACATCCTCTCTCCTATATGAAAGTTGACAAGCAAAGAAACATTTAGGAATTAGACAATTTTTACTTAAGCAATAATTGTCTTTGTGTTACATTTTATTACAAAGCAGTGTCACTTATTACACTGGCAATTTCCTATCTCTTATTCAGGGCTGCCAGTGTCTAACTCTCTGGCTAAGTCTCTCTATGTCAAATGTAGGCCTAGGATTTTTTCTTTTTAATTTCTCTTCCCCCCCGCCCCCATCTGAGTTACATAGCTTGGAAAACAGTTATAATGAAAATGCTGACACAGTCTTAACTACAGTACATCAATATGAGCATGCTGTTATAATAGGCTTTTGTAATCTCAAGAGACTATGTTAAATCATTTATAATTAAAGTAATTGTATTGTGACAAAGAAAAGCTCATGGTATAGTGCACATTTTATAAATGCTATACAACCAAATCTGAAAGGTGGCTTGAAAAATATGAGGCATGACCAGGCAAGTAAAATTTTTTACTTTTCTTGTCTGATATGTCAAAGGAAAGGCCTATGGAGAGAAATCTAACTGGAAAAAGAACAAAAAACACCCCGACCAAAATGCAACAAACCCAAACAAAAAAAAACCCCACACAGCCAAAATGAAACCCTGCATACACAAAACCAACACAACACCACAAAAAACAACTAAGCTCTCGGCCCTCAGACTTTTATTATGTATTTTATTATATAAACTACAGAGAGTCTAGTTTACCATTCAGAGAATAAATCAGAGGCAATTAAAAAAACATATATGAACAAAGGAGTTGGTATTGTCTTATATGTAACATAGATAAGTAAATAATTTTGTAATGGAAGACAATGTCATATACCATACCATACCATACATTAAGCATTCTTTTTTTTTTTTATGGTTAAATAATAGCTATTTTAAGAGAACCACAACTGAAATCCTTTCATTAATATACTTCTTGAGCAACACAGAAAAGATCTTACCTTCCACTCAAAGATGAAAAAAAGGGCACTACGTGTATTCCCAAGGGTCCACCTTCCCCAGAAATTACCACTGTTTTTGTCATTTCACTAAAAAAGAAATGAGGGAAACATATCTCATATGCTTCTTCACATAATTCTCTAGGTTAAAAGCACATTCCTGATATTCAGATAGCAGAAAGGATAGAAAAAATACTCAAATCAAGGCTCACTACTATATAAAAAGACAATGCAACGTAAGATGGGTGTCAGATTCTGTGATTTTATTTTAGATTAGCATTTGTGTACTTTGAAGCATTTATCCTTAAGTAAATTAAGCAGAATACTACAGAATAAGCTTTTAAGTCAAGACAGCCTTCATCATAAAAAAAAAGGTAGAAAAAAGATTATTCTACATGATGCATGTAAACACTTTATAAAAATGAATATCACACATGAAGGACATCAAGCCAGTAAGTTAATTAGTCAAATTATACTTAAACATCTTGATTTTCTGTCCTCAGTTGCATATAACCCCACCAACAAATAAAGAACAAACCAAATTGTAATCAAAAGTGCAACTCAGCTCATTTAATCAGGAAGTTCCTTTCCTCAAACACCATCAAAAAACCTCTCTATTCTCTCTGACAGATTTTTGCTGTTTCATGGCTATGTGCTGTTTCATTTCCTAGTGAGTATTTTACACTGCCAGCCTTACAATGACCTTAGCTCTGTTCTGAGTGATCGTAACTTGAAAAGGAAGGGACTTGAATTGGCTATAATGCTGAGAGAGACACAGAGAGAGAGAGAAATGAGAAGGTCTATATACTAGCAGATTATGTTCCTTCTTTCTGTACTAGTCTATATCTTCTGTAACAACCCCTCCCCTCAAATCATACTAAACAGCATCAACACTCAGGATTAGTAACCAGTGGACAACTAATGGGTATTTCCATTTATATCAGAACATCCTAACACATTCAAACTATAAGAAGCTCTATGCTTGCACACCGATTCTATGGTATTTACAAAACATGTAAAACTGAACCAAATGGCCATTAGATACTGCCCTGAGTTAAAGATGCAGCCTAACTGATGCACGTGCGGGCTGCTGTTGAGAAACAAACTTCTGAGCTTTCTCCAAAACCCACATGACAGATCTGGAGAGGTTGCAAGATGATAAAGATGACCAAGACAACTCTCCCATACTACCCCACCCTCTTCCCCACATAATTTTTTCCTAGTACAACAACTTCCTCTGGAATCAGCTGACTGATCTTACTGACTCATGGTCTCATGATCATTTGATCTGATATGAGAATCAGAAGAAATGCACAAGTATAAGGGAGGAATCTGCCCTTGAAATGGCNTCCAGGCCAAGATGCCATTGGCCTTCCGTGCTGCCTGAGCACACTGCTGGCTCATGTTCAGCCGGCTATCAACCAGTGCTCCCAGGTCCCTCTCCGCTGAGCCACTCTCCAGCCACTCATCTCCCAGCCTGTAGCGCTGCATGGGGTTGTTGTGGCCAAAGTGTAAGACTCTGCACTTGGCCTGGTTGAATTTCATACTGTAGATACAACATAAAAACACATGCTAAACTCTCTCACAAGGAGGACAGTTACTGCAAATGTTCTGAGACAAACTCTGGCATTGTTTCCTAATAATGCAGGAATATTGTTTGTTACAAACCTTCATCCAGTTGCACAATGATTAATTAGAAGCAACTTGGCCTATATAGAGTATTTCTTAGCTTGAAAAAGTAAATATGGAATAAGACTGGAAAATAAGTTTCCTTGGTATTTAGGGAGGTGAGGAAGGTAGGTTTGTTGGGAGTTCTGGGGAGAAATTTTTTTGTAAATTTTTCCTCTAAATATGCTGACACTGGAATTAATTTATATTAAAAAAAAATGAAATTGTTAGACCCTGAAAAACAAATCACCACTGATCATAACATAACAGATTTTCCTGCTACTGTATTTACAACACAGGCATGATCAACAATAGGTTTCTATTAGCTGATTTTTTGTTTCCTGTATTCCCCTCTCTTCATGAACCAAATGGAGAAATCTTGACAAAATACTTCTTAGTTTTTTCAGAAAACTTTCTTTTTTTTTAGTGGAACAGATCAGAAAATCTAATCAGGGTGGTTACCAAAAACTCAAAATGCATGCATAGGAAATGAACTCTTCCTTTAGTTCCATGTTCTACTTCCTCCAATTCTCTTAATAGAAAAAAAATAATAAAAGGGCTACTTTTAATGCCTTTTGAACTTCTACAGAATCAAAATATACAAGCAAATTAAACAGCCAAATAGTATAGATCCAGGAACTCATCAGCAGTAGTGAATGGGCTTTCATTTGTACAGGGAAAATGTAAATAATTTACAGTTGCCCTAGATAACCTCATGCTGCTTAAGTACTTCAGGGAAGAATTGTCTTCCTAAGCAACTATAAAACAGAGCAGGAATTATTTTGAGGGCCATCGCAACAGACAGGTTAGCTGTCATATTAAATCAATGCACTTACAGTTCTAAGTAGGCTCAAAGCCAAAGCAAACATACAAGTTTATTTTTAATTCTAACATGAAATCTACACACAAAGAAAAGTAAGTTTCTTTGTGAAAACAAAGAGCCCACATGTACATTGTGTATTACTTTTAAAACCACTGTGATACATCCTAAAATTTATGTAGGCACTAAACCACTAAATATCCAGAATAAGAAGACACTCTGTACAAATATAGAAAAGGTACTTTAGAATTATAGTTTTAATCAAAAATCTATGAGTCAAAATGACTTTTCTTTCTTAAACAAATGTGATTCACAACAACTTTAATAGATTTTTGAGGACATACTATTTTTATATTATATCTATGCAAACCTGACAGTCAAAAAATTAAAAAGCAATGTATCTAGGATTCTACTTTTTCTTGATTTAGCAACCTCAAAGATTAGAGACTTGGAAAAATTCACTCCTGCTGTCCACCTTCCAGCAGGTTTAATCTGCCTACCAGAACAGCTGAATTCCAGCACTGAACTATTCCACACTGGCTTACAGCTCAATGAGATCCTAACAGGATGAGCTTTAAGAATACTAATTACTAAACTCCACAGGCACAGGGGACACCAAGGTGTTGGGACCCTTCAGCTTACAGTCAAGTTAAAAAAGAAAACAAGAAAGAAAGAAGGGGGTGGGCGAATGCAGCGTGGCTTTCACTGCTGGTTGATAGCTGTGGCATTGACAACAGAGAGGTTAATTTATGGATTTTCTGCAATATTCAACACATTTAAAAAACAAACTCCACTCCCAAAAGCGCAAGAAATTAAATTCTGGAAGTTAGTAATCTACTATTGACCCACTCCTATTTTAAACCTCCTCTAAACATCTTAAGCACATTTTGAAGTAAAAAGAAAAAAGCAAGTCTAGCCTATCAAGTCAGTATAAGACCTGGTATCCAATTGGTAGCTGGGAATGAGAGGCTGGGAGCATTTCAATGTACTGCACTCTTAGTATCTCCTGTGTTCTTCAAAGAGCAGAGCTCCTAACCCAGTTTCCACAGAATGCATACATATTCTTACAGCAATCAAAATAAGTGAACTTTAAAAAGCATTTATCTCAGTGAAATTTATCAGAACTGTAGGGCTCACCCCAGCTAGAAACCTGGCACTCATGCTTCTTCAAATGCACGCTAGCATTTTCCTTCAGAGGTCTCAGTGCCTAGCATGATCTGAATGTGGCATCCAAGACCACATTCAATATTGTACTATTGATTTTTAACCTGAAGAAGCTGTCATCAATTATTATTTAAATTCTTCATTGTTTGATGTTTATTGATTTCTGCCAGATTCTTTACAGTCTATCACATTTGTCAGGAAGGCTTGCCATGCATATTATTAAAAATGTGATAAGTACAGTTTAGCAACGAGAGAAATAGAGATGAATGCATAAGTGTAGTGAGCATACAGAGCAGTTCATTTGTCACACGGAAAGCAAAATTTAAATGGAGTGCTGCACATTCAGCAGTGCATATTCAGTGGTGAATCAGTCTGATCTTCAGATTGGCAGTGCCCTTGCTGTTGAATACTGTAGCTCCCTCTTCTGAAAAGTGCATGAAGAATTAGCATTTTGTCAGTTATACAAAGGGAAAAGATCTGTTAGCTGAAAGCTGCTCAGCAAACTACCCAACAGTACTGAAGAACCAATTTCAACCACAGAGAACAGAGATGCTTGAAAGAGACCCTCTCTTCAGAAATAAACATTTTGGACTTTTGCAGCAGGACTTGGTTTGCTAAGCCACTTCAACCTGCCCCAGTAACAAATGCTAGGAGAATATTGGTAGGATTTCTCTTGGAGAATACAGTAGATGCAGCCTAAAGCAGACTAACTGGTTTGCAAAACACAGAAGACAGTACCTTGGAAACAGATGATTTCTGCATGGGTTACTGGGCAAAATATGAAATCATGTGTACGACACAAGAATCTACTGCCTAAGTAAACACAAACCAAGTATTTATCATTCCAATGGCATACTCTTTTGCCATTTTAGTCTTACTCAACACCTGCACGTAAATCTTCAACCCACGCACATGTAAAAGCAAAAACCTTTGAAAAGATCACTGAATTCCTCATATGTTTTTAAGGAAATGTACAGATGAGTGAGTTGCTGTATTTGAAAAAGTCCTTTTAGCGCAGGATGTCAGTGTTTCTCTTGCAAACAGAAAAACACACACAGCTGATATTCTGAAGATGCTCTGTGGTGTTTTGATTGACCACTGCCAAGTAAAAGGCAAAGGAAATGTCACTCAGATGGAGAGAGCTCACAGATTAAATTATTAAGCTGCACTTCCTTTCTTGTTCTTCACTTGCACCTCCAGTCCCACCAGCCAGTGCTGACATTCCAGGGGAGGAGAGCATCCGTTAACGAGGAGTTTTGACATTTGGTAGAGAGCACAGGCCTAGAGGTGACATATAGGATATAGCAAGTTCCTAAAGGGAAATTTAATGAGCAAGCATGCACTGATTTGTCCAAGTAAAGAGGGTGATGACTTTCTCCATGTATTCTTTCACATATTAAAACTGTACAGGTACTGATGGTAATTCAAGTATTTGTACTCATTCTTCCAGAAAGGCTTCCAGAGTAGCCAGATAAACTCAAGCTGTCAGACTGTACACTTCTCATCCACCTACTACCCATTTTCCACATTCTTCCTTCTGTTTTTTAAACCAGATGTGCAAAGCTCTGATGAAAATGTCTTGAAAGCTCTGAAGATGAAAACGGAACTCAGTATGTTAAATAGTGTGAATACACTCAAATGATGAAAATCTGAGCATTATCTAAATGGAAAGCATCCAACAAGGAGAGGAGAAAGCAACTGAACATGCAGAGTCAAGAAATAGTGTCAGAATCTTCCCATTTCAGGTTTGAAGAGGCAACTAGTCATTCTCTCCTAAAATGTATTAATCTTGTAAAGATGCTACTGTAATCCAGATTCCCACACACACACTAAAATTAGTTTGTTCTCACAAGATTAACTGTCTAAATGTTTAGATAAAGCAGACAGCCTGCAGGCACCAGGGGTTTGTATCTTCTTCCCCCTCCCCCCACCCCGAAAATCAAATTGTTCCAATTCTATGTTTTTAGAGTAATGAAAGATGAAGTAGGTTAAAAAAAAAGTAAAACACAGAGCAGGAAAAAATGCTGCAGTTATGCCTTAATTATTAATCTACAGTGCTTAAACTAAGGAACTGACCCTGACCTCTGCTAAAACAAAGTGGTAAGACAGCAAAGCAGAACATAATGAAAACATGTAATGAATTATCTATGCATAAATTACCTTTTGAGTTCCAGCTAACCCACTGCAGATTCACATTCACAGTTCCTCAACACAGTGATTTTTACTAAGAAAAGTAAGGTTTTGATAGAATCGTATTAATTCTTTAGGTCAGAAAAGTCCAAAACCAGTATTTCTATGCTGAGTGTGTTAAGGGATTCAATCTTAAAGTTTGTGACTGATTTCTACCTGACTTATGTCGAGTAACAGGATCCTGCTGTTACTTTACAAATCTTTCAGTCCTAGTCCAGAACATGAAGGGAAGCAAGGAAAAATACCAAATTTTATGCACTGATGGCATTAACTTAGCTTCCCTTACTCCAACTATCATCTTTACTAACAACTAAATAAATAAATCAATCCTCCTTCAGAAATTACAAGAGGATTGTAATTAGTCCTGTCTCTATTCCATATAAAAACGTGCCAATGACCCAATGTTTCAAGTCTCTCTTCTAGCAAAGTTCAGCTCTCAAAAGGTCGAATTAAAATTTTCAGACTCCTGAGGGATACAGTCCTGAAAAGTTTCTCAGTACTTCTACAGTGAAACATGTTAAGAGAATCCAGGCAAAGAAACTTCCTGCCTATTAGCTTTGGAATAGAAGAGCTAAAAATCCTCCATTCTGCCACTCATTTTATCTACCCGGTGTGGAACTAATTTTACCTACTTAAATCAGTGAACTGATTTTCTTCAAATGGGACAGTTTTCCTACTTAAGTGAGAAACATAGAACAAGCCAAGTCTAAAGTCTTTAACCTCAATTGACTAGTCTTCATAATCATAAAATAGTAACCATAAGATACTTTTTTTCTGCTTCTCTCTGAAAGGCCCACTATTGGCTGTAGTTAGACAAGGGACACTGATCACAGACAGGCTGGTGCTCTGAGGAGAAGGCTCAGATAATCTTCTTAGGTGACTAGCTGCTGTTTTGCTTGAGTGCTGTAAGTCATAATGATTACCAAATTCAATGAGAGGAAATAATATATTCTAAGAAAGCAGCAGAGACAATAATGTGGAGGTTTTTTTGTTTTGGTTTGGTTTTTTCTTCCATAGCATGGAGTAGCTCACAGTTAGGCTGAAATATTAGCTTTTTTAACAATACTGAACTTAACATAGTTTATTTAAATGAAGGTTCAAAGCATCACAACTTAGTGGTCTGGTCCTTCATAGTTCTAACATCTTTGAAATACAAGAAAGACATCTGTACAAATCAGAATTAAAAATAATACCTTCTTTCAGAAAGGACAGTATAAAAGGAGTCAAGTTAGACTAAGATGCTAGTTTTACTACTTGTGGAAAAAGTTTTATTATTTAATATTATTTTGTTAATGAAACCTTCTTTACTTATACCCAATCAAATTAAGAAATCAGTAAGATAGACAAAAGATGGTCTCTAGTGACTTGTTATTTTCTTTTATAAACCTATTACTCATAATGAAAAAAATTTTGGAAAAATAGGTTTAAAAAAATCTCTTGCTTTTTCCTCAAAAAAACTCAGAATCACTGCACTAGAAATTAAATTCTTTGACTTTTGAAATTCCAGTGAAATATCAACTAACTTTGCTTTACAAAAGAATGTGTTCTGAATTCCTCTAAAGTTCACTGTTTGAAGAAAGCTGACTATATTACAAATACTTGAATATAATACACAATTTTGAGAGAAAAAAAAAATCATACAACCCATCTCAACACTTGCAGGCAAAATATGTTTCTGAAAATAGCCTCAGGACACTGGGAGCATAAGCAAGATTTGTTTTGGCAGAATTATTTTACTGGGACTCTGCATTTTGAAGAAAACACTGGCCCTTTATCTTTTTTGTTCTGTTGAGGAGTTGTTTGCCAATGTTTCTCCTTAATGCATCAATTTCAATCAAGATTAAGGCAACTCATTTTATCTCAAAAAATATTACAACCAATGTAGAAAGCTTCCTGGGAACCTTGTTCTGCCCAGCTTTCCCTCTGCTCCCTATCTGCTTAACACTCTAATGCTCAGGTATCAATTGAGTGAGCCCCAATCTATATTTATTACTTTTCCTTCCTCCTCTGTCAAGACCATTTGCAAAACTGAGCAAAAATCTGAGATCTGGGCTAATTATCTACTGGTTTGTGACATGCCAGAGAAGACATGGTCATTTCAGAAAACTGAATAGCTCTGGAAAGTATCATAGAAGTCCTTCTCATTGTCCATGTTTCCAATGGCCACTGAAATCAGGTTATGAAAATTAAAAGCAAATGGGTATCACAATCTTCATCTGAAGAATCCTGAATGCAAGCAATGACTTGTTTAACTCAATAAACACTAATATGCTCTCAGACAATTCCTAAAAAGACTTCAATGATCTAAATCACCCTAGCAAAAGCATAAGGACAAAAGCAAATATGAGCATAGCATGCACAAAGCTTGATTGGTCCCCATTACAAATTAAAGGATCAAGAGACAAATGAGTGCATGGATTTGGTGATGGATAACAATAACCTCAGGTGAAACAAGCTGTAGAAGTCTTTAGCAACATTCCGTAAAGAAAAAATAAGCATTAGCAATTAAACTAAGGTCTATACCAGCATGATGAACAATAATCAGCCAGTGTATAATTTAGAGGCCCAGCTTGTGCAGAGAAAGCTGGAAGAGCACTCCAGTTCCTTTTCATGAAGAGACCACTCTAAAAATTTGTATCAGCAGGCAAGAGAAGCAGCTATAAAATGGAATACAAAGTCGGTGACAAGGAGGCCTCCAAGAGGGAGGAAAAATGCAAGCATATGAAGATATGAAGATATCTTCATATGAAGATATCAAGCAAGAAGATATGAAATAATGACTCAAAGAACAAGAGAAACTAAGAAATTAACTCTTGCATTTAAAAGACTGATTTTTGTCATGCTCTAAACCGAAAGGTGGTCCCTTTACCAATATCCTAGCATGACTCAGGAGACTACCAAGATTAGAGTCTCTGCTCTTGCAAACATCTCCACAGGCTTTGGGGATGTAACTTCATGCCTTTTTCCCAGACCTCATGTAGGTAAACTGGGTTCATTAACACTGATATTTCTCAGGTGTTTACAAGGATAAATGTTTTAAGATTAAGGCATGTAGATGTTTTTTATGTAATGGTTTTTATTTTATACTATTTATTTATTTATACTATTTTGACAAAACTGTAAGATGAAGAGTTATAGGAAATGGTTATTTGCTATCATCAAAATATAAACAAATTAAATTTTGTCATTTTAGCTGTCACATAGAACCTTGCCATATAATACTTCTAAATTTTATTATACAGTGTGCTATGATGTCACTACAGTTCGCCAAAAACCACAACATACTAGACAAAGGACTGAATTCCTTTGTCTACTCAAAAAAAGGTGACCTCAGCAGAATCTGAATCACCAGTTAAAACTGAAATTTAAGTTTATCATGAGACAGGAGAATAGCAGCATGGGAACATTTTGCTCTAAATTTGCTAAGTCAAATCGACTATTAATATGACTGAGGATGTGAATGACCTACTTTGCAATACTGTATTGCAGCCTTGCTTCTTAATTTTGGTGTAACAAATGGAATTTGTGATTTTTTTTTTCATTTAGTTTCAGCCATTTATTTTTTTCCCCTGTGATTTCAGGAAGAATAAACCCCAAAGCCCATTACTAAACCTCTTGAGATCACCTAGCTTCCTCTTATTTCAGCTATGCATCTCTCAAATTTTACTGTAGCAGCTTCTAATCATCATCAATCATATCAATGTGACCACTACCACCTTGAGTTATAAGAGTACTGGCCATCTCTGGGTTGTTACAAATGAAGAGAGGAAAAGGATACATTCCATCTGACTACTCTAGTGAGGCAATGCACAGGGAAACACTGCAAATATTGGCTATAGTTTTCAGAGTGTATAAACATAGATATGAAATCTACTACAGGATACAGCAAAGTTATCATCTTACCACTCAAAACCAGATGTGACATTTTAACTGAAAAAGATCATTTTATGATTACATGGTTCAGCTGACTGATTATTTATTGAGATATCATATACTGCTTAGTAACATCCTCTGTCTTAAGACATTAAATACCTGCAGGACTGAGTAGAAACCACAACCAGGGTAAACAATAGTAGCATATTTCTCCCTTAGCTTTATACTACAAACACTACAATAAAAATTATTTAGAATCATCAATGATGGTAGAAGACTGTCATGCACAAATATGTGCTTCACTCTATGAATCAAGTGCATTTTTAGGATGAGAAAGGGACAAGGAGGAAGAGATCATGATGATGATCACAATGTAGATTCACAGGTGCAGCTGGAGTGAGAAGTCAATCTTGTCTTGCATGCTGATAAATCAGGCTTGAGCGAGAACCAAACAGAAGATATTCCTACCTGACAGGCAGCTGAGCCCTCTGAGTCAACAGTTCTGTGGGTGCAGTGAAGTTCATCTCCCCATCCTGAAAGGATACCTGGGAAGCACCCTGTTGAGAGATTTCAAAGGACATTTTTAATCTACATACATATTTAAGCACAGAGAACAATGGCTGCATTTATGTTTTTGAATCAGTACTTGGAAAAAACTTATAAGCAACATAATCTCACAGACAGTGAGGAGTGAAAAATCCATTCTGTATGCACTGTATGTGACACAGCATTTGGAAAAACTGGAGGGTATCTGAAGTCCTGTTTCTCACACCAGAGCCCCACCATGCTTCCACTAGAGAAGCTCATGGTACTGCTTTCCTTGTCTGCCTATCAAACCTGAATCTCACTCTTTCACATCCTAAGCCATCTCCTTTCTCACAATAAACTCCACAAACCTTGGATAAACCCAGTGCTGGGGTTTTTTTCCTGCTCTTTCTATCCTTTAGTAGCATTTAGCTGGTAAAGGCATGTTTTCACATTAATTTCATAGAAGAAGAAATTATGTAACCATTTGGCCAGACACAAGGGATCTGACATTAACGCTAAAGCTCTTGAAAGCTGTTATTTAACTTTCTTGTTGTGATCCTTAGACTCTTAATGTTTGCATTTTTTCATACTGGGAGAGGGAAAGAGATAATGAGACCAATGAGATAAGACCACTGTCAGCAGGTGATATATTAGCTTTAATGCACTATACTTCATTGTGACCCTTATGGCAATAACATAAACAGAGCAAAATCTGTAACAAAGACCTTCTTTGGAGAGGTCACTTCTGCCAACTCTGCAACAGGAATATAGCTGGAAGACATAAATCTTCAGCTGTCAACACACTAAAAGAATTCAATTCAGAGCTTGATCTTAACTGGATAAAGCCTAAAGTTAATAATTATTTTGTTGTCGTTGCAGTGGTACAGTTTTCCAGTGTATATACTTCCCATATAAAATTGTTTCAAGGCAAAAGGTAGCAACATTATAAATTAAGGCCAAAGAACAAAGTCAACTAGCTAGGTAATTTAATTTTCAATACTCTCTAGACAGTACATTAAAACTTCCAACTTCTCTCAAAAGATGACTCTACTCTGAAAGACGGCTTTAAAGGTTTGGTGGTTTCAGTTCCTCAAAGATTTGTAGAACTTATTTTCAGTTTATAAGCATCAAGAGAGAGCTGGGGGTAAAAGTGGGTTACTTTGCGTTTTGAAAAAGAATCATGACCAGCCTTGCAAGCAAACCCTTGGAATATAAATCCAGCTGGATCTCTTTTTGGTTCACACATTGCTTTTTGAACCAATAATATTGGTAGTGATTCTCTGTTGTGTTAATCAGAGCACAAGCCAACAGACTTGGCTTCCACTGCAAGACCAATATAGCTCACTGAAAGCAAACTTCTGTCACTAATGGAAGAACTATTTTAAAGAACGTGTATTGAGTATGTGCCAACCACTCTTCCAACCACTTTTCACAGTAGAACCACATGTCAAGGAGCAAGTTTTACTATATGAAGCATATTCCATACTAACTACATAAATCAAACTACTCAACCTCAACAGAAACCTGACGCACAGCCTTCATAGCTTGACTTCATCTTGAAAAAAAGACACTGCTTTCAGCATCAACATATGCCAGCAGTAGACAACCCTCTTAAGAATACTAATGGCCCCAACAAAGCTAACGTCCTTTTGTAACCACAGAAAACACTGGTGCTACAAAGGCTCTTCTCTTTTTGGAAGATGGAAAATAGCCAAGTCAAGAGCAGATTTTGAGTTGTGAATTAACTACATACTTTTATCTTCCAGACACTGGCTGCAAGGTAGTGCTGCTCAGCGCATGACAGAGAACTTGCTACTTGTGCCTCAGAAGAGTTTACACAAGAGAGTATAAATTACATTATTTTTTTTATTTCTGGGCTTTTTGTAACTGTTGCTTTTGCTGTAGCGAGGTTACATCCACCCTTGCCCTCCATCTCCACTTCCTGGGAAACTGATTTCACAGTAAAAACAAATACCAATATTCTGAACACAACCTCATCTCAAGTTTTTGTTGACTGATTCACAGGTTTTAAACCATAAGGAACCATTTTTTGACCACCAAGTCTAATCTCAGATTTGTTTAGTGGCACAGCACTTTGGTAAGGGCAGAGTTCTGCTCTGTGTTAAAAGGTTCTTACAAAAAGATGGCAACCAACAGCTTTCTTTTCTTCTAAAGACCAGACCAGCAAAAGTGTCTTGAAGCTGGTAGGAGGGTTAGTATAGAGAGTAGGGGTATCAGACCTTCAGGAGAGGTCTTCAAGAATGGATTTATAAACACGTCACAAATGTTTCAAGGCACATTCATTCTTGAGCCAGAAAATAATTTTCTAGCTTTGTGAGGTGTCTGACAGTACCACATTTCCAGTGTTCCACAAGTTAAAATTTCTGTAAGGAATTACAGGATAAAGTTTGGAGTCCATAACCACAATTATAGCCTTTTTTTTTTTTCTTTTTCTTTAAGGGTATAAGCTGCTAAAGAAAAGTTATTTTTTTGCTGAGCTGGACAGAAGTGTGTTGAGGGACTTCGGAAATGCCACCGAGGGAAGTCTAGTGTCAGAGCCTGTCATCCTGCACACCACCACCTGTTTTGATTTGAAGGCATACAGTGCTCACACATATCACAACTTACCACATGCTCAAGTCAGTAAACACAACGCCAGATATATTTAATGGCTTAACTGATCAAGGAAACATAAATTGTAACACTGAAATTATAACTCAACTCTCTGAGAATGACATTAGAGCTCCAGTCACGTAACAATCACTACAAATGGACAAATTCCTTTCATACTTCAGCATTTCATTACAAGCACAGTAAAATTAAACAGATCATCTCCTGCCCAACTAGCAGAATGATAGCAAACCTACAATGCACAAGTGAAGACATTATTAGAAGACAACGATCCAACACACACAAAGATTCTCAATCTCTCTCTCCTATTTTAAAGACTGTCACTTTTTCAACAGTAGCAAAATTAATGACACTGACTCCCAAAATTTAACTCAAATTCAGCTGACAGTATAATAAATTTACAGTGACAGTGACAATTGCAGTTTTCACCTAGGAAATAGAAAAAAAAAAGCAAAATCATGTGGTAAAAAGAAAAGCCAAGAAAGTATATGCACCTAAGACAAGTGGAAGTTTTAAAAAAAATTATTTACCTAGGTATCATTTGAATTTGGTAATTTTTTCTTAGTGCTGTAAAAAGCATGTTCTTCCAAGTAGGACTGAAGCACAAGAGAGGGATCCTATTAAATAACAGCTCTCTGCAAACAACCCTAACCCAAATGCTTGAGAGTCTCACATTCATTACACGACTGCTCTCAAATTAGGTAAATGGGTATGTTTAACAGTAGAAAGAATGACAAGAGTACATATCAGTGACATGTTGTACTCTGTAAACAGCCACAAAGTCAACAGTCAACACAGATACATATTAACCAAACAATAAATATTGAGGTTAGGGAGTGTGCGAAATTTTCCAATTTTTCTTTAATATTTAGAAACGCTCACTTCATTAAAAACACCAAACATCTAGGCGGGAAAAAGTAACAGTGCATTTTTTGGACAGAGACATGAAGGTATTGTTTTCTGGCTAAAAAAAGTGAGAGGATGAGATTGAAAACTGGTGAAGAGTCTAGAGCACAAGTCTTACGAGGAGCAGCTGAGCAATGGGGGTTGTTTAGTCTGGAGAAGAGGAGGTTGAGGGAAGACCCTCTCACTCTCTACAACTCCTTGAAAGGAGGCTGTAGTGAGATGGGGTCAGTCTCTTCTCCCAGGTGACTAGTGACAGGACAAGAGGAAATGGCCTCAAGTTGTGCCAGGCGAGGTCCAGGTTTGGATATTAGGGAAAATTTCTTTGCTTAAAGAGTGGGTAGGTACTAGAACAGCCTGCCCAGAGAAGTGGTAGAATCATCACCCTTGAAGGTGTTCCAAAACATGTAGATGGTTTAGTGGCATGGTGGTGCTTTGTTGCCAGTTGGACTTGATGATCTTAGAGATCTTTTCCAACCTTAATGATTCTATGAAAACAACAATTTTAATTTCAAACAAAGGGTGCAGCCCTGGCACCTATCAAAGCAGATGGCTGCCCTGTCAGCCAGGCTACTGGCCAGCCCCGTTGTTCTGTTTTCTCACTATCATTCCAACCTGGAAAATCTAGATTTTCTTATCTTTAAAAAACTGTACCAGATACATTCTCTAACTAAACTCTGATTATGGTGCAGTTCTCCATCACATTTTAGCCACAGAGAAATCTTTTGCTGAGGTTCATCTGCAATAAAATGTTGCACATTCACCCAAGACATCTGCAATAAAATGTTGCACATTCACCCAAGAGTGGTCTATAATACTTAGCAGAGCAAGACAGCTTAAGAAATATTCAGAGACCACCAGGGGCCATAAAAGGGCCCTGAATCACTCCAGTTCTCTTTTGTAGACTCAAAATACTATTTTTAGAACAAGAACTAAGTTTGTAGGTGGTACAAAATTGCAAATATATGACTTTTAGAAAAATCTATATAACAAAAATATCCTCTTCTACTTGGAAAAAAATTCTCTTTACAAAATAACCAATGTGAGACAAAACTCTGAAGTATACAAATGCAGACAATGGAAGTTTATGTAAACTGGACAAAATCCTGAGTGCAGGATATGCTTAGAGTATAAAATGGTCATTAAACACAAAAAAAAAAATTAAGGAAATAAGTAAGATCCATTAATAGAAGAAATACACATGGTATCTACTCAAATTAGTACTGAAGCAGTCTAGTATTCCCAAGGGAAAGTATCTTTATCCAAAACTTTCTTTTAATGACAAAAGTTAAAAGTGAAAATGCATGTCTGAAGTTCCAGTTTACTGTATTGTATTCCCTGGGAGCATCAGCTTTTTAAAACAAAGGAAAGGCATTCAAACCCTAAAGCAGAAGGTCACAGAGCAGGATGGCACGCTGCAGAGTTCTCTCTCCCTACTTCATCAACAGTAAACCTTCTTCCAATAAGGTTCAGTAGGAGTTCAGATCCTACCAATATAACAAACAGTCAGATGCAAGGAAACCTGGGGGTGAAAGGGATGCTTAGTTTACAAATGCAGGAAATGTCTCATCTACTGCTCTCACAACTGACAATTTTCATTACCATATTTAAAAACTGAACATTTTTAGCAACACTTTCAGGATCATGTGAGCATTTCTGACAGCCCGAGTGAATTACTAGAATTATTTTTAGTTCAAAAAATCAGCACTTTCATAAATATTCCCAAATCAATTTGTCCATGTGACAAAGTAAAGGTGTTTACCCTTCATTACATCAACAAATGCAACAGATGCCATCACGTACAGAATATGATCCCCAAATCAATAATAGCTCGAGTAACACACATAAAGGCCCTTTTTTGTTCAATAATAATATAACCAAGCACAGATTAAAATAAGGTAACCCTATTTGTACCAAAATTATACATATCTTGATGTAGCATCCAGCAGTTAGAAACAATGCTGTTTTGAAGTTCTGGCCAATTGTACACGCTTGTGCCTCAGAAAGGCTTCTCCAGCCAGGACAAAATGTAAGCTGTGTGTATGTGCATTTTTGAAACAGCTAAGAAACTTCATTTGACCACAATAACCAGTGCCCTTCCTTATCATACTCCTGCCACCTTCGGAGTGTAAAAAGAAGGCAACAAAATGCAAGTTTTAAAAATGTTTTAGACTTAAAATCTAGATTCCTCCATTTGGCCTTCAGTCCACAATGGGCCTAATTGAAACTGTGGCCCTAAACTCCTACATTAACAGTTATCTTCATTATTTATGGAGTACAGAATCAGGCTATCTCAAGGCCAGGGAACATTCTGACAAGTGAAATACGTAACAAGATAGCAGAAACATATTCTTAAAACACCTTTGCAGAAAAAAACAATTTTGTAACTGGGGAAAAGTATAATAACCAGAGGCTCTGAATAGGTTAAATACCAACTTTCAGTGAGTTACACAAAACTCAAAGCCATTCAAATATCAGAAAACAAAGTTGGTGTCAGTATCTGTGTTTCACCTCTTAACTAACCTTTCATTAGCAAGCTAATACCAGACCATCTTCCTGCCCACACAACTCTACCTAACACCCAAAACCACTTCCTGAAATATGTTTAAGAACAGTTTAGTATTGTAAAAGAATGCATAACCCCTCCAAAAATTTTCCAGATTAATTTTGTTATTTTAACTTTCCTTTTTTTCTTCTAAATAAGCATAATGCAATATCAAATATCCATTTAAAACCAACCAGTAATAGAAAATTGTGTAAGTTGCTCAGCATCTTCTCAAACATTACAGAGCTTGTCCACAAGGGAAAAAACATTGATCAACAGACATGACATGCAAACTGTCACACTTAAACAAGCATATTTATAACCACAACTAATTTACCTCATTAAAAAATTCTTAACCATCTAACATCCCTCACAGTACAACTATCATCAATATATCAAGGATAGAAACCAATGCAAAGCAAGCTAATAAAATGCTGCAAAACTGAAGGAAAAAATATGAGTGTTTTTTACTGCATATTTCTTATTTTTCCAGTGGTCTGCTTGATTAAATCACTCTGCCTCCATAAAATGTGGTAAGTATTTTTAAACAGCTTACAGTACTTGCATTTCACTTACTGATTAAACTACATCATCTTCTCAACTATTTGGAATGAAATTCATTTGAAATGGGTAATTGATGCAATTGTGCAGTATCTACAAATGCAATTAATCACTTGCTAAAGATGATTTTTAGGCAGGCCACAAATACGAAAATAAGAAACATACAGTTTCTTTCAATGTTGTCAATTGAAATGTACCAGTCTACTGGAGTGGTTAAAGATATTTTTAAACATAAGAATACTATATATCTTCAAACATTTTCAATAAAATGCAAATGGATTCATGTTTAATTAGAATAGCACAAAGAAAAGCCATAACATAGTACAGCTTTTAGCAATTACATGACAGGTTCAGCAATGGCAACAGCCTCATTTTCCCCTTCTCAGCTACCAATGGATTTCTTGAATAATGGAGTGAGTCTTGGTGCCTAAGAAATAATTTTAAAACAAGGGCATAAATAGACTCTTTCTTGGGAATCAATTTGGAATAAGAAATTAATCCAATAAATTGTTTGCTAACAGTTTTCTGCTGAGGGTTATCATCACAGTTGAACTGAACTAGTGGATTACATACACTGTATTGTTCAATGCAAAAATCAAGCTGGCTGAAACCCCCTTCCCTGGCAGGTCCAAGTAACTCTGGGCCACTTTGTATTAGGACCAATCCTATCACGTGTAGTTCAACTGAAGTGCTCAGTACCATCATGAAAGCAGGACATGATCATCTCATGGACACACAAATATTTTCAAATTTATTGCTCATGCCTTATTCAGTGGCCAACAACTTCTGTCAGAAGAATAGGAGGGCAAATCCTCAGTAGTAAACAGGGCTCTCACACTATGAAGCCAGCGGGGAGAGTACCTGATTGTGTTATGCATGGGAGGCAATGTCTTCTAGTCTCTTAATTACCCCTGCTCCAAAGTCAGCAGGTACCTTGAAGCCCCTACCTTCTACATGGGCAAGATATTGTTAATATCAAGCACAACTCCCAAGAGCACAGGAGTCAGTGGGAACCAGCTTCAGTTCTTCAGGGACACAAGCTACACCAGCCAGTTTCTCACCTCTTAACCTCTACATGTAAAACACACCTTGCCCATACCAATCTTCAAAATGTTCCACCTAACCCTTCCTGCTCTACCTACTCCAAATTTGTTACCAGTTTTAACTATTGAAAAATCTAGCTGAAAGCATTCTCTGCATGGAAATGCCAATGGTCTATTTCTTAAAGTCGTATGCAAACTCGAAGTTCTTTATTTTCAAGAGCAGCAAGGATTCTTTTAAGTCTGCAGATCAAAATTTACAGATCATTTTGGTCGCAAAACTCTCCAAAAGACCTCAGATTAAAAACTTCTCTAACCCTGAGCAAAATAACAACAAAAAAATTCTCCAGGTTGTTACACTACTGGAGTTCCTGTCTTTTCTTGGCAGTTGTTTTGCCTGTGTGAAGGGAAAGAAGATGTGCAATTTGAGTGCCTAAGTACTTCCCTTTGAGAAGAGCTCAGAGGAAAAGTGGAAAAAATGCCTCAGTCAAAAGTCTCCAGAAGAAGCTTTCCTGCATATAAAAGTCTGGATGCAAGCCCAACATTTTAAGAATTTCTACTGGGAGGTGTGTGAAATGTCTTTTCTAAAGCAGAGAAAGCAGCTTTTAAAAGCACTGATAGCATATTGATAAATATTTGGATTTAGCACCTCTACTGGACAAGAACCAATTCTTGAAGTAAAAGGAAATATTTCTGAGGAGTTGGGGGGAACCATGACATGGGGGTGGAGAACAACACAGGACTCATACCACACACTAACATCAACCAAAAAAACAACTGAAAACGTAAGTCATATGGTGTTTGCAACTTTTGTGAGAGCTATCAATATTGGAATAATTACTGAAAGGACAGAGTAACAGGCCAGCCATATGACCATTGGCAGTTTTAAAACAGATGATATGTTTATGAGTGCTCTTCTCAATTTATAACACTGATTTTGACTGTCTAATTTCATCAGACAGGCATTCAAATATATATATGCTACTGAATTCTTCTAAAGGGGTTTTCATAATGAAAACACATAAGGACTCTATAGGGAGTACAGAATTTTAGAAAATGAACCTCTATTCCCTACAATTAGAAAACATCAGGTTTTGTCCAGTACCAGAGAAAACTTCGTTTACCAATACCTGCAGAAAGTGCTGAAGTCAATGTATAGCTTTTTGTCTGATGAAAACTGTATCAACAGGAAAAGGTAGCAACAAAATTAGGTAAAGAATGTTACTGACAAATAACCCTCTACTGTTTCTGAGTATGTCTACATGATCTTCTGAAGACACACAAGCTCTCTGCTGGCACTGCAAGCCAACTAGACACTACAAAGTGGTATTAGGAGGCCACTATGCCTGAGGCAGTATTATTTCCATCTCAGCAAGCTTATTAATTTGAAGACAGCCGTGCTAAGATCACTTAAAAAGATTCTGGCTGACCTGAAGCATGGCTACTCTTGTGCCTAGGTGTTAAGAGGTCATGTAGGTAGATCCTGAGATTCTGATCGGATATTAATATTCATCTTTTATTTTTCTTTTAGTGTTTTAATTGTATGGTAGTGAAGAAGCAGGGGTTTCTGAGTTAGAACTTGGGGTTTCTTCCGCATTAACCACTTTGAGAAAAAAAAAAATTGTTTCGGAGAAAGAGTAAAACCTTTGGACATTTCAGTTATTACATAAATTATTTGTAAGTGTTCCCATGGCAACGAGCATCATTTAAAAATGCACTATCATTAGCTCTACAAATGCACACTAGTCCCTTCTCTTGGTTAGAAACTGCCATTGGACAATTAATATTGAAAAAATAGGAAAGGAATTGATATTTCCACAAGAAAATCCACTACATTTTCTCAGATCAAGAGAATATCAGCCTTACCTTCCCTAGCTTAACTCACTTTCTAAAGCTTGCTAAGATCTTGAATTAACAGAACCTTTTACAAGAGATTTGCAAACTACAGATCTGCATTTTCACTCCTTACTTATTTGTGCAAAGAGGAACTGTTTGTATTCCTTTGTAAAAGTAAACAAAAAATCTCTGAAATCATCATACGTTTCATCAAGAGAATTTCTTAATGAAAACTGTTACTTCATGAACATCTAAATCTTCTCTCGACCATCTTATGTATGATGACACACCATCATTTCCCCCCAAAACAGGATTCAAATTTTACACCACATAGAATCACAAAATCACAGAATGTTAGGGGTTGGAAGGGACCTCTGGAGATCATCTATAGTCCAACCCCCCCTGCCAGACAAGGTTCACCTAGAGCAGTTTGTACAGGACGGCATCCAAGCAGGTTTTGAATGTCTCCAGAGATGGAGATTTCACCACCTCTCTGGACAGCCTGTTTCAGTGCTCTACCATCCTCAAAGTAAAGAAGTTCCTCCTCATGTTTAGATGGAACTTCCTATCTATGTCCAAGTTTGTGCTTGTTACCTCTAGTCCTGTCACTGGTAATCACAACAAAAAAAGACAAAACAAAAACCACAATCCCATCCCCCAAAACAAACAAACAAAAAAAACCAAAAACTTTACAAATGTAATTGCACTACAGCATCAAAACTTTCTGCTTTTGCTACATCAATATGCCCTCAAATATTATCTGAGAGGCTTCTAAAGAATATGTATAATATAGAAGTTGAATGTACAAATGTTACTTCAGCCTTGCATCTTTATTCCTTGCAATAAATCCTTTATTAAATTTAGCTATCTTTTTCATCCAAATGAAAATTACGTGCATCTTCACCACCAATGACAGTGGGAATGAAGAACAATGGTTTCCAGAATTTTAAAACCACACCCATTTTCAAGGTTAAAAAAAGGACTTTAGTAAAGACTCTATTTGGAATTTTGCTAATTCTCTCTATGAATGGAGCATAAAGTGATACCTTAAGCCAGGCTGGTCAACAGCATACCAAAGTTCTGTTGATTCTGTAACAGCAAGGAAAACCAAATCCTTACCATTTGTTAGCCTGCTAAGCACCACTGACAGCTTGCGAGAGCCAATATGAAGCTTTATCTTAGATAAGAAATCTCTACTCATTGCTTTGGAATTAAACTAACATCAGTAAGATGCTGTAATGGAATAAGAACGCTCTTTATCTCACTCTAGATGTCACTGTCATAGCCATATTTAAGTCAAGAAGACAGTCACTTCAGTGATCAACACCAGATACAGCTATCACATTGCCCATTTCTCTTCAGACATGCTTTTTTTGTAACACACCATTAATTGGTGACAGCTTGAGCTATTCCTTGTGCCAGTAATCACTGGATCACACTCACATCCAAAGACCACCTAGAGGCAGGCTCACCTCTCCTGGCAGACAGAGCCGTCTGCTCACCTCTCCTGGCAGACACAAGGAACATGAGGTCAGGCCATGGCCCCACTCCGTTCTTCCTGATCTAGGTTTGCCACTTAGGGTGTATTACATCATGTTTTCTTCAGTGTACAATGTACATTAGTAATTGCTAGTAATGTTACTACTATTCCTCATTTGAGATTATCCTAGTGAAGCAACAGCACTGATTAATCAATTAGCATGGATTCATTAGAGAAGAGATGAAAGATAGGGCAATGTAATTGTGTTTACTGAACAATAGATGACAGTGTGCTTAAAGCCCAGGATTTCTAATAACACACAGTCACCTAGCATGATTTATACATAACACCATGAATATTTAGAACATTCTCACTGCAGACCTTGAGAGACAACAATCAGAATGGGACTCCGTGTGTGCAAGTAATGCTGAAGCCTGAGGAATGCGTAGAGGGGAGAGAGCACAAGACAGATGGTGCGGTCAGATGAATATTTTAGCTTTGACAAAATCTTTGTAGAATAGCCACATCATTTCCTATAGTCCAGTATGCACAGGCACATCTGCACAATACAGCAGCCAACAGTCAGAAAAAAAAGGTGCCATGGAAACATTATTAACTGAGCAGAAAATCATGAAAACACAAACCCCCTGCTTTTCTAAACACCGACAGAGCCCATGCTTTCTGAAACAGAGGAGATACAGAGTAATTTAGAAGCTTTTTCTCCAGATGTTCAAGATGCACATCCTTCACTGCTAGCCCTTGTCAAAGGTTTAACACTGAACTGACATCAGCAATTAAAGAACATGAATACCAAACTCACAGACACGTCTCATCTTTCAATATACGATCCGCTTTACTCACTAATGCAATAGCCAGACCCCTTCTTCTGTCTAATGGTGGTCTATAGACTAGCAGTAATGCATATGGATATCAAGAGATGAGACAAGAATTAATTTCTTGAAAATAAGGAGCAGTCAAAGAGTATTGAAATATAGCTTCCACTGCACTCTAAAAGGATAAAGACTAAATGAGAATGTAAAAGGTTACAGAGGAAATGCTTTGATTAAAAGCTAAGGTAAAAAACATGCCCACCACACTCCACAAAATCAGGAATCTTCACATAAAGATCAGGGTCCCACAAGACCCCCAATCTATAGCATGAGAGGGAACTGAATGTTCTCAAGAGACCCACTCATCCAATGTTTTCCCAAGGCACTTCTACAACGTTCCAGAGAACACCAGGTTGTGATTATTGCAGAGCTTCCTCTGCTTGGAATGCAGCCCTTGAACACAAGGAACTAAAAGTCACATTGCCTTTTAGATTAAAGGCACTGTCATTCCTGTTGGGAGTTAAGTATTCCCCCTTAACTTTGTGGGCTGCAAATTTATTTATTTTTCAGAAGATTCAGGCACTGACTTAATGAAAGACTTATCAGCTTGCTTCAGGCTAAATGACTTATTAGTAACTAACATCATCATCCTGTAGACTTCTAATATTTAACCATTTTCCCTATACTTTAAGAGATGTTAAATTCTCAAAATATTTTTTCCTATTTTTTTATATATACATATTATACATATACACTATAAAAGTAACTTTAAGAGAGAGGAAAAAAAGGCCATCAGTCTTGAATTTAGTTCTAAGGGACCATGAGAACATCTTAATCCAGACAGCACCAAACAAGTAAATAAGGGTTAAAATGTTGTCTGAATCCCTTCAAGGAATTGAGAGTTGCCTGCATCCAAATGGAAGAAAACACACTGCCCTACAAAAAGCCCTTGATCTTGATCCCAATTCTCAATGGAAATTAAGGCAACTGTGTAGCATTTTAATTATATGCAACTGTATACGAAACTTTATTTTAGTATTTGAAATTACAGCCACAGTGTTACCCTGAATTTATGAGTGGGTATTATTAATAAACCTCAGTTGACTCCTGTGAGTGAAGAGATTACTATCACTGGTTTATCTTAAACCTAGCAGGCAATTTAAACAAGAGAGGGATCATCTGAGAGGATACTGTTATTTCCAACAAATCCTTACGAATCACAATGGTATTTTCAACATCTCTGAGGATTCTTAAAAGAAACCAGTAAATAAACTTTCATAAAAAGATCTGGTTTCATGTTAATTATTAACTACATCTTGAAATAACAGCATTGGTAAATAGCTTGACAGCACTAAAAATTGCAGTGGAAGAAAACAGGATTTATCACATTGTCGAAAGAAAGCAGGGTGAACAAAGTATCTTAAGCAAAGATATATCAGCATATTCACTGGGAATAAAATAGAAAAACAATAATAAAGCCAAATAGATAAATTAAACTCAAGGTATTATAAAGAGTATAGTTTTACCTACTGATCAGATTATGAGGAGGGCAATCTTATTCAGTTAACACTCTTACAACCATGGGGTGTTTTTTTAATCACTTAAAGAAAATAAGGCAAAGGAAATCACATTGGTAACTTCATTCTCACACTATTAAGCTACATTTATTGACAAATTGTTTTATTAAGGTTATAGGTGGACTTAATTGCACTATAGTTGATAGCTAATAGCAGCATCTCTTAATTGCAAGAACGAAGGGCAAAGAACAAATTGCTGTTGCCTAGGTGAGTGTGACAGGTGACAGGAACAAGTGAGTAATTCGCTGAAAGACAGAAACCAGCATGAGTTATCAATACTCCTACTTCTCGCACGTATTCCTGGACAAACATGCCTGTTTCAATTCATTTTCTGTTTCTTTGCTTTTGTGAAAAATAGGAGAAAAATACGCATTTTAAAATAAACATTCTCATTTACAGAAATAATTTCCTAGAAACAAAATATCCCAGAGTCACGTTTACAATAGATGCGTTTGCCAAAAAGTGGAAGGAAACAGCTAATCTATCTCCTTCTATGCCTTTATGTAGCTCCATCATTTCCTAATCTCTGCACAGAAGATGCTCAAACTGGTTTCAGACATGCAGAGAAACTACACACTGGGACAAAATAGCTCACTTGCTTCCAGCTCCTCAGAACTCAGAAACCAAAATATTGCACCAAACAGCAAAGTAAATCAAGTCCCAAACTACTTTTATTACGCATCAACTCAATACCTAACCACTACATGCTTTCACAGCTAGGTCTCAACCAAAGCAAATCACATCAGAGCATTCCAGCAAGCAAAATACTCTACACAATAATTAACCCAGTGAGACACAAGGATACTAGTCACGTTTGCGGCTACACAGCATTCATTTCAGTATTCTATTCACCTCTAAAGATTTTTAGAAACATGCTGAGTAGATCTAAAAGGCAACGTTTTCTTCTATTTAGGCTAAAAACCTCAAACTATATGCACTCTTTTAGTACTCAGTAGATGTTTGATCACATTTAGCAAGACTGGAAAACTGAAAGCTTTGCATTAAAAACCTCTAGATTCAGCTGCACCGCTATCTCCAAGGCTGCCATTTTATGATGGTTCACTACATGAAAGTATCCAATTGGCATCATACTCCATCACTGCCTTGGACTGAGCTGTTTGCTCTGTTACCTACTGGAGTCAGCTTGTCTCAGACAATTGTACAAAAGAGAAGAGAGTGAAGCAAACTGTAGTGAAAAGTTGTTTCATGAGGCAACCCAGAGGCAACACTGTGAAGGTACTCTTGGACTTAATGTGGCTAACAGTTTTTGTTTTACACGTAAAGCAGAAGTGGCCTATTTGAAAAAAAAAATAAAAAAATCTTCATGCAAGTTACAGGACTATCCAAACCTCTTCCCTGGCTTCTAGAATACATCTCTCCTTCAGTTCAACTCTCCTAACCTGCAAAAATCTTCAGATTTCACAATTTTTACAGCTCTGTCATTTTCTATGGTTACCTGGGAGGGCCAAGGTCAGTTAAGACTATGCTTGTGACAGAAAGTGAGGAATATGACAGATGCATGAAGGAGTGACAAGATTCAGTATATCCAAGTAATTTATGATGCTTCTGAGTTAAGGCATGTTAAATCCTTAACTTACAATTTGCTTGATTTCAAGAAATGCATCAACAGAAAATTTAAGTGACCATAACAGTAAGTTGTATGAAATTTTTATGTATGTGAATTATTTAAGCTTTAAAACTCCATTGTGATATGCTTAGACACAAAGCACAGCACAGTTTTATTTACAAGTTAAATATTACAAATACTATTACTTATTAATAAACCCAACATGAATTATCCAGGTCTGATTATAATTAGAAATACTCTACAACCAAAGACAGCTGGAAGACAGGCAGCATGTTGAGGGTAAGAAGGTGGCTTGGTTTTAGTAAATTGTGGGGTTTGAGGTTTTTTTGCTTGTCTGACTTTTAAAAAACAAGATTACCTATGCCTAGTTTGCTGAAATTTATTATTTAGAGAAGCAAATGTATAAATTATTCTGTACAGTGAAGTATCTTATGCCATCACATACAAAAGCAAAGCTTTTTCTGAAGACTTTATAAATGCATTATAAAAATCTGAAGCACTGCATGCTGTTAGACTTTGCCTGTATCTTTCTTATACTGAGCACTATTAATCTGCATATTTAATGGCTCTACATCACTGTAATGTGCTCTAGGTACTCAAAAGTAGAGATATCTTTTATTCTTGAAAGAAAAGGTAGAAATAAATAGCTTCACTGAATTACTTTGTGAAGGAAAGAACAAGGTAGACTTCCTACAGAAAGGTCTCTCATTCAGAGATGAACTTTACCAAATTCAAAAGCAACTGAAGGAAGCGTTCATTGCTGTCTTCTGAGAAGGAGTTAATAGTCTAGGACCCTTGAAACATGGTACATCCTGCAGGCATGAGCAATACATCCTAGACAAAAGCAGCTCCCAGTAGAAAAGAGTATCATGAAGGGAATGGCATTTTTTTCAACTGTCTGTGCATAATCTCATGCAGGGCTTTAAAAAGCCCTAAAAAGCACAGCAAATTTGGCTTAATATTTTAATAGGAAGTACCAGACAGATGAAACAGAATAGTGGAATAACAGGCTAACACTGATCTGTGTGGCTAAGTAGATGCACTGCTGCATTTTAGGCTACTTAGAGCTTCCCCAATAACACATTCACTCCTGTACAATGGTAATGGAGCAATCAAGCCTGGAGATAATAAATACAGGGGCCTGGGGAGCTGAACTCCAACTCAAAATCCTCACTCAATCATGAATTGCAGTACAGTGTTTGGAGCACAAAAGAAGTCCAGGTTCTAAGCGGAACAGAGATGAGACTTTCTATCTGATATATACACACACACTTCAATAGCAACAAGTTCAGTTAGCAAACCTTCACTGGACTGTAAATGGGAACTCAACTAGAACAACTTTAGGGATAATTACACTTGACCTGGACTGAAAACTTTGTTTCCTTTGTGCAAGAATCACCATGGCTATACCCAATTCCAACAGCTACAAGAACAATCAAGTCTGGAAAACACAAACGCAAGGAATCCAGTGAGCTGAATGCAAACAGAAATGAAGTTTGAATAGTTATTTTTTGTTGGGTTTTGTTGTTGTTTTGGTTTGTTTTTTTTCTGAAGTGTGAACTGCCTTACATCTTTGTTACAATCAAACAGTAACTGTTTACCATATGAAAGCAAATATTATTTCTGTTGTTACGGCTATTTGGACATCTGATAGCCTCAGGCAACCCAAAGGGACTCTAACAATAACAGTTCAACTTTAAAGTCAAAGGGCAGATACCTTTGAAGTTAGAGATGACACAGGAAAAGTAGTAGACCTTGAAATTTGGTCTGATGGAAAGAACCTGAACACTTCAGAATATACTGCATTCATCCTTGAAACTCTCTTGAAGAAAAAGCAGGGACATTTGATTACCAACAGTGCTAAATGCCAAAAAACCTTGCATCAAAATGCTCTTCCCATAAACCCCTCCTCTAGGGAAAAGGCAAAGGCTATCAGCAGTTCAGCTCAGAGGGGTTCAGGGCTCTGGCAAAATGGTACTTGGGAATGATTCTTGTCAGGTTGTTAGCTTGCAGAGAGAGCAGAATTTGTTAATACTTTGTGAACTAATTAACTTTTCTCTTTTTAAATAATTCTCTTGTAAATATAAGTGATAAAGAACCTCTGTCAGAGAAGAGACTAGCTGTCTCTAGGAAGAGGATCCTTTGATTCTTTAGTGCCCAGGCTGAAAAGGCATAGAAATATGTCAATACCACAGCTTAGGAGCCTGTTCATACCAGTGGAAAGGGCAACACCGGATTTCCAGTTCTGTGTACAGAGCCCTTACAACACAACTCAGGACACAGGTGAGGCACTGGCTTGAAAATAAATGCTGGGTTCTAGAAGCAGGTAGTTTCAAACTGGATTAACAATGAAGCCCATTAATTGAAGCACACAGCTGGGCCTCGTGTTTACTTATATTTTGCAGTGGCAGTGACACTTCCTGGCATAGAAAAAAGAAAACAGCAACCACCTTCCTGCTAGGAAAGGGGAATACAAGCCATTACTGCATAGGTAAGACTGTGATCTCAGGAAAGGACACCACCCTGCCACTTCTGAGAAATCATGCTTTTTTGTGCAATTGCTGTTTCTTATCAGTAAGGAGAGATGCCTAAAAGGCTTCTATGGGGTGTAACAGCTGTTACATGTTACATGTTTTCAAACACTTCTCATTCCCCTTTAAATCAAAGATTAATAGTAACTGTGCACCCAAGAGTTGGAACAGTGAGAGCATATTTGCCAACGGTATTTTGCATTTCATTGCTGCAGACAATACCTTCAATCTGTGGTCACCAGACCTCTAAATGCCTTGACTACTTTTAAAACCTCATAAAAAATAACTCTGAAGATCCAGCTTACTGTCTTCATTGGGAAAATTTGGGGGAGTCCACAAACCAAAAATGAGTGAAGTTATAACCATATGTCAGATTATAAATTAGTTGGCATTTCTGACACTGGCAGAGATAATTCCTTCTTTTTTTTTTGCTAATGAAAATACTTTTTTTTCCATAGAGAAAAAACAGAAATGCACCAAGGATTGCTGCTGTTTTTCCTCCTGGATTCACTTCAGGTTTATTTATATAGCAGGGCTTTCTACCTTTATCTGTAAATGTCACAATTGAGCTAGTGACTTCATATAGTTTCTTGGTTTAATAACTACGGTAGAGATAGCACATTTTCTGCCTCTGCTCCTCTCTGAAAATAAACAAAACTAATCAGGTCTAAAAACTAGTTTATATCTCACTGTTCAGAGCAAATAGAAAGAGTTGGGCACAGATAACCTAATTTTCACCTGTTTCTGCTTACTACATATACACTACTCAATTTAGATTGATCAGACTTACTACAGTGGCACAAGGGTAATACATCCATTCAGCTTATTTTTTAAAAAAAAATAGACAAACCAAGATGAAATGTTGTTCATGTTCCTTTTTAATTTTATTTTAGCTCTTTGTTTATCTCTCCACTTCAAAGCACTTCCAATATGAGACACAGTTTCAGTGTGACAACTTTGTAAAATTAAAATAGAAAAAATGTGCCAGCATCAATCTGCTTTACATTGGAAAGCACAACAGCCTTGAGACAGAAATGACGACTTACGAGAGCAAGCTATAATGAACTCAGAAGTGCTATTTGCAGTCAAAAAAAATATCTCAGACTGGGGCTGAACACTCCTGACACAATTTGTCTTCCTCAATAGGAGCCTCCTGTTTCCCACTTGGAGTGCACAGTCAAGTCTGACTCCAAAAGCAAGGGAAAAGTATCAATACGAATCCTCACCATTTGGTTAGCTAGCATTTCTTATTTCACTTGAAGCTGCTTAAAGTCCAAACTAAAAGAAGAATACAGCACAGAAAAAAGCTGAGTCTGCAAGAGACTTTCCCTGCCTGCAGCCTACCTTTGGCTGGACAAAAGGGAAGGCAGGCAGCCTACTGGCAGCAGCAAGAGCTCCCCAGGGTGACTCCCACCAGGTCAGAGGAACATTGCCCCACCACCAACCAGGAAAGCCACCCAGGCATAGTCCTGTAAAGCAGGAGCAGAGGGTGATCAGCAAGTGCAAAGGCATGAGGCTGTCAGAAAGGCTCCAAGCCTGTCCTCATTCCCCAGAAGGAACAGGACAGGGGTGCAGGGGCAAGGAGGCCTCCCTGTAGCAGGGAAAATGGCCCAGTGCCCAGGAGGACTCCAAGCCTGCAAATTGCCTACCCTTTCCCCAGTGTCTAAATATGTTCCTATTTAGGAAGGAGGTTAGACAGGGTTAAGTGTCTGATCCCAACAGTATCAGTAAAACTCAGTGGTAGGTGCCTACTTAGCTGAATTCTTCTCAAATTTCAGTGTTGCTGGGAAATAAATTTTACTCTGTGGTGAGTTGTATTCTCAGACTTCTTCGCACAGACATTCTTTAATTATCTGTGAACTGCAATATATTTTTCTAGTTTGTGTTATTTTCAGAACAATGTATCTGAAGCACAATCTCAATTCTGTTAAAACACTTTGTTAGCAAAGCAGACCACATGAACATATATGCTATATATGCTAGTAAGTGGGTAGCATTACTTTATATTGTTTTCCAAATACATGCTTTCCTGCTAAAAAGAGCTTCTGCTTCTAGTAGGCTCAAAGAAGAGACTTTTCCTGTCTTATGCTTGGAAAGAAATAATAGTCTTCCTTAAGAGCTGGTGGATACTATAAACTTGATTTCTAACTTTAATTTGTATCACTTTACTTAATACACATTCATTGAAAGCCTAGACTGATTATTTTAACTACTCAGAAAGCAAAATAAACAGGTTATAAATTGCATGTATCAAATCAAAGATTATCTTCTCATTTGATTTTCGCAGTGCAAACTAAATAGAGTTGCCAACCAGCCCTAAATGTACATATTTCATTGTTACAGAATGAAATGCTAGCAGCAGTGAAAGAGAAAGCTAGACCTGAAGACTAATTAAATAAATAAATAATGAAGCATTTCTGTGGTAGTCATCATCACAGTCATAGGAATATATAATAATATGCAATGAATTCTGAACACTGAATCATTTTAACACAAATTAAATCACCATAAACCTAGAATCTGCATATTAGATCTGTGATTAATAAGTAATGGGCATCAGAAACTACATAGAAGTAATTTTAACAGAACTAAAATCAGTAATTTGATGTTTTATACAGTTGTATGGTATTATAAATACATATAATTGGCCGTAGATTAATTTACCAAAAGTATTGTAATCTGTTCGCACAGTGCCATACTTTAAGGAAAAAAAAAAAAGTATTTATGATTGTATGCATCTGGTTCTAATGAACTAACTTCACCTGGTAACATCAATGTTTATATGATTGATGACATTAACACAAAAGCTTCATCAATGTGCCTCTCAAAACAACCCTTTGAAAACGACAACTGCACACAAGCTAGACATTGAAAGGTAAAAAGGCAGAAAATCACAGTCAGGCATTAAGCAATCATTTGGTTCATTGTTTTGTAAACCCAAGGATAGCTTTGTTATTATTAAAAATAGTAATCTCCAATCTAAAAGTATTACTGCTGTTGACAACTTTTTGCTACATTCTGAGATACACTGAAGAGAAAAACATACACCAGAGATTCTTTATTGTATATTAACCAGACTATTAATTTGACCATGACACAGTATCCATCTCAAAGCATCCTGGCTAGCAGTGTTTTGATCTATGAACAGTGATCCAGACAATCTGACTTGCTCTCTTGTGTGACAGGACAAAGCATCTTCCCATGCTTAAGAAGAGGGAATCAAGGATGAACAGAATGGCCTGCAGACTGAAGCGGAGCTGAATTCTTTTATCCCAAGAGTTAATTCTGCTATTTAGAAGTTTACAGGGTAATTTCTAAATAATAGAAATATTGTGTAAATCTTTTCTAGCCCATTCTGACTCACTGTCTTCCTCTGAGCCTCCCTAGTACGAACCTGAGGAGGACTTGTAATAAAAGCTTAATAAAGGCCTTCACATTTTTTTTTTACTAGGAGCAAACCTTTCTGATTCTAGCTGGTTTTAGCACTATACAGCAGACCACTTCAGTCATCAATATTTTCAGTACATCTTTTGTAGAATATTCTTTCCTCTGATATACACCATTACTGAATTCACTCTCTCAAATGGAAATCTAAGAGCATCCATAGCAGCACACACTCTACATGAAGGAAATGTCGACACATTTCTCCACATAGCACACGTTAGCCACACTGCTCTCACAGCTGGGCTCCATGCCACAGAATTTTCACTATTAATTAAGAAAAAAACGTATCTTTGCAGAAGCACACAGAAACATCCAATGCCTAGGCAGCTAGCATGGATGCCTCACAGATCTGAGGAAGATGTTCCTGTGTTCTTTTAAACCAAAAACACAGTGAAGACACTAACTCTTTGGCTAAAAAAGAATATTACTACAGGAATTTCTGAGAAACAAACAGATTTGTCACTAAGACTTGCAGTATTTCACAGACTTATTTGATGATTTTTAAGATGAAACATCCATATTTTGGCTATGTCTTTTGAAACCAAATTGAAGGGGATATTTTTCTTCCTGCTGATATGTAGAATTTTTTCTTCTTTGTGACTTAAGATCCCTTTGTTCTGAGGGTTTTTGTTCCCTGGCCTCTCCTCTTTTTAACATGCTTGCAACTTCTCATAGAAGTGTTTCATAAATTCCCCTTTGAATATGCCTCTTCTGCATCAGAAACAGGATTAATCTGGGCTTTTATGGAAAGTGTTAAAAGATGAGGTGATGAAGAAACACTAGCCCTTGCTCAGTAGTGCTGCTCGGAGAACTTGCTTTACCCCAAAATAATATCTTTATTTGATTCTCATTCTGCTGCTTGAAAAAACAGAAAGATTTATGCAGATGATTAAAGAAAGAGAGGTGTGAAGGTAGAAGTAAACTCTAGATTTGAGGAGCATTCATGATATTTCTTTACTGACATAAGGCCAGTTGAAAAGAAGGGGTTTCCTTTTGTTTCAGTAAAGCTGACAGATACACCATGAAATTGATTGTACTTGGTAACTCCAAAAAAGCAGAAGAAAGGGAAAGGAAGAGGCCACAGGTGTTAAATGTATAATCATCTTGGATGCATCACTATGAGATCAATGGAGCACGCTATGAAAAACACAGCAGCTCTCTTTTGCCCCTTAAGGGCCAAGTTCGTGTCACCCTAAGCCAGCTGCTAAATAGCCAGAAGCATGAATGCCAACATGGAGTGTATTTCTGATAACTCTAAGATAACACGATATTCTCTCAGTCCAATCATGTTACATGCTGCAATTCAAATACAGTAAGTATGGTACTATAAGCATTCCTTGGAACCGATGCAAAAAGGAAAGCTGTTTTACTGGAATTTTAGAGAGGAGCTTGAGAAACCGTACATTGTAATTGAAATTTACATTAAATCAAGGCTTAAATCAAGATGAATTAATGGCAAAACTTATTATTACTAGTACTTTAAAAATTGAAAAATAATTTTAAAAAAGCACAAGCTACTATTCAACTTGATTGTCATGAAAAAAACTCAACAAAGAAAACATTAAAAAAGCACAAAACAAAAAAACAACAACAAAAAAACCACCCAAAATCTTACTGGAACAACTGTTCCTGTAAGATCTCTTTTGGGGGCCAAAATTCAGTTTTGGTTGTTCACTTTCTTTCATTTTTATGATACTGCCTGGGATGTGTAGAACTTTGAACTGGCAAATACATCGTAAGAACAACTGTGCCAGATCAGACCATAGGTATGTCCATCTTTGGGTTCTCAGGACTAGAATACCAGGGTACCTGACAAATTGGTAATTATTGTCCCTCATAGTACAGAGGAACAGTGACAGTATTTGCTCTTGCATCAACTCAGTTACTCCAGAGTTAATCACTTTCTTCTTCACTCAAGATTTATTTTTTTATTATTATTTATTTATTAGGTTTTATTTAAAGTTACTTCAGAGAAGTTCTACTGTCTGGGTTATGACAAAAGGTCATACTAGACTTACAGGCCAGAAGAAATCATTGTAATTACTGACAAAAATCAAAGTTGAGATGTTCATTCAAGATCTTGAATCTCAATGAATCACCTTTACCATTTTAGTCTCTATTCATGGTGGTGTCAGTTTATTATTCTTAACTGCAACACATCAAACATCTGAAACACGAAAAGTGTACACAGTACACGGAACCACTAAAATATTCCTCCCTGCATTCCAGTTGTCATTGTAAGAAATTGCTTCACAGAGTAAATCAGGACCTGCTGCCATAAAAAACCTGAACGTGCAAGTTCCGAAGTTTCAAAGAGCACTATGTTATTATGACAACCTGAAAACCTGTAAATCCAGATTAGATGAGATGTCAATTACACAGAAGAAGAACAAATACCTAGATATGATGTCTCCAATGGAATGGGCAATTTAGTGTCTAAAGGGCTTCTCCCAAACAAAAATAAAACCACAACAAAACAAAAAAAATCTTTCAACTTCTTTGAGTGTGAATAACTTGTCAATTCTGTAAAGAGAAACTAAGCCACAGAATCACAGAAATACTAACCAGAACAAGAGTCTCATACATCAAGGCACTGCAAGATGATGTTTTAAAAAATCCCAAATGAGGGTTTTTTTCCTATGCCACAGCAACATTTGGGTGTAAGTATCAAAGATCTCTGCCATTATTCCCAGTTGTCCACTGGATCGCTATGTTTATGGAAAACGTTATTCATCTAGTAGTAGGCATTTCAGTAGGACACTGACTGAGAATCTATTTTATTTTAGCTAAGTGTTTCTAGAGCTTGACAGAAAATGATATGCATGAGCCATGTTGACTGTCATATTCCACTTTTAATTTGACTGTCAGACACACAAGTAACTCGCTAATGTTTCATTCCAATTTCAGTGCCATGAGCCTGTTGCATAAGCTGCTTGCTAAAAGCTGTTCCAGATGGAATGACAGTATTTTGTAGGACCCCAAAGATGTAGCTACAGAGATGAATGTGTCAACAGCATTGAAAGCATGACCTTTCTTCCCTTTTTTGTCAGCAGTTCTTACTTCCATCCCATAATTTTTCCACAATCTTTATAAGAAAGTCCACATGGGAAAGAGTTTAAGTTTCTCAGCCATCTTGCATTACCTTCAACCACATCTACCTGACTACACAAGGGCAGGGGACAAAGGAGGAAGGTTTATAAACAACCAGGTATCTTCAAAACAACAGCTCAAAGTTTATTTTAAAGAGGAAACACAACCCAGCCCTCTACTAAGTACCAGAATGATGGAGAACTTTGATGGCTTTCATAATAGATATTTTCTCTCATGAAATGTCAGTATAAGCCCTGCATGCCTCTCCTTGGAAACACTCTAAAAAGCAAAACATTAACAATAAGTAACTTCCCGTTTGTACCATTTTTACTGATAATTTATATACTATATTAATGTCACAGAACATTCATTATTAGCTTTTATTACAATAAATCACAAAAGGTTTACTTACCCTTCTCAAATAAAAATATGTAAATTACACCTACTGCTCATCTTAAACAATAGTGGTAAAACAATACATTTTTTCTGAAATGTAGGCTGTGCAAGGAACACAAAGAGGATTTCCTCCCCCACCTCATACCTCTTTGCACTCTCAAAAGAGGAAATTACCACAGGGCGCTTCTGTCCTTTTTCAGACGATAAATTCAGGATTCTGAAGTATTACAAATATTTCATTTACATTTCTTAGTTTTTCCTCTACAATATAAAGTAATTTCTTTTTGACACAGAATGCCACAGTACACAGTACAAGGAACTGGGTGTGTGTGTGAAAGAGTGCAGGATTGAAAAGCAACAGAAAGACTCAAGAAGGAATGGCTTTTGTTAATTTGACAGCCCTCAGCCAGCTGCATAGTTGGATTTATAGAAGGAACCTTAAGAGCAGCAGTTTTTCATGGTGTAAGAGTGCCACACAGCTCTGGTTCCTGCAGTGCCTCACACAACAACTTCAAAACTAACTCACTGCAGATGTCCCTATGATCATCTAATCAGACATCAAAAGCAATAACACTGACAAGCTCCTGCGCTGATTAGGACTGTTCTATATATGTTCCACAGCATAAAGAGACATACAGTAGCTGCTTTAAAAATAGATTCACCCACATCAGAATTCCCTTTTAAAAACCTCAAACTGTTTGGAACTCCCCACCTGAATGACAGAAAATTCTTTTAAATCTCCCCAGATCTCCTGTTCAGTTCCACACAGCCATATTTCAAGAGCAGAAGTTAAATTATTAATAGGGAAACACTTACCAGAAGAGAAGCAAATGCCTTCCAGAATTTACAAACCTTGCTATTCTGACAGTGAGACCACACCACCTCAGGGAAGCAGTCTTGCCTCTACCCTGCAACACACATTGTAATACCTATGCTCTATTTGCTGTCTTATTATTATACGTCAACAAGCACTGAATTTAAAGCATTACAAGTGCACCATCCTTCCAGCATTGCTACATCTTGAAGAATTACTCCATATCACCTAATATCTGGTTTCCTTCTCATAGCCCATCCACTGGAATACCTAAAGGATCCTTGTAAGAAAGATAGGGACAAACTGTTTAGCAGGGCCTGTTGTGACATGACAAGGAGTAATGGTTTTAAATTAAACAAGGGGAGATTCAGAATAGACAAAATAAAGACTTTTTTTAAGGATGATGGTGGTAAAACACTGGCATGGGTTGCCTAGAGAGGTGGTAGATGGCCCATCCCTGGAAACATTCCAGGTTGCTCTGAGCAACCTGACCTAGTTAAAAGATCATAGAATCATAGAATGGNTTGGACTAGATGACCTTTAAAGGTCCCTTCCAACCCAACCTATGTTATGATTCTATTACATAACTAAGGGAGAATTTTATACTGAAATTCTAACATGTGCAAAGGCACCAGAAATTAAAACTACATGACCTAGTAAGGGTGAAAAAACATATGAGACAAAAGTTTTGTCTTCTCAAATTAGGCACACAATCCAACAGCCAACAGACTCTTAGCTCAAGTCTTAACAGCAACCCACTGGATCAACCCAAGTTACAGACTCTATAGCATTATTCCATTACTGTGTCCAAAGAGACCTTTTCAGCCCTACCCTGCTTTTAAATGGTCTGATTAAATGAAATGATATTTCTGCCTTTTTCTTATAATACCCACATATTTGTAAAGTACTACTGATAATCTTTATCTCAAAGCAAAGCTCTGATTGTAGCATATATTTATGTTTACCTATGTACATAAAATAGTATGTAAAAGGAACAAATCATTGAGCTTGCAACCTCACACACACTCACGTTATGCTAATCTGCAGACACTTAATCAGGAAGGTTAATACATTACAAACACAATTAACAGCCAGAAGAGCCAGAGGAGATTTTGACCCTTTTTAACAAGGGCTTAGAACATAAAAATGTTCTGATTATATATGACCCTTATCCAAAACTGCAAATTATATGTCTGCAGTGCATAAAATACAGTCATTTTGAAGTCACATCTAGGTAAAAAATTCAAACCATATTGAACCACTGGAGCAGCTCTTCAATTGATCCAGCATCTTACTGTATCCTTAAATATGGATAAGTGCAATTTAATCAGCCATTCCCATTGATTAAATCCAAGTTAACCTAAGTATTTATCCAAGAAACATGTAACTGTAAAAGAAAAGAAAGTCATGCAGAACATAACATCATGATAATAGTAAGTTAGCAAGAGGAGGTAAAACCCTAATCCCACCAGACTTAATGCAGAATTCCCTTAAATAGGGCCACAATCCTCCATGTGAAAGGTCTGACAGATCATCTTAAGATAGCAGAGAGATCTATCCCTTGGCAAAAAGATATGTAAGCAGAAGTAATAGCTCCGGAAAGTTAAGTTCAGATGTTTTAATTATACATTAGCAAACCTGGATGAACTGGATGGAGCAAAAGCTGCAAAATGTATTCTGCTCCCTAAGATGTTCAAAACACCAGACCAAAAGAACCTCACGATTCAGAATTTCTGCCTTTCTGCATCTCATCTTTATCAGAGTGGAGACTCAGCAAAGGGATCCAGCTAGGGACTTCTGAGTTGGCGCAGAGAACCTGAAACTGCAGCTTCTCTCAACAAGCTGGGGACAAGTGCTGAACAAGTGCTAAGTGGCCAAAGAATGCTTCCTCCCTCTGCAAGGCTTCCACTGTCTCTATCACATAGCATGGTCTCACTCCAGGGGGGACCCTTGGTAGAAGGCTTCATGCCCATTACTAACCTCACTTTCTGAAGCCAGGCCATTCACAGCCAAAAAAATTGCACTTGGCTATTGCCATAGCAATGCGACAGACACTAAATTTTTCACATAAGTGCATTTAACTAACTGTGCTTCCCTGAGGTCCTCCCTGGAGACCTAGGGAGTGAAGCTTCCATTTCTGAAAGCCTTGCATGGGCTCTGTGGTTATTATTAGACAGAAGAGCTCAACAACTACCTTCATAAATTAACAAATTCACTAATACCTTTTCTTCAATAACAAATTCATATGTTTGATATCCCTATTTTACCCTGATTGTAGTCTCTAAATTTTTCAGTGGCAGCTATCACAATAAGGAAGGAGAGGTTTGGATGAAAAAAGAAACTCACATTTTGTACCATCTGTTAAATGACTTCCAGTCTGAGAGAACAGATGCTGGACTTCACTATCAGTTTTTGATTGATCTAGAAGTATTTTGTTAAGTGGGGCTAAAACTACAGCTAAGAAAAAGTAAGTTTCAGAGCAAATATGAAATAGTAGCTCAAACTATTCTCAAACTACCTGGTCACTCAGAAAATATTTTGTAATCCTGGTAATCATTATATGCCATTTGAATTAATGGAACAACAGCTAAACCAGAACACATGTTCTCCTTAGAATTTATTACAGTGGTTCAAATGATTCATCTAGTTCACCTAAACTGGATAGCAATATTCTTTTCTTACATTGCTACATGTTTGCAGATTTATTTTATTCATTACTTATTGTACATCTGTCCTGCACATTCCAAGAGACAGATCAGTGCTGTCTTCAGAGATTCATACAACAATCACCTCTCAAAATTCTGATCAGCTACTGGCGTATCAGTATACACTGTGTAAAACACCTTATGGGCCAACCACAAGTATTTCTACATGGAACCAAATTGCCAGTTCTATGTGTGCCAAGCACCAAAATGCCAGAAGTGCCAAAACAATTGAGCTAATTATGGAAGCCAGATAAATTACAAAATGATTGTTAAGATAATTACAGCATGAAGACAGAGACTTTATTTTTACTACACGCACAGAAAATAGTTTCATCTACCAACAGTTCTGGTTTTTCTAGCTTGCATGTGACTGCAAGGAAGCAGTGTAATGTGGCAAAAGATATGCAGTACTAAATTTTCAGCAGCAGTATACAGAAGAAATGAATTTTCTCTGAATACTGCTTTAACACTTGTGTGAAAGAGCATAGCTATATTCAAAATACAGTGTTCAGCTGCTTGTACAGTACCATTTGATGTTTTTTCATTTGTCAGATATTGATTCTTCCTCATGTTCTAAAACAATCTGTACCTAATTTAACCTGTTTTCTAAGCTTTCCATGCCTCCCAAAACATTATGCTGAAGCATATTTCAGTATGATTGACAATGAGACTTTCAGAAATGGTACTGTTGCAAAAATAAGAGCTGGTGTAATGTATTTTGCTGTAACAGATTTTCACTTTAACAATAAAAACTTTAAACCTTCTGGCCTCCCCCCTTACATGACATTTTAAAAAAATATGAGAGCCTTCTTCAGTGTTGGTATCTGTCCACCTTTGACTGTTACCTCTATAGCTGACAGAGGGATGCTCTGTATTTTAGCCATAGAGAATTCCTTTAGGCCTAGAGGATTCTAGCATACTGATGTAAGTCAGTGAAGCATGGTGACATTTTAGCCTCCTATATAGCTGCAGTCCTCATATAATGGCATAAAATGCACTTGTCACAGCTAATATTACATTTAAAAAAAACGCACCAACAATAAAAATCTAGCTTTCTCTCCTTGATAGTCAAAAATAAGGCATTTAAAACACAGAATCATAAAACTGTTATGGTTGGAAAAGACCTCTGAGATCATTGAGTCCAACAGTTAACCCAACACTAGCAAACTCACCACTAAATGATATCCCCAAGTACCACACATTCTGAAATGCAAAGTTTTTTCATCAATTTTTCCCCCCCCCTTTTTTTTTCCATTTTCATGGTTATAAAATACCAGAGGTCAGCTTACATACTGACTTTACACATTTCTCAACTTTGCAAAGAGAGTAAGACCTGCACTGTTAACCATTTCTTCTTTTTACTTTCATTTATCAGACCAAGTCAGTATTTCATTAATGTGTAAGTGCTGCAGCAAACATCAAGGAAAACCTCTTACTTCAAATGGTTCTGACAAATGATACAGGACTTTGACAAAGTTCAGCCCCCTGTAACACCATAATGCACTTGGAAAGTCACTAGCCCTTTTAAATTTACACCATCTGGTAAATACCACAAGCCACTGTAAAATGAGATGCACACTATGCATTTAGATGCACACACATTTGGCCATGCAATAAGAAACAATGAACTGTCAACTAAAATTGCGGATTGGCCTTCAGAATTACAAAGTTAAGGTTAAGTCCCATAGTATATCATTTATGGGCAAGTCATCTGACTTTTATTTACTTACTACATTCATGTGTACTTAACTGGAGGCAGGGTCTGAAATACAACATCTTCAGCTGAAATGCTTCTCACCTGCAGTATGTGTTGCCAAACCTTAGTTCTTTCCTTCTGCTTCCTAATCTGCCAATATGGCCATTTGTGGAATCTTGCCATAAACTAGTTGTGATCTAGGCTTCCCTTCACACCAAACGAAGAGGCTGAGGGTTTCTGAGTGTTTTGTATTTTTAAACAAAACAGTGACAGACTGGTTTACACAACTGGGGACAGGGAGCAAACGGTAACACTGCATAGGGAAGCTAAAGGGGAAAAGGCATAAGTTTCACAAGCAAATAAAAGCAGGTGCAACTGCACCATCATTTAAGCTAGCATTCATTTGGCATAAAGTAGTTCAGAAGCAGACCCACCAGAGCTTTCTAGGCAAACATCAAGTCTATGAAAAAGCTCTATTCAGCTGTATCCCAGCTGACATTCACAGATTCTAAAGAATTTAATCTTTTATAAGTAATATAGGAACACCTTCCACACAAAGAACACAAAGCTCCAGGCCTTAAAACTGCAAAGTGAAAACCTGGCTCAACTGTGACCACATCAGTATCACTTTTAGAAGGCTGAAAATAGCTTGCAATAACACCCGAATAAGAGTTATTTCACCACTGAGCTTTATGTAAATCTCTTTTTTTTTTTAATAGAGAACGAGTGTTAATTGACTGCATCACCTAAAACAACTATTTAGTCTAGAGGAAATTGTCTTTACAGAAAATCAGTATGATGCACTTTGTTTTAGATCCAAATACATATATAGCATATATAACAACAGGTAAGAACAGGTTTTGACCCTAATGAAAAAGGTGAGTTACATGACACCTACTGCCACAATATGCTTGAGACTGTGGTCACTGGGATGAGAAGCACTTGGGTGGAAGTCAGCAGGTGGGCCCAAAGCTGGATCACTGCTCCTTCGTACTAGAAGTGGTGTGCCTAAGAGACAAAATAAAGAGCAATGGTTCAAGAGTGCTTACAGGAACACAAGGTAAAGCTACATGTGGTTTAACCAAGAGAGGTGTACACTGCTTAAATGTAAGTTTATCTGTGAAAATATCAACCTGGTAAATTACTAGATTTGATAGGGTTGTGCCATTTTGTGTTTACTATGCTAAAGAAACAAGATAAATGGGTAACTCCCTACACTAACTTCATTTAGTACCAAACATGCCTTGAGCAGGCTGTGCAGAGACCACAGAAATAAAGTTATAAAGAGGAGGGGGAGGAGGGAAGAGATCTTATTCACAGCAGATCTGCCTCCCACTACTGACTGCCAGGATTCCTAGGGAATAGATGTAGGCAGTTGCAGTTGTTTTAGAGTAGCTGTAGACTAAACAGCTTTCTCTTGTAGGCACCTTCAATTAGACTCACCAACTATTCATTTCTATTCATGTACTGTCTGGGAATAACTTCAAAGACCAGTTAGCAGCTTCAAGCAACACAGCTGTCTAGCTAGCAGAATATGCTATAAAACACTCCCTGCAAAACTTCCAAGTGGAGCTAGAGAGAAAACATCTTTAGTAATACAAGAAAGGAATTACATTATCCAAAAAATGAAATTAAGCATAAATTACTCTCTCTTCCCCAAGTCATTCCAAAATAATTTATCTGTAGGCCAACAACAAACCTGAAGAATACACTGGTCTAAGACAATAATTTTTCAGTTGTTCCAAGTGAGTGAAAATAAGGTTATATAAGATTATAACTGTCAGTTATAATCTAGGAAGTTTGAACATGCAACACTTCCCTCATTAGAGAGATGCTAGCAAGGCTGGAGTCACTGTACCACATTCACTCTCAGTACAGTTTTGTAATTATAGCTGGAATAAATACTAGTACCTGATGCTGAGGAGCAACCAGAGAATCAAACATTCTTACCCTTCCTCTTACCCTTACCTTATTGTTTTGTGTTCCAAGTGGTTAGTATCTCGATATCAAAAGCTATGCATGTTTTTACAAGGAGATTCTGAAGAAAGAGATTGAGCACCAAATTCATCCATTTTGTGTCATTTTCCAAAGGTATCAGAAGGAATCAAATCACTCTACTGAAATATTCCGTTCTTCACATTGTGCTGAAGAGAACTGTTATCCTCCTTTAAGTACATTTGATAAGAAGGTGTAAAAAGCTAAAGCCAAAAACTGTTGGGTTTTAAAATTACTCCTTTCTTTAAGATACTTCTTAAAATACTTTTTTCTGTGTATGACCAAAGCGTTACTGATAACCTGTATCCAATTTTCAGTCTCTCTCCAATACAAGAGTTCAAAACAGATGCTGAGACACTTTTTATATGATTCAGGGTATTTAGTCTCCAACTCCTTTTGACACAAACAGGAAAAGCACAGAGAAATGCTCTTGCTAAACTACCAGAAAGCCCTTTGCACTGGTACTTTTATTTGTAAAATGTCCTCAACTCTATGAGACATAGCCCAAATTCAAATTAAAACATACTGTTGCTTATACTCCTCAAGGCACACACAGATTTTCACACACGGGGTGCAAAGTAAAAGGCCACACCTGCAGGGAGTCGCAGACAGTTCAGGTGACCCTGAAGAGACCAGTAAGGTATTCCATACCATATACAATATATTCAGTATTAATTGAGGGTCAGTTCCTGAAACTCCCTCACCAAGCTTGGGCGTTGGGGTCTCTCACATAAAGCCTAAGACCCAAACAAAGGAGATGCATTATTAAGCTATTTAGCACCTAATTAACAGCAAATACAAAAAGGAGTGGTTTGGGCCTCCACCCTCCCTGGGGGTTTAGCACCTGAGCCATCTGGGGTGGCGGACCTGCAGCTCTTCTTGTGAAGACTAGAAATCCAGCTGTTGCAGGACTCTGTCCATTCTTCCTTCAATCCCAATCCAAGCACTCCTTAATCCAGTTCCAGGATCCAGCCCCCTGATTCTGATTCCCATCTGCTGAGTCCTTCTGCTGCAGTGGTGATGGTGACATAGTTGCCATCGGGGGGTGGGGGGTGTTGGGCTTGATATTTTTGTATATATTTCATTTTATTGTTATTATTCTTATTAAAGTAGTTTAAGTTTTCATTTCTAATCCACAAGTCAGTCTCTCTTTGATAATTCCTTTTTCCTTCCTGAAGTGGGGAAAAGGGGGTANGCTGTTGCAGGACTCTGTCCATTCTTCCTTCAATCCCAATCCAAGCACTCCTTAATCCAGTTCCAGGATCCAGCCCCCTGATTCTGATTCCCATCTGCTGAGTCCTTCTGCTGCAGTGGTGATGGTGACATAGTTGCCATCGGGGGGTGGGGGGTGTTGGGCTTGATATTTTTGTATATATTTCATTTTATTGTTATTATTCTTATTAAAGTAGTTTAAGTTTTCATTTCTAATCCACAAGTCAGTCTCTCTTTGATAATTCCTTTTTCCTTCCTGAAGTGGGGAAAAGGGGGTAATAGAGAGTATCTGTCACTGGATGAGTGCTTGGCCCAGGTCCTATTCCTTGACAGCCATGTAGATCAAACTTTTCCTTTTGCTAGTACTGCCCTCAAAAATTAGTATGTACACAGATTCATGGTTAACAATGTATTTTCCCTGAGCTCTTACATTTCAGAAATACTTTAACTGCAAATATGGTTGAAACAAACATATGGCAGAAACCACACAGATTTAAATTGATTGCATTAGGAAAAAAACCCCACCCTACAGAAGACAGAAGTTCTTCCATTCAATTAAAAACTTAAACCTCACATCAATACAATGTGAAAAGAAACATCTCCATGCCAGATGTAACCTTATGTTCTTATTTTGTTTGGAGGGTGGGTTTTTTTTGTAAATTTCACCAAAAAGCTGTACGCAGACATTAACAAATCTCCTGAACAGGAAGTGCACACTGTCACACTTCACTGAAAGCCTCTGGCATCTGATGTTAGGAGGTGGCTGACTAAACCAGAAGTGACTGGTTTAAGACCTCTGTGCAGCCTCAGGCAAATAATGTAAGCTTTGGAGCTGAGGAACTTTGGAGCTCCAACTCTCCTTTCTGGGGTTCCCCAAAGCTCTTCAGGGTCTCTAGGTTCTGAGTTCTGGCATCAAATTTAATCCCTAAATTTAGACAGCTGAGTATTGCTCAGAGTGACCTCTACCACAAAAAAAACCCAGATTATTCCACCTCTTCCTTGATTTTGCTCTTTGCTTTTAAGTCTCCTTGCTCAGTAAAGCACAATACACCTCCAAGCTGAAATCCTTCTGTTCTTTGGGATTTAGGTTGCAGGTTGCTGTTACAGACCAAATTCAGAAAATGGCTGAAGACAACCAGAGTTTATCACCCACAAGCATCTTCATTAGGATGTGCTATATTATAATGCAGTCAAATGATGAAATAAACATTGATTTTAGCACTGCTTAAGGTGCAAACACTTTCTGATGATTTCCGGGTAAGCTGACAAATCAAGGAACATAGAAAACGCAAACACATGTGTTGCCACTGCATCAGTGGTAACTAACATGAGATCTTTTTCGCTTGTTTTGTTCTTCCCTAACAGGGAAGAATTATTTTAGAGGGGAAGAAAAGATACACTTGGACAGAATACCATAAGTGGTTAGAAAGAGATTTACAATAAATCACCTACAAAGCTAAAGTCATAATTTTAAAGTCTGCTCCTGCATATAAAAATGCTATGATGGGGAAAAAAGTTGTCAATACAGTATGTATCATACTGTCACCTGTTAAAGGCCATACCAATGACAACTACTCTGCTGCCTGATTCCAAATTACGCTTGCCTGGACAAATTATTTTCTCACCTGCATGTGCCTGAAAATACTACTGCTCCTTCTGAGAAAATCACAACAAAATTTCAAGCCAGATTTGAAACAAAACATAAATACTAGATGCATACATACACAAATGTGAAATAGCACTTCAGCATATACAGTTCTTGGCTGGAAAATCTCTGAACAGACACAACAAAAACTACCACCATTTAAAGCAGGAAGTCAAAATTACTTTTAAACTGGCCCTGACATGAAACAGTTCAGGCACTGGAAACAAAATATTATAAAGCAGGATATCAATTTTTATTTAAATATAGGAAAGATCATTAATATATGCTTATTTTTTCTTCTTCTAATCAGAGAATTTTCACATCAACAGGCATACAGACAGTTCTGCCAGTCAGCGTTTTTTGAGTGTGTGGGTAAATTTGGTCATCCTCAGATTTATTGCCTACCACCATGAGGGAACATGTAATGGTTCTGCCATGTACTTAAAATGTAGCTGACATTAGCTTCTACATTCTACCTAGTGACAGGACTGTACCACTTCTTCTTTATTTTTAATTATGTAATGCTCTGATGACGTAACTTTTATTTTTAAACCTAACTCAATTGTCCATAATAGCACCTATCAACAGAATTTCAGACCTACAGCTATCTATTCTTTCCAAAGTGCAAACTGCACTTTTTAAATTCCCATGGATACAAGATTAGATTAACGAACTATGATGATGTAACAGTTAAGACAATTGACTTAAATCAATAAACAGAACAAAATCCATTTCCAACAAGCTCTCTCTTTTACATATTAACCCAGCACACAACGAAGTATTTTCCCATCACTCTAAATGAGATGTAATTTCTCTTACAAAGAAAAACAAAAGTAGTCGCCTACAAGTAAAACCCCAGTAAAGGCTTTAAACAGAGGTTGTTTTGAGGTAGTGTCATGAATTTCAGAAGAATTATTTTCTCTGGTTGCATGTGCTATAAAATATTAAGTCAGATCTCAGTTAAAATTCACAAGAAATGTTCTCACAGTTTTTATGACCATAATTAAATTTCTTTGGTGTCGTCATTGTCAGAAACGGTGCCTAATGAAAGAGTTATGCAATATGTACATTTACAGCTTTTGGAGTTTGGAAGATGGATATGTAAGAATCACCTACATACATTATTTCAGTAATAAAGTTAATTAGATCCAATTTTCAGGATCAAAATCCACATCCATATGAAAACAAGCTAACCACTTCTCATCTTAAGGCACTAAGTCACATATGTACAAATAATGCTGCTGCTTTATCCCTGTTTCAAAATTTCTGTCAAGAAATTTTCTAGCTGAAGGACAGGACTTCAGTTTGGATCTTAACCAGGTATTCTCTTCATACACTTAAGGTCACAACATACAACAGATCTAGAGTAATTTCAGGATCTTCTCACCTTTATCAACACAGCACTTGTATTTTCAGCTCCATGTGAGACAGACAGGGAGTGTTCACAGTTACTGGAGCACTGGGAGCATCGTAACTGCTCCAAAGGGTCTTAACTACTGGTACCACATGGAAAAGACCAAGCACGGGGGAATGAGCTGCAGCAGAATCCTCCTGATGCAAGGATTAATTACCTCACTCACCAACATAGTTGTAAATTTTTTTCCCAACCCAAGCTCCAGCAAAATGTGCCACTCAGGCTTGCTGGGCAGGGCCATTAGGAGCTTTATGAGAACAGACTGGCTATTACTAATAAGAATCAACATTTTCCACTACAGGCCAGGCTTTCTCTTATTCTTGTCCAGGTGAAACATCTTTAAGAATCACACCATCACTGTACACACACTGACTGATGCACAACCTCCAACTTCCAGCTTCAGACACAGGATTACAAACTAGTGCAGCTTCAAACTTTTTAGGTTTATAAGTACCATTCGGGGAAAAATATTGTTATATTAGAATTTCCATACACACATGCACAAAGTTTTCTGGTTTGGGGTGTTTGGGTTTGTTGGGGTTTTTGGTTGGTTGGTTGGGGTTTGTTCATTTGTGAGTTTCGTTTGTTTGTTTGAGGTTTGGTTTTGTGGGTTGGTTTTGGTTTGTTTGTTTTTTAAGTGTAACTTGTTTCAAATGGCATTCAGATGTCAATGGGAACTAAACTTCAGGTACACTTAAAGACACCAGTCGTCTTAGTCACCCAGCTCACTGGACAGGGCAAAAAGCATTCATCTTACTCAAGAGACTGGGTTTTTTAAGCAGCATATTATCTGTAGTTACTGAATTTAAATCAATCATTTTAGGCTAACATATCCTGTAAGATTTTAAGACTAATAGATCTCAGACTCTCACACCTCATTATTATTCACAGACTGAAAAGTGAATATAAGCATTTCTTCTATTTCAATTCCCAGCTCATTTCTCAACTTCAAACGAAACACTTAATGAACAGTACTAGTTGAATAAACTGACACAAAGAAAACATACTGTGCACCTGCAAAAGAGGCCATGCTGCCAAGAGCTGGTTTAGCACTTCAGCTAACATCACTTACAGGTGCTTATGCAGTTACCTTTCCACACTTCAGTGGTTTAATTTTCTTTAAAACTTTAGCAGCTAAACTGTACAGCTTGAATAGCACTTTTGTAGCATTTTATTGCTAGTAGTACAATAGTATAATACTTTTTAAATATTTTAATAGTACTTTAAAGGAGTATTACAAATTATGGCATTAGTATAGGGTTTTGTAACATTTAAATATGACCCGTGTTTTATATATCTGACTTAAATTAAGAATCTTTTCTATTTTGACCTTTCTTTAATAAAGAAGTCCTGTTACGATTATTTTCTATTCTAGTCATGGTAACCTAGTTTTAGTCTCAAATTTCAAAATTCCTCCTGACAATTTTAAAAGATGTTACGATAAAATAGTGAAACCTCCTGGACTTAAAACTTCCTGTGAGGTTTCAAGGAATGATAGGAACTAAGAGCATCTGTATTGGTTCCACCTCACCCACTAATTCCACATCTAACAGTGGTAGCAAATACTGAGGGAGAGGGCATAACAAAGTGTTGTGTTCTACAAGCTTGAAAAAAAATAATGTATGAAAGATTTCCAAGTCAGAGTGGCATCCAGACAACAACATTACAACAGTCACTGGTGTTAATGAGCCACCTCCTGTGAATTTTTTCAATTCTAACTCTCTGATTTTTGGCCCATAACACCAAGCCAGACAATTTAGTTGAATGCCTCATGAAAAAGTTATTTTAGAGTTGTTTTGCTTTTTAATCTGTTGAATGATAACTTTGTTCAATGATACTAGTTTTCATGTGGTGAGGAAAGTGAATAGTCATTCCCTATTAATCTGTCTTAATATTTTAAATAGTAAGATGAATATTTCTGTAAGAAAGTTAATAAAGGACCCAATTAGAGAGGAACATTTGTCTTTTCCTGTGGGAGGGTTAGGAAGAGAAGGCCAAAATACTCCCAGGACTCATCTTTCTATGAACATACCACATTCTTCTTTTACTTAATGTCTTGATCTGTAACAGATGCAGTAATGATTTACAAAGAAAGCAAAACAAACCAACAGCAAGTGTGTCTATGGGAAAACTGAAACACATTGGGAGGGAGGTACATCTTTCTCCAACTATGTTCTGAAGTAGTCAATATGCAATTGCCCATTTTACTTGGCTAAGATTGTATATATCTATTGTGTGATACAATAAAAATCTGAAGTGGCACTTCAAAGTTAAGAGACAAAAAGATTAACTACCAATTAAGGCTCCTGAAAGGCTGAGCTAAATAGAAAGCAATGAGAATTACATGGCCATGGCCAAACTGACTGACTGGTTTAACTGTTATTTGTAACTTCTCTAATGATGACTTTCATAAAGAGGAGTTCTTCTGTATACTAGAACATGTTTATATGGAAGCAAACAGTAAACAATCATTAGCAAAAAAAAAAAAAGTGTAGAACTATGTTAGTTTGGTTTCCTAAGAAACAAAGGGTGATCCACTACCACAAGGCCTTTAGTTGAATTCTTTTTTTTTTTTTTTAAACTTGAACAACTTCAACCTGTCAATCAGCCAAGCTTTGCAGGCTCATTTTCAACCTTAAATACACATTTTGCCATATGGCCTCAGAGCTAATATAGCACCTCATACTGTAGAGATTTATAAACACACATACACACTCATTTATCTTACCTAGCACTAGAGTGTACTGACAGAGATTGCACTATAGCCTTCCAGTATATTACACTACAGCCTTTCAAAACCTTCAGCTGCAAGTACTTAACTTACAAAGTGGCTTGGTCTGTTTCTTTTTAAGAGACACTATCTTTGAAACTAGCTAGGCATCATAACAATATACAAATACAAACTAGCAATATCACAAAATTAGTGAAATAAATATAAATCTGGTGAAAAACACTGACATGGAATAAAGTGTGTAAAAAACAGTGTAGACTTTGTAATAGAATTTATTCCATCATTCTAAGTCCCATTCATCACCTTCCCCAAAACCTTCCCTGAGGCAATTAAAGGCTGAAAACGAACATCTCAGCTAGAGAGCTACTGTAGGAAAATGTGTAACTTGTGATGGAAAAATATTTTTCTCCCTACTTAACATACTTTCAGGGGGATACCCCCTTGCCTCAAAGTAAAGCATATTAAACCACATGCAAACGGAAAAGAGACAAGGGGAATAATTGATGAGAAACAATCTTTGGGGAAAATCAGAAGCAGAGGTGCTATTTAAAAGAAAANCCTGAGGCAATTAAAGGCTGAAAACGAACATCTCAGCTAGAGAGCTACTGTAGGAAAATGTGTAACTTGTGATGGAAAAATATTTTTCTCCCTACTTAACATACTTTCAGGGGGATACCCCCTTGCCTCAAAGTAAAGCATATTAAACCACATGCAAACGGAAAAGAGACAAGGGGAATAATTGATGAGAAACAATCTTTGGGGAAAATCAGAAGCAGAGGTGCTATTTAAAAGAAAAAGTGTTCATAGAATCATAGAATGGTTTGGGTTGAAAGGGACCTCTGGAGCTCAACTAGTCCAACCCCCCTGCAGTGGGCAGGGACATCCCCAACTACATCAGGTTGCTCAGAGCCCTGTCAAGCCTCGCCTTGAATGCCTCCAGGGATGGGGCCCCAACCACCTCCCTGGGCAACTTGTTCCAGTATTCCACCACCCTCGTGGGGAAGAACATCTTTCTAATGTCCAGTTTAAATCTACTCTTCTCCAATTTAAAACCACTGCCCCTTGTCCTTTCATTCCAGGCCTTTGCAAACAGGCCCTCTCCAGCCTTCTTGGAAGTTCCCTTTAGGTACTGGAAAAGTCACTAGTAGGTCCCCCCGAAGCTTCTCTTCTCCAGGCTGAACAATCCCAGTTCCCTCAGCCTGTCTTCATAGGAGGTGTTCCAGCCCCTTGGGGATCATTCTCGTGGCCCTCCTCTGGACCTGCTCCATCAGGTCCATGTCCTTTCTGCATTGAGGGCTCCAGAACTGGACACAGTATTCCAGATAAGGTCTCACCAGAGCAGAGTGAAGTGGCAGAATCACCTCTCTGGATCTGCTGGCCACACTTCTTTTGATGCAGCCCAGGATGCCATTGGCCTTCTGGGCTGCCAGCGTGCACTGTTTGCTCATGTCGAGCTTCTCACCCATCAGCACCCCCAAGTCCTTTTCTGCAGGGCTGCTCTCCATCATCTCACCCCCC
>VWZO01009470.1:325494-353162 GCA_013396975.1 Bucco capensis | reverse complement strand
TGGGGAGTGATACCCAGGTTCCTATAATCCTTGGATGGGTAGGATGTGCTCATTAGCCTTCTGGCAGTCATCCTAGGAGAAGGACAACTCTGATTCCAAACCCGGGCAGATAGAGCTCGTTTAGCCCTGTAAGGCCTTCCATCTAAGAGTAGGACTCTCTAATAAAACCTATGTCCTGAGGACTTCACTGCCAGCATCCACGCTTGCTAGGCCCTGGCAGATGAACCTTAGGACTAAAGGGTGGGTCCAGCTCTGCGCATGCTGTGTCTCACCTAAAAAAAAATCCCTTGCGCAGGCTCGAGGGTGCTATCTGCTATCCTCTTTTTATCAGCGCACTTGGAAAAGGCGCTGATGAGGAGTGTGGGTGGAGCCCTTCCTGGATCTTCGTTCGCGAAGCCTAACCAAACAGTTTCAGTTCATATCTGCTTTCACAACTTTTAAAAATCCATAATCATGTGCTTTCCTCTGTGTTTAAAAAAAATGCTGTTTGGATATCCAGGGTATCTCAACACAAACTTGAGGGAGGACTAAGCAAATAGATGCCATTTAAAATGCCCCCAGGGCTACTTACAATACTTCCACTTCAAAGCAGATGAGAAAGAGAAGGAATTCTTTATGAATTCTTCTCTCTGAAGTTACACAGAAACGGACAATATCTGCAACCTGCAGATAACCATTTAAGTGGTGTCACGCCTATCAAGGGAGAAACTTCCAAAAACTCCTGGAAGAAACCCTGCATTCAAATCCCTTGAACTTCAAATGAAGATACTGCCAAAGGAAACATCTCCCTTGACTAACTTTGCAATCCAAACAGATATGGCCAAACAAAGCAAGTGTTTTGAACAACCCTGTGAAACCTAATTTAAGTTAAAGCAAGCCCAAAAACACAGGAATATTAAGCTGATTAAGTATATTCTCTGTCTGATGAAACACCTTCAAGGAAATTCTGTAAGAATGCAAGTAACCTCTACCAATGCTATAAAGACATGGCAGCAGCATCAGTGACTGCAGCAAAATGGAAAATCAGTAGTTTTTTATGCTAGTTCTGTTATTACCCTGTGCTAGACCTACTCAGCACTGTAGAATTCCCAGGTAGCAATCTCTGTTTTCAGAATACCAATGCCCATTGCAAAGACACTACATAAAATGTCTAGAACTGAGAGAGCTGACTGTTCAAAAGCACAAGTGCCTCAATAATTAGCCATTCCAACCATCATTTACACCCAAGTCTTCCACTTGTTTATAATATTGATCAGACTGGGGGAGGGGCACATATATATACACACACACACACACACAAGAAAATCTTGCTCTCTGATATTTGCTATAAAGCAAAAAAGAAAAAGACCCTTCAGTGAGAAAAGCAAGACACTTGCCCTACTTGGGAGTGAAAACTTCCAAAAGGAGGAGTTAAACTCTATTTACAATAGAATTTTATAACTTGCTATCAATAACTTATCTAACCTCAATTTTAACACTAATAAAGGTATACATTCATTAATAAGCTAAATTTCATTGTAATAGCCAACAATCAAAGTAACCTATCTGATTCCCATAATGCCTGCACTCAGAAAACAGCTTCAGGAAATTTCAATCTGATTCTCAAAAAAAGGGAGAAAGAAAAAAGAACAATTATACCAACCAAACAAAAAAACATCATGGAGATACCTATGCATACCTCACTTTTTTTCCTATCTTAGTATTCAGAAGTGACAAGTATCACTGAATACTGTCTGTCTTCCCCCAGGCAAAACCATGACTACTTAACACCAAGGGAAGGAGCATAAGAAAAGTAACAACTAAATTTGTGTGTGCACTCAACCACCATCTATCGAATAAAGCAAATGCAACACTGAGCCAGTTACAAAGACATTTCCTGCTCAAAGTGACAAAATGGAAAAGGAAAAAAACAAACTGGTAACATGAAAAATCCAAAAGGCTAAGCATCTTACTCTTTTCTGTTCGACTAACTACCATGCAGGGGGAACCACTAGAAAAGAACACTAAACTATTAGGTGAGAAAAAAAACAACAGAAGGGCCAGTAGTGCACTTATGGGTATGCAGAAAATTACAAAATGCCTTATGAAGGTCAACAGAACTACAAACATTAAAAACTCGCACAGTTCAGCTACTTAAATGGAAAAGCCTTAGAAGAAACTGAAAAGGACCTGTACTGGTACTTTACATACTTGCAAAGTTCTAAAGACATACTAGTGCTTTTTTTTAAAAAAGGAATATTTCTGGAGTAGAAAGAGCTAGCTTGCAGTTAAAACTAATGATCATACAAAGCTTTCCTTATAGATTAGTGGTCTATGAAGCAACACACTTTCACCAGACATTAGCTTAGAAATAGCCTGCAGGCCACTCCTTAATGTATCATGGTTGCACCAGTTTCATGAGCAGAAGATTACTGGTGGACAAGCACTTACTTTGAAAAGACTTATTAAAAATCTAATCTGAAGTTGGTAAACATCTAATCCAAAACATTTTGAAAATATTTCAGAAAAATCACATCAATTTATACATAGTTCATTAGTTGCTACCATGAAGTTGTGTTTTACCATTCTACATTGCTAGTTTAGTCCACTTTTAATAATTCTAACAGCAAGCATGTATGTATTCAAAAACCTTAAACTATTAGCTAGAGATCCCCAGACAGGACTACCTGCACAAAATGTTAGTATCCCTAATATACATAACCCCATCCATCACTGGCTCTCTGAAGATCTTAACACACTACACAAGAATGACATCCACTACCCAGCAAAGCTATCTTTAAGATGAGAGAGTGACTGTTTAATCATACATCAGCAAGGAAACACCAGTTTGGAAGAGGGAACAGAGGAAATCATTCAACAAGGTCTGCAAAGTAAGTCCCTGCTCCGCAAAGTTTTCTCTGCTTCCATCTCTGGTCAAAGAAAAATACTGGGATATGACATCTCAAAAAAAACAAATGAAACAGAACACACATCCAAAGCCAATATCAACACAAAAAAGTGCTGTTTAACCCATTAATGACTCTTACCACCTACATACAAAATATCTCCAAGTGTTTCATCATGCAAAACACTTCTTAGTCTACTAGCTATTGCATCAATGAATATACTCACACACAATTTGCCAAAAATCCAACATAAAACATTTTGCTGCTACAAAGATAAATGGCCAAAAGCAGTGACTAGGCAAAATGTATTCATCTAAACAGCATTTATTTAGAAAGCAAAACTCACCATCTGTGTAGAATAAAGGAAATATGTCTTTCTTAAACTACTTCAATATACCAATTTTAAAGAAATATTATTGCATCCCATTTTATTTATTCAAAATAATTTTGTCTGATTATGTAAGCTCAGACCAAAGGAGGTGCAAGAACAATACAGATCAGAAATGAAACAGTTAGAGATGCCATCTAATCCTATAGAGCATCAAGATATTACGGAAACAATGGGAAAACAAATTGTCAATCATGGTCTGACTCCAGTGAAACAGCTAAGTTTAGTCTTCTGTCCTGGTTTGAGTTAGAAAACCAACTGGATGATCTCCAGAGGTCCCTTCCAACCCCTAACATTCTATGAAATAACTAATTCTGTTCAGTAATTTTACTTTGCAGTTAAGTGTCTTCTAAGATACTGCACTTTGTAAAGGGAACGGCATGTTTTAGCAGACAGCATCTGCTTCTAGTGGTGTGTTACTACCAAGGATTGGTATGCAGAAAGACTCCTGCTTATACTTGCTCCTATGGAGACCAAGGTCACTGCTAGATCTCGTGTAACACATTGGTGGGTGCAGAGTAAAAAGCTGCACCTGTGGGGAAAAGACAAGACAGGTGATCCTAAACTGACCAACCAGGTATTCCATTCCCTATGTGTCATACTCAGTATAAAGCTAAGGGATCATGAGGGTCAAGCTCTCTTCTTCAAAGGCCCGAGGCCGAGATGGACTCTGCCTGTTCTATCCCTGCGTTCCCAAATCCAGTTCCAGAATTAAGCTCCTGAATCTTGTTCCTATCTGCCATGAGTCTAGTCTGGGATGCCCCAGAGCCTGTCCACAGCATGACTGATGACAGAGATAAAACTGCTATCACAGGAGTTGGGTGCAATGTTGGTTTTGTATGTATTTGTAGATATTTCATTTTATTATTATTTTCATTAAATCTGCTTTTAGTTTTCTTTACCAACCCATAAATATCTCTCTCTCACTCCCCTTCCCTTCCCCTTTGGAAAGGGTAAAGGGTTAATAGAGAGTGTTTCTCACTTGTCAAGTGGCCAGTCCAGCCCTAACCCTTGACATCTTCTATGGATACACAAGGTCAAAAATGATGCAAACTGTAACAGCCTTTATGCAGGCAGGAGGACTGAAGACTAAGACAGCCAGAAGACCACTCCGACACAGGATTTTAAAATAAAATATTTTAAAATAAAATATTTTAAATATTTTAAAATACTGTGTTCATAAACAGATAAAGCCTTTCTGCACATTGCTTAAACTAAACATAAGAACCCACAATTTTATCTGTTTGAAAATACTGAGTTAGCTTTAAAAGCACAGATACATTAATTTCAGGGAAAAGAAAACAAATAGCTGAATAATTATCTGAACTGTTTTAAGGAGGTACATGCCAAGTATTAGGAAAGTAATCTAACAGTAAGTAAAATAATAAACTAAAAGTTTGCCAGTATGTGGAAGCAATGTGAAATATAAGGTACTTTTGACTTACAAGTCAAATATAAGATTGCTTCTATTCTGAATCACTTTCAAATTTACAGGTGATGATGGAAAAACAAGGCTAACTAGCTACGTAACAGAAAAACTATGATTCCAGAGAGAGCTGAAGAGTATCAAGCACAAAAAAAAACCTGAAAGAAGTTACTATAAAATAAAATTAAAAAAAAAAAAATTATAAGTCCCCCATCATTGCCATCTCTATCTAGCCAATAAAGGCTTTAAGACTAGGTGTAACACTCCATTTACTTAACTGGATGAAACACACAATTTAGAGAAAAATTTGAAAGTAGTATGTCAAGTGCATTCTCTAAATCAGTGTTGATTCCTCATGTCCGAGAACAGCAGTGTTTGGTTTCATGTGTTATTCAGCATCAAGCTCTGAGCAGATCACTAAACAGATGTTGTTTCTACATAAAACTGTGGTTCTTACTTAACAGAATACAAAACAGCCAACAGAAATAAACAGGTAAAATTGTTCCACAATTTGACAATTTATATAAAAATGGATTCTCTGCATTTTATCTCTAAAGGCATTCTGCAAAAATACTCTAAACAGGCAAGCACGTGACAGTTCCTGAAGCACAGCTCTACCATGGAAAGCACCACTAGCTCGCTGCTTACACATTTAATCGCATTCTTGCTCCCAAAATAAGAACAGCTTTTTAAAATTACTATCTACTTCTGCTAGCAAGTGTGTGTCAATTCAATAATTAGACAGGAAGCCAGACTACTGTGGTTCATGCACCAATGGCACTGATGCAACCAAATTGTCCCTGTGTTTCTTTATTTAATTTCCAATTTGCCTTTAGTAGAAATAGGGACATAACTTAAGGCCCAGGGACTTGTACTTGAAAGATAAAGACAAAAATTAAGTCTCAAGAACTGTAATCCATGATGTAAAATCCAGAGGAGAAAACAATTACATTCCAGACTGCAGACTGAGTTTATGAGACTTTCACTTACCTTATAAAATAAAATAACCTGAGAGTTGTTTTGTTTTATTTTATTTAAAATATATTATCTTTTCGTTCTCCTCTTTAAGAAGCAAGCACTCTGTTTAACTTCAAATATATATTAGTATTGCACCAAAAGTGAAACAGAGCCAACTGGCTGCTCTTCTCATGTTATATTACATCTCCTTTACACTCTATAATAGAAGGATTCCATAAATGCTATGAAAACTGAACTACCTGGTAGCTTACTGGTTGGCTCAAGAGCTCTAGCATTTAACTGTTTTACATAAAATTGTGTGAGGCTGAAATACACTTCTCTCCAACTCTCAAGTCACATACAACAGTATGCTAGGCAAACCACTCTCAGTTGTTTCTTTTAATATGGCTCAGAAGTATAAGCAGAACAATCTCCACTTTCTGAAACATATTAAAATGTGTTTACACAGTGTTACTAAAAATATGCAATAAGTGAAGTGGCATATCATTCAATCATTGAACCTTGTGCCATAAACTTTTCCATACCTCATTCTTAGCAAAACCCCAACTCAAATACACACAATTTATGGCAAGAATAAGTCTTTTCCCAAGATTTTTAGGTAAGAAAAAATCCTATTTGTCATTAAACATTACATTTCTTCCTGTGTTCTAGAATATAGAAAAATCAGACAGAAATTTAAATCTAAATTAGGTAGAAAAATGAGCCTTTAGAAGTTAAGTTACACAGTCTCAGTCAGTCAATTTTCTTAGAAAATCTATTTAATCAGTCTTTTCCTTTAAAAAACAGACAAGTGAACATTCAATTTCTTAAGTTGTAATCAGACTACTCCATGAGAGTAGTACAACTAGAGGCAGTATTTCTAGCCTTACCCCATATGCTTACACTGAGAAATTTTGTTGCACACTGTTAAAAGTGTGAAGAATATGGGGTGACTCCAGTGATGAGCTCTGGTGGAATGCAGAGAAGCCTCTCCTGAGCGTTACTCATTTGCTAAATGCTGACAGCCTACTACTGCTTTACAGGCAGACAGTAAGAATACTCACCTTCAATTTGTTTTTGTAAGCTTCTGTATCTAGTATCTAGGTGACAGCTTAGCCTGCTCTCAATCCAAGAAAGTATTTCAAAGTGCTCTGTGTTTAACATACATGACTCTAGCTCTTTGTAAATAGAAACCAGTGCGTGAACACTTGGCCTTCCAGGCACACATAAACAACATAGGACCAGCATTGCAGCATTTCATGTAATACCCTCTAATATAAGAGGGAATTAAGCAGAAGCCTTTCATAATCACAGTTTGTTCTCCTGAAAGTCAGGCATAGAATCACAGAATCATAGAATGTTAGGGGTTGGAAGGGACCTAGAAAGATCATCTAGTCCAACGCCCCTGCCAGAGCAGGATCACCTAGACGAGCTCACACAGGAATGTGTCCAGCCAGCTCTTGAATGTCTCCAGAGAAGGAGACTCCACAGCCCTCTTGGGCAGCCTATTCCAGTGCTCTGCCACCCTTACTGTAAAGCTGTTTTTCCTCAGGGTAATACCAAATCTCCTGTGGTCCAACTTGCTCCCATTCCCTCTTGTCCTAACATTGGATGACATTGAGAGGAGCCCGGCTCTCTCCTCCTGACACTCACCCTTAATATATTTGTAAACATTAATGAGGTCCCCTCTCAGTCCCCTCTTCTCCAGGCTGAAGAGACCCAGCTCTCTCAGCCTGTCCTCATAGGGCAGATGCACCACTCCTTTAATAATCTTGGTGGCCCTGTGCTGGACTCTCTTCAGCAGCTCCTTATCCTTCTTGAGCTGGGGNCCCAATCCATACTTCTTTAGTTTGTCTATGAGACCCTGCTGTGTAACTTCAAGAGCAACCAGCATCTCCTCGTTTCTACCTCCCAACCCTAAAAAAGGGCCCTAGCTCAGATAATCAGCAAAAGTATTTGCACACAGGAGTTTTACACTCATTTAACTCAGGTTCCTCAACAGAAACACTGAGGGTTTTTTCTTCAATGACTTTGCTACTAGAAAATACTTTGCATCGGTTTCATCTCTTCTGCTCTCAATGGGTTACAATGAAGGATCATCAGCAACCTACTCAAAGAAAGGAGAAAAAAAGTACTATGTATCTGTAAAAAAAAATTAGAATAACCATGTAAGATATACATACCCAGTTTTAGGGCAGAAGGAGTCACCTCGATTTCACCACCAATTGGCTGAAAGGCAGCCAGCTGAGCTGCTACCTCTGTCTCAAAAGCGTCAGGGCTGTTTCTGTCTGTCAAACTGCCATTGGTGCCATCAGTCTTGCAGTGAGTTTCTTGCTCATCATAAACAGCAATCAGCTATCAAAACAAAAGATAATGCAGTTAGTGTATTTAAAGTATTCCCAAACATTTTTCAATGAAACTTATCCATCATTGGGAGTACAAAAACAGTGATCTTATTTCAGTATGGGTAGCATTAAACACACATACTCAGGAAAGCATCTACATTTGTGTTTAAATACAATGACTTCAATATGACTTAGATACATGCTTCAGCACTGCCCTGTGCTGACATGCTTCAGCGCATAGGGAGGTCAAGACTAAGCAATGACAGACTGCAAAGTCTGCTGTCCAAACTCACATTAATGTGGACATGAAAATGATAGAAAAACCCACTACAAAAATAATCTTCTGCCTCAGCTAACCTAGCCTTTCACAAAGATCTTCCTTTTGGCCCCTACTAACACAAACTGATCGGATAATGTATATACAGCTTCATCAACAAGTGAATCAGATACATGTGGCTTGGTGTAAATTGTGTTACAGATCCAGGAAAACAGTTAACTGTGTTACAGTTCTGGGAAAACAAACAAATAAAAATTATTCATTCCCAATGAAATGAAACAAATTAGAAGACTTGCTCTTCTCAACCAACCAGACAGTTGACACCCGAGAGCCCTCTCCAAGAAAAGAGGAAGTAACAGAAGCAGTTCAAGCACTTTTCCTGCCCTGCTACACGATGTCATAGTTCTCTTGTCACACAAAGGCAAATACTTTGCCTAAAAAAGTATGAAGATACCTTGTACAATGCTTAAGATGTTAAGATTTATTTCACTTTTTCTGAACTCCTTAGGATTGTCCTTAAGTTTCTTAAGCTAATGATGAAAAAGATGACAACACACACAACTGTTTAGGCAATGTCAAGATATACAGAGAAACACGTTTAAAGAACTGATTTATTACTTTTTCAGTGTTATTTTAAGGTATGCATGCACACTCTCTATATAAAAATATTTGTACATCAAATCTCTTCTGATTTTAAAAAAGCATCAAAAGATTTATCATAAGATAAATAGTGCACTGAAATGAAGAGACAAACATTTAAAAGAGCTCATTTGCCTAAGAGAAGAAATGAATGTATGAGAGGGGAAAGAAAAATGAAAAGGAAAATTCTGAAGTGCTTCTAAGGAAGAAACTGACATTTTCAGGTCTTCCACTCATTTATAATTTGGTTGCTAGAAATATGTCATCTTATATTTACCAATGCATATTTCAGAGACACACAAAACCACTTAAATAATTAGGTAGAAAGCTTGCTCTCCTTTCCCATGTGGAGCCTGTTTCCTTTCCATGGCCATAAAACTAGTTTGTACAACATACAATTTGATTTTTATTTGCCTGAAATGTATTGAAAGATTAATTCCAGTAACAAAGACAACTCTTTTTGCATCTTACTCCTGCATTACAGGGAAACGACCCAGGTGTTCACATTGCATTCATCACCAGACTGTCACTAAGCCCCACAACTACATAGAGCCACAAAGGCTGCCTTAGAGCCAGATACCAATAGATGACAGCAATTTGTTCTAGTACCAAGAAAAAAAAAAAATCAACAAACAAAAAAACCCCAAACCCCCAAACCGAAAAAATCTTCAAACAAACCTCTATGATGTCTTTCATTTGTTTCTAAAATGACTATCCATGTTTACGTTACTGCTGAAGTCCATCACGACTCAAGAAGTCCCACAACTGTTGCCCACCAGGTTTGTTTTCTCAACCTCACTTTTGCTGTGGAAACTAAATTTCTAAGAAAGAGGATGTTACTCTTGAAGAGGATATTTAAGACTGTGCAGGACCACAGCACTGTAAGCACTTTAGGCAACAGCAGGATATAAAAGTCACTCGAGTATTTCCAATGTAGAACAGAACAAATCGAGCTCACCTGTGATTTGATAGGAATAAACAAATGAATTCCTGTACTAGACAAAGCTGAGTTTCCCCATGGTTTCACACTCTAGCATGTTAAATATCATATTATGTTATAACACTTTCCCCATATTACTGCTCCAGTATGTTGCAGAGGTCAAAAACATCTTACTCCTGCTTTACAGGGAAACTACCCTCTACTATACTGGTCACCAGCAGAGGCCAGAGCAGCAGTCTGGCCCTGCACTGCTACTCCCGCAGGCTCACATACATTGTGGTAGTACCCCACACTTAGTTTTCTAAGCACTCTAAGTTTTCCTTATTCTCCTGAAGTTCAAATGAAGCTTTAGCAAAAATTATAGTATAAAATTATTTTAACAGACAAACAAGGTCATGGACAAGCTTCTGGCACCTGTAAGATATGGTGCCTTACCTGCCAGTCAGGCCAGAAAGGCAAACAGCATTCAAAGATCAAAAACACACTGCTAATCAATCAAAGTATTACAGACACCAGCTTCAGCCTTTCAAAGGGAACGAATACAATTAAGGTTATGTAAATTAACTATTCAAAAATAATTGTAGTAATTGACTTCTCATTTCCAGTATGGAAAATTCTTTAATTGGAACAGACTGCAAGCCTCTCCTGATGAGAAAGAACTTCAGGACACATTAAGAAATTCCCTATAAACATATAATGAAAACAACAGCACTGTTTGCAACAGCAGCTTACTCCCTATCCGTTAAATATTCATAAAAATTGAGAGCTCAGTAGGTCAGCTAATTATTTTTAAAAAAACACATCAGAATATTACTCTGTTTGTAAACTGCAGAAGTTATACTAGTGCTCTGTTTGGTTTTGTACACTTGCTGTACTCAAGTACAGCACCTTCTTTTTTATTTAAGGTACCTACATATTTCTGTATAGGTAAAATGGTTCTACACTAGAATTACTGTCATCTCTATTAATCTACCAGTTACCTAGACAATCAATAAATTATCAAAATATATTAATTATCGGTCCTTTTTGATTACAAAACTCCTCCCTACTAATACTGATGTCACAACACAAGGCAGCAACAATGAACAGTTCTATTTTATTAGCATTTTTGTCGATCATAGGTGGCAAACTTATTAAAAAGCAACGCAGTACAGCTGTATTTTACCTTTGTGTGGTGTCCTACTGCACAGCTCTTTCAATAATTCACTGATAGTTCAATTGCAAAGCTTGCAGAAAAATAAAACAATATTATGCAATAAATATGTGACTATATTCCAAACACACAGAGCAACATACACACATTTGATTAAGATCAACCCTCAAATACAAGGTGGCTAAATACCAAAAGCAGACAACAATGTTACTGATTGAAAGGGACTCAGAACAGAGCAGCAGCGTGCTCTACCCTAGAGAACTATCGGCCAGAAAACTGATGCAATGTTCCATTTTAGAAATGCCCACAAGAGAAAGTGTTACCTTGCCCTATTCTCACTCATGAGAAACATTACTTTTTCCAGGGGCACTCGGTCCTTCCAAAACCAGTTGCACTCTACTCTATAAGCCCAAACTTCAGCAGCTTTGTTGTCAGTTCATTTGCTGGCAGTTGCAGAAACACCTCTGAGGGTATGGCTTACAGGTGTACACTTCATCCATGCTTCACTGGCAGTAAAAGGAAGTCCTTCCAAATTAAAATTGCAACAGTTTTGTTTTAGTACTTGCTAATTAAGCTCAGTTAAACATAAACAACTCAAATTGTCAAGTTTCAGAATTTCGCAGATCAAGATCTGTAAAGTGCTGCTGTTTGAAAGTGCTTTAAGGAACTTGTCTATTAAACCAGAAACATCTGACTTTCCATTGGCTTATATACCATTTTAAAGAAAAGGTTTTGCAATGATTTCTCTCTTCAGATTATACTTTTGACAACTCGATTACTGTTAATAAGGTTAAAACCTGTGTATTTTACTAGCTTTACTGTACTGAATTAGAAAATAGACACCACTCTCTCCTTTCTGACCCCAAACACCAAGCATGTACACAATGCATTAAATAAAAAATGGCAAAATAAAAGCTTGCTTGCAATTAAATTAATCAGCTTTCAATTTGCAGGATAAAACCACTAAGAGAAGTTCTCAGGCATAGGCTAACATCACTATGTAATTGAAGAGATGCAATTTTCAACAGCTGGAATGATACATTAAAAACCACAAAAAGGAATTAAATGTTCAACTTATATTAACTTTTTCAGTTTGGATGGAAATTCCTTCCCTTAATTTTTCCACATTCCAAATTTTACTACATTATTCTATCACTGTGGACAACAAATGGTAGTAAAACTGTCATTTTTTCCCAGACATGCTTGTTTCTTCTGCTTCTGCCTGTCCGTGACTTCATTTAAGAAAAAAGCCTGTGAGTTTTTGGTTGCTGTTTATTTTTTACAATATCTACACTTCTGACAGCCAGTGCTCCTGTGGGAGTGATTATTAGTTTCTTTTAGAATGATGAGGCAAAAAAAAAATAAAAAAATCTCCCTTTTTGGGTCAATTAGTAAAGACTTCTCACACAAAGCACTTTCATCTGTAACAAAAAGCTGTCAGAAGGAGTGAATGAAGAGCCTGATGACTGCTTCTTGTGACACAAGGAGAAGCAATGGATCACACTATAACAGTAAATGATGTTCACATGGCACCATTACACTGTTCTGTGATCCCTCAATTTGAGATCTGTAGAATTCATCTTGTATTTATCCCTACACATACATAACAAAGAGGTAGAAAGATAAGATACACAGTGTTTCTATACATGATGCTGATACCAGAATACAGAAAAGTTCAAAATAAAATTTAAGAACTTCCAACTCTCTCCAGAGTCTTACACATGCAAACAACCAGACACAGATGGAGAAAGGCCACAGTTGACAGCAGCCTACATATAACCAGTGCAAAAATGGAAAAGGGATCCCTGCCTCATTTTTTTTCCCCTCTTTTCTCCTTTCTTTGGGCAAGGTTACACGTTTCATCAGTTCTTTACTCCAGCCATCAAAAACACTCATGCACCAGCATCAACAGTTTAACACAGCAGTTACCTCTTTAGCCAGCAGTTTGCATCAGACCAAGTTCAAAATCTGACATCCACCTTAAGGCTGCTGTAGCCTAACTTTCCTCTTTCCCCAATCACTAGTTCCTACTACTCCTTAACATAAGTGCAACAACTTGCTAGATCCATGGTGAGTCAGTTCAGGGAACTAAATCATGAAGAAAAGCAACTCTCTATCCTCCAGCTCCTTCATCTCTCTGAACCACACAAAGCAAGCTTCTGTTACCACATCACTGAGTTAACATCTCCTTACACTACCATCATCTGTAATCTTGCAGTAGTGATGTATCTCAGTCTCCTTTAACAAAGATGAATCAATCAATATTTGTGCCCCTACTCTGACAACACACTAGAGTGCTGTGCACATAACGTGTCGTAAAGTCTGAACACAACAGCAGGAATGTTTACGCAGTTCTCTCAAATTTCTAATTTTCCCAACAAAAACTCTTCTACAGGCACAAGTTATAAGTTGTGACCACAAGGGGACAAGAACACTTGAGATTGAGGTAAGAAGACTACAGTAAAGTACTACGTGTTGAACAGAAAAAACTTTATAAAGCCACTGTGGAAGTTGTCTCAGAACTCCATAAACTGTAAAATCAGTTTTTATATATTACTTATGAAGATTTGTATTCAAATAGCTAAACCATGAAAAACTGGTAATACTGCAACAACGACTAAAGTAACTAAAGTAACTAGGGCTACCACAAAAACAAACAGAAGTGTTATTTTTCAGTTTAAAACTTTAGTGGAGCTCTACAGTCTTCAGTGTTCTTTCAAGGTATTCCTTCTGGTATATACTGGTAAGTATTTGAAATAGTATTCTTGCATAATAGTTTGCCTTGGAATTCCTCTAACTTAGAATAAAGGCTGTCAAGGAAAAATACCAATTTGCATACCATATGGCAGCCTTCCTTCACACCTACATATGAAAACAAATTACAGATACATTATACGAAAGCTATGGTGATTAGCTCATCTTGTTTACCTACATGCCAAAGCTACATACACCAAAGTATCTTCCCAAAGACCACCTGACACTTTTTCTACCCTTATTATTCAGATTTCTTTTGGTTCTGTCAAAAGCAGCCAAGAACAGAATCCTACTGCTCTCAGCACAAACACTAGTAGGCTCTGCTCTCAAAACTTTTCAAAGCTACAAGGAAGATACGAAACAAGAAGAGAAGCAGCGTGCCTAAAAAAAGAGAGATCTAACCCAGACCATGTCCCAGCTCTTTCTGGGGGAAGGAAAAGGAGTGTGCCAGTGGCAGGGAGGGATCCTTTCCCTAATGACAATGCAGTTGCTTTGGCACAACCCAAGGGATAGAGCAGGAGAGAAAACAAAGAACCGAAGGTAGAATATGAGCCCAGGACTGGTAGAGCCCTGCCCTGCATGATTTATTTCAGTTTACATGCACAGGGCCACAGCAGGTCCTCAATACTATCAAATGTTTCAAATAATTGCTTATGGCAAGAGGTGATACTTTAAATAGTAATTTTCTTCCTAAATTCAGCTCAGATTTTCAAATTATCACTAAGCTGTAAAAGTTTCTCCAGACAGCGAGATACCAGTTGTTTCCACACATTTTAACCTGCTTCCCAAGAAATTTGAAGTTCCTCTTTTTGTCCATCACTTACTACATCTAAAAGAGAATTAGAGACAGCAGTATGTAAGGAAAGGACTGCATGTTTACCCTCTGGAGCTCCTTTCCCCAGCCCCTTCATGCTGTGCCTGTGCTGTGGCAGTTCCAGACACCCAATGGGGTTTTTGTTTACTGAAGAACTTCGCTGACTATGCTTACTTGAATTTACCAGATTTGTGATTACTGAGATCATAGCTATGGGAAGGGGTTCAAACTCTCCATTACTTCTGAGACACCAAAATTTCTGGACTGCTTTGTTACTACAAGTAAGTGCGTTAAGCTCTTAAGTCTTGCCACTGAATTTGAGTAACTAGCTATATTTATGAACCAAAGTTTCCAGATCTCTAGGAGTTTCTTAACAGCCTGCTGTAATTTCTCTTGTGTCTTTTGTCATGGAGTTTTTTGTTATTTTGGGAAGGTCCTCACCTATTCTCAAAGGTAAAAAACCAACCTGTATTAAGAAATCATGCCTGAGAAAATCCTTTTGTGCATGCTTTTCATAAAGCTATTGTTTTTGTGTGTGTGATCAAATCAAAAGATGTCTTTATCTTCCTGTGATTTTCCTGTACCTGAACTTGCAAATCAGGGGTTGGCAGCTTTTTTTTTTTTTTTAAGAGGTCATTGCAAAAAAAACCACAAACCAACTACCTGATTGATGACTGATGAGACCTTACATACTATTTCTTCCTGCCCAACCTATTCCTTTGCAGGCACACGTGACTGTACTTCCAACAATGCAGCTGATTGGGCACTTAACATTGATATTTGTGGCAAAGTTTGATGAGCCCTTCAAGCATGACTGAGATGTAATTTTTTAAGCCACTCAGTAACTACTTGAGAGCTGTTATGGAGATCCATAGTAACAATACAGACATTCCTTGAGGGTTGACTCTGGGTAGCTTCCCTGGCAGATATAAATGCTAGTGCTAAAATGTCAAGGATTTATAATTATGATGGCGGATGCATAAAACACATGAAACAAGCCTTATTAGGGTTGATTGAAGTAAATATACCAAAGGACATTCTTCCTTTCTTCTGTAAAAGGTTCACGTTCAATGCTATTTGTAGCCTGTCACAATCGTTATGCTTTCACGTGAAATAGCTTCCGAGTTTTGCTAGATAACAAATGCCCTTTTTTTCCTTCATCTATCCAAGAAAAAAAAAAAATGGAAGGAGGACTCTAAAATGCAAGACTGATTACTTCCTTTCTGTTTACATTGAAACTGACTACTTTCACCTATATAGACTTTTCAGAAGATGAACTAATTTTGAAAAGTCCATTTAAAATGGCACTATAAAAACGTAGACACTAATATCACAGACTGCATTACTTACTAGAACCTTGCTTGCCAAGTATATTTATTGTAATCAGTCCTTGGAAAGGAAAACTGACTGTGCTATCCTTAGAAATTAAAAGTTACATCAAGTTACTGTGTTGTAGGCAAGCATCAATAAATGCTTACTTTCATAATATGAATTATAATAAGTCCATAATATGAATTATCTTACCTTCAAATACTATTTTAATGCTAAATTAACTACTTAGTCCAATTCTATTGGCAACCTTCCCATGGAACACACAACAAAACAAGCCAGTAAAAACACAGAAGCCACTTGCTAGTGCAAACATCTTTGTTGAACAGAGAACCCAGAGTAACACCAAATACTCCAAGTGACACATGACAAAGATAGGCAGAGAAATGGAAAGCCAGGTGAGGTGAGCTCAAGCTGCTCCCAATTCCTACTCAAGCACAAGACATTCCTGCAGCACACTCCTACTTCAGAGCAAGTACCTATTCAGCAGAAGTCTCCAGACTGCATCGACCTTTCCCCCATCTTCTCACCCTTTTCTGGATGCTTTTGAACTCTTGGAAAAGCTGATGGGTTGTAAAAATCCAGCCTGTTGAGCAGTCCTGATTTAAGCTACAAAGAAATGTTTAAGTGGACTGCTGTTGAGCATTTAGTTACAGACAAAGCTGCAAAAGGAAATTGAGCAGCTCTTGAACTTGGAAGCTTCTTCACTGTTGGGGCTTTTTAACTGGATTTCTAAGGAACCCAAAGTGGGAACAAACAAGCACCAGATTAGTCAGGACAGAAACAAGTTGGAGGCGGTAACAGGCATGTGGATTCACACTTGCTAGCACCAACGGCATCCTCAGTCCTCCTTTCCAGTAGTTTCCTTCCCACTCCTACCCTGTTCATACTTTTCAGCCCATCCACACATGCATGTTCAAGTCCACCCATATGCCTTATTTATGAACTCTCCCAAATCCCCATTAACTATCTCATCACTATGATGCCATTCAAGGTGCCTGAAACACTGCAGAGCTTTTTTTATAAAAGGGCAGAAGCTGATGGGGAAGCAAGAAAAAGGCATCTCCCTGCTAGCTTTCCTAGTCACATCTGATCTGGATACAGGAGCTAAAAAGGGCTGAAAGGGAGCTGGGAAAAGTTAATTTAGGGAACCTATCACTACTTATCCTAACCACTCTTCTTCTGACCCTATCTTGATACAAATGCTTTAAGAAAACAGTGGCCTTCAGTACACTGTAGTACTTGCAGTACCAACAATTTTTATTTGTTCTCTCTTTTCTCTGCTAATGTCTCTCAATTGCATATAGCTAATACAAACCTTAAGGAAGCAGAGCCCTCCAAGGTAGCGTGTTAACATTCAGTTTACTTTGGTTTTAAATTTCTGAGGTTTTTCATGTTTATGTAAACTGGTGAAGAGACATTATACCATTTCGGTAAGATCAGAGGGTCTAATTAAAATTCTTAGGAATTTGTATGGCTCTTCATACTCTAGGCAACCATTTATGATGTTAAAAAGTACTTTGTATTTCTAACTAAGTACTACAACTTTCATATATTTTTCAGATTCCCGTCTAATAAGTAGGGCCTACAGGAGAATTCATGTTGGAAAGGATCTCTGGAAGTTACTAGTCCAGTCTATCACTCAAAGTAGGGCCACTCTGGCACTCAGCTCAAACTTCAAGTTGGCTCAGGTTGCTCAGAGTCCAGTTCAGTTTTACGCATCTCCACTGATTAAGAATTCACAAGTCTCTGGATACCTGTTCCAGTGCTTGACCACCCTCATGGTCCCAAAAGAAGTTTTTCTTTCATATATTATTAGAATCTTTCCCATGACCAATTAATGTCCGTTAACACTTGTCTTCTCATTGCAGACTTTAAAGAAGGCAGAGTGTAAAATCCTATACACCCTCTCATTAAGTACCTGTAGCCATCAATAAGATCTCCCTTATCCTAAGAAGCTCACTCAGCCTCTCCCACCATGTTATGTGTTCAATCCTCATCATGTTGGTGACCCTGTGCTAAGCTTGCTCCATGTATGTCAACATCTTTCCTGCACAAAGGAGACCAAAACTAGATACAATAGTCTAGCTGCAGCCTCACAAGAGCCAAATGGGGATGGGGTGGATGGAAATCACTTCCCTTGACTCGATGGCTACACTCCTGCTGCTAACTACCTGAATATGCATTTAGCCTTCTGAACTGTAAAGCTAAGAAAAACTCACCTCAAGTTCTTCCAAGTCACCCTCACCTCCCGCACACACTGATTTGATAGTATGCATCACACGCAAAAATAAGTTTTTGCTTTGGCCACAAATACTCAACAACAGTATTTGAATTAGCTGTTTTGTTTTAAATGGCTTTTATCTTTTTAGAGGACATTACGGGATGGGGAAATGGATCTTCAGAAGTAAAAACAAAAGACAGCACAAAAAATACTTGAATTGTAAAACCCATCAGAAAGTGTAAAACCATCTGTATAGCATTAACACACACAACAACTTACATCACTACAGACAGGCTTGATAAATCTTGGGATGTTGCCACACGTCACAGAGTTCTCACATTGTGTTTCTGTCTGTGCAGAAAAACATTTCAGTATTTACAACTGCCAAGAGTCCTATTCTTACTGATGCCTAGCTTAGTGAGACTGCATTATTTGCCCTGTCTCTTGACAGTTTATATGTCAGGATCTAGAAAGGCAAAAGTAAGCTTACAAAACTGGCTGTCACCTTGATGGGGGAAGGTCTGTCCCTAATGATAAACTAATTCTATCAGTCTCTACTGTTTTTTTATTAATTCTGTCAATAAAAAAAAAATATTCCCAGGGTGTTTCTAGTATATTATAACAATGCACATATAAACCTTTGAAAAAATAGAAAACAAATACCTTTTGCCTTTCAGACAGCGACTTCATTTTCAGAAGTCATGACCATATATGCTTCAGCCAAAGTCAGCCAACCCTGACCTCGAGCAATCAAGTCCCTAAAGAAAGCTCCTAAATGTCATGATCCTTTCATGCATAAAATTTGAGACAGAGAAGAACAGAAGAGAGGAAAAAAGTTTAACAGAAATTCAACAGCAATGTCACCAAAATCCTCAGAACTTACTTAGTAATTGGCTAGTTCACATGGTTTGTGTTACCATACTCATTAATAGATTACAAAATCAATCACTGTCACTCACAGAAGAACTGTGTTTTGTTTTGTTCAAGACAAAACAGTTTAAGAAGTCCACAACTAAAGAAGAAACACATAAAGTTATGCTCTCTCAGAAGATCAGTAACACACAAAATTGTGAAACTTTAAAAGCGTGGTAGTTCCAGAAATATACATTCCCAAATGTACTACCGGAACAGAAGGACTAGAAAAAATATTTTGACTTGACATCTTAATGCACCATTACTGTGAAAACAATGAAACTAAAAGTAAAATTTCTAGAGATAGTCACAGCTCTGGCAATAACAAAAAACCCGTCAGTGAAAATTAGTCATTTCAGCAATCAGTTCGTAACAGACATCCTGCTGCTGCCTTGTTCATTATACTTCTTTAAAGAATGATGTACATGTAATAAATTTCAGACATTTTTTTATCCTCACATTAGTTGTCCACAGCATAATTTTATATTTAAGTTTCTTAATTTCTTAGCAAACAAATTAAATGTTGACATCGTGTTCAAGAGTCACAAGAAATTAAACCTAGTATTTTAAGGTTTTCTGAGATAGAATTCAGAATAAAACTGCAAAATGGTATTCGCAAAGTTAGCAGCAGCTATGCATGTTATGCATCCCTTAGACATGGATGTGTTCACAAGCAAACAAGATCACATGTATGTGAATATACTACCCACACACTGGTATTTGTTATTAAAATATGGACACATCCTATTAAAACAGAATTCACAAGGAAAAAAAAACCAACAACAAAACACCATCCCCCAAATTACAACACTAGGAAGGTTCTTGTCTTTCCACTATAGAATAGGATCCACAGAAACACCACAGAGTTTCCATATATGATATTATTATTGCTTATTAGATGGAATTTGACACGATCCTCATTTCCAAGACTGAATTTCAATGGCCTATTAAGTACAGTATTGAACATTTACTCGATGCAGGGTTTTGTAACATCTAGCTATAAAAATGTGGACTGCAAGCCTGACCTCTGAGTAATGAGTAAAACTATCTTATAATCTGTGGTCTGACACCAACATCATGCCAGGATGGCATTTCCATCAGCCTCCCCTGGAAGGTCAATGCCTAGCAGAAGTGCACCCTCCAGGTGTTCCCCACACAGAGATTCAGGAAAAGCTGAGGAACAGAAAACAACAGGAGTTCACCTACTCTTCAGAGACATTAAGGGGCAGAGGAGAATCTGCCAAATATCTACTGCACATGATCTAAAGACAGAATTGATCACTGTGGGTGGATAAAAGACAAGGTTTTTTCCGCACAGTTGAATTTGAACTTAGAATTAACCTTATAGTAAGTTAGGCCAACACAAGTCAAACACAAAGACTTTAAAAAACAAAACAAAACAAAACAAAAAATGTGACAAGCAGCATGCACTCTAAACAATGGTCTGGCCGAGTTTGTGGTAAACAAAGTTTGCAGAGCTATGCTTCCAGTCTGTTGGCCCTTCCCTATGTCAGTAGTCTACTAGTAGCTAATTAGTCCTTTGTCTCTTGACCGTCAGGGCTTTAGTAGAGGGAAGAGACAAGAAAGGCAGTTCAATACTCTTCCATGGCCTCTAGTCCAAACGCATGGCAATAATGACTAGAAAGCTTCTTGTAGTCTGCTAGCTACTTCTACTCTGCCTTCAGACCCTATCAAGTAATTCTACAGCTTCTGTTTACCTCTTAAGTCTTTGGACATGTCACTCTACTTCACCAGGATTATAATCATTTATACTCATCATTTCTGATCTACTCTTCAACCACAATGGCTGCTGTATATTCTCTAAAGTGACTAAAAAAGGCATAGCATTCCACTGCCAGTTCCTACCCTCCACAGGATTGCTCACAAGTTAGCATGTTCCTGTGAAACATTTTAAGGAAACTCAAGCTATTGAAGAGGGTAAAACCTAGAGCTAAGAACATGAAGTTAGAGCTTCCTGAAGAGAAAAAATGATGAGCTCCTGACAGCTGTACCTGCCTCTTCCTGGCAAAGAGTATATTAGAGTTTATCTAGGCAATTCAATTAGAACAGTAGGTTCATTCAGTATGAAAAGTAAAAAGAGAACTTCAAAGCAGGGAAGCTTACTTTTCTTACTTACAGCCTCTGAATAAAAACTAAATACAAAAGCTGTGCACTGTTAGCTCCAAGGCCCTGAAAGACTCCTCCTAGTCTCATCTACTTTATCAGCTGCATAGTCTATCATGCATCATCTGCAAACTGCTTCTGTTCAATATGTCAGTTTTATATGCAAAACCGTTCCCAATATACACACAGAATGTTGCCCATTTTTAAACTAAAATTCATTTCATTTTAGTTCTCTGCAGCTTTAATTGAACTTCAATTATTAAAACTAGCTTGACAGAAGCCATGAAGAAAAAATTAATATTCTACTAAATAGGAACTGTCACTCAGCATTTCCTAAGCAAATGTAAAAATTAAGACTGAATAAATGTATGCTAAGTATCATTGCATAAATATGCATATAATGCATTTTGCTCTTTATAAAAAGTGTTAAATTTAATGTAAAGGCATTTAATTGCACATCAACATTTTAGTGGCAATCAATCACTGAAAATTAACTATTCTTTTAAATAAATGAAAAAATATATTTAATTCAAATCCAATTACTTGAAATACATTTTTGTTTACTTTCCCATCCCTTAGACTTCAGTCCATTCTGTCTCTGGTTAGAGAAGGGGATGTCAAGACATAATGCTGCTAACTACTAAAACCATCTTTCTCTTCTGCAATCAACACTGTTCTTATGCTGACAGTTAAATCAATTGGTGACCCAAATTTCTTATCCAAAAGTGCATCACTGAGGGTTTACCCACACTCAATCTCTTTACCGAAGTTCTTTTTTAATGCCATTAAAATATTCCAATCCTATTAGAATGCAAATATAAGGGAGTAGAGAGAGCACACATAATACCATTAGCATTCAATGATTTCTTGGTCCCCATTATCAGATATTAATTCTCACATTAACTGATGTTTTGGAAAAAAAATAGAAAAAAAAAAGAACAAATCCATTAGCAGCTGCATTAAAAGTGAACAAAAGAAGCAACAACTGCTGATGTGATTATGCAGCTAACCCTTTCTGAAAGTTTCCATATCCAAAAGCACCAAACACGCGCTGCTTGAACTTCCATTTCATACTAGGTATATACACGTTATTGAAAGGCAACCTTTGCGCCCCTCTCAGTATTTTTAGCAAGCTTTGAAAACCAATCAGTCAAGTCTCTAGATGGCTTCCTTCCAAGTCTTTTAAAGCTGTAATAGGGTACTTCTGGGTAGAAAAGAGGGGGGGAAAAAAAGGGCATTTTTGCATACAAGGAGCATGTTTCAGTGTCAACTGCACCAACATGGCAGGGGCCAGCCATGAGGCTGCCAAAAGATTAAAGAGCCCATATCAAGCAGGCACTTGAAACATTCTCAACTATCTGTCTAGGTGTACCCTCTGTTAAAACTTTACATTTTTCTCTCTACTGCATACGATGGTATGTGATCCTATTACTGGGAACAATGCAAGTAGTCTGCTATTCCATACAGGAGGGAGGATTCCAAGCAAACAGCTGAACTTTGGCTACAGGCATACAAACTGTACTCTTGCACCCTAGCAGTGACTTTATTCCTAGATGAACACGGGCACATGAAGGGTAGATCCTGCGTGATAAATACATTTTCAACACAACTTGCATTTTCTTTTACAAATCCATGCGCCCAAGATTCTACAATCAGTACTATGTAAACAGAGATCATGTGAATTCACAGCACACCAGTGCTGCAGTCACATTCCCACACGTCCCTGCAGGAATTTACCGTAACTGCCTCATCTTGGACATGTGCTGACCAACCTGATTGGTCTATAAATCTCCCCAAAACAACAGCACCCAAAACATAATTAGAATTGCCCTAAGATATACTGTACATTCAACCAGTTCACAGGCTCATGAACATTAAAGTCATCCAATTACTATTTCCTCAGGTATTGTTAAAAAACACAAATTAAATCATCTGAGTCACTAACAGAAGGAGAATTATCTAAACTGCAAGTACTTTCTTCCACATTTTATGAATGTGAAGCCTTCCAACCAGTTATAGACCCTTGAAAAGTTTGACACTTCCACTATTCCCACACAGATGTTCATATTACCAATTAATCATCACCACAGGGAGTCTCACCACAGAGGCTAAGAGCTGAATATACTCACTTCACTCTTACTTTGCAACCCTTTCAATATCTTCAAAAACAAAATATAAGTAAAAATAATTAAAGAATTTATGTACACTCTCAAATATATTATGTAACTTCTAAGGCAACTCAAAATCCCAGTGCTAGCTCCACTATCATTACATAGATTCAGATGCCTTCAACAAGGTAACAATCTATGAAATTTAAAGCATATAAAATACTAATAACTTAAAAAGAAACATAAACCAAAAAATAGCAGCTCTGCTAGTAAATAGAAATTACAAAGCATTTAATTATTTTTTTAATTCTACACTTCTTTAATTCAACNGTCTTCATAGGGCAGATGCTCCACTCCTTTAACGAATGTATTAGTTAAACATTTTCTGTTTCTACAAACAAAAAATACTTAACAACTACATTCCTTAATTTTAAGTAAAGTACCAAATACTACATCTCCAGCAGGCAAACTGCACTGGTTTCACAAAGCCTATTTATTCTTAGTAGCACATTCTATATTCAATACATTGACAATGGAAGGTCACAAAAATAACCAAGTACAAAAAGTGTACTCGCTCTGTGTGTGTATAAATATATGTGATGTGTGCATATATATTTAATGAACACTTGTGTAGTATGGCAGAACTACCATTCCTACTTTACAAATGGACAGAAAAGCACAATGAAGCTGGTTTACCCAAGATAGTACAGGATATCCATAACAAACATGGAGTTAAGTCTACTTTTCCTCAAACCCCAGGTTACTATTACAACAGTGAAATCAACATTTTTCTTATGAATTTTTGTCAATTGTTCAAGTGCTTTACAAAATCTTTATCTTAGCGTTACATACTGATGTGCTATGTCAAATCACTTGCCCACAACTGCCCACAAAAGCAATGAAACATCTCAAAACTGGAGGTCTCTCTCTGTGCAGTATCAAATAGCCCACAACAGCCCTGTGGGTCAATGTAAGCAATCCTGCTGCAAAGAGCAACAACCTTCATGATTCAGCTTATTTCAAGCGCAAGTGAGCATATTCCACACAAATAGTATGGCATCTGAAATTAGAAGTCTTTATTTCAGGGTTTTGGGTGAACCTTCTGTTAGCCTCACCTCTGTGCCTGGGAAAATCATGGAGCAGATTCTCCTAGAAGGCCTGGTAAGGCACATGGAGGAGAAGGAGGTGATCAGAGACAGTCAGCATGGCTTCACTAAGGGCAGATCCTGTCTGACGAACCTAGTGGCTTTCTACGATACTGTGACTACCTCAGTGGACAAGGGACAACCTGTGGATGTGATCTATCTGGACTTCTGCAAGGCCTTTGACACAGTCCCCCACAACATTCTACTGGCCAAGTTAGAGAGCTATGGATTGGATGGAGGGACTGTTCNGGTCCAGAGGAGGGTCATGAGAATGATCAGGGGGCTGGAACACCTCTCCTATGAAGACAGGCTGAGGGAGCTGGGATTGTTCAGCCTGGAGAAGAGAAGGCTTCGGGGGGACCTAATAGTGACTTTCCAGTACCTAAAGGGAACTTACAAGAAGGCTGGAGAGGGCCTGTTTGCAAAGGCCTGGAGTGAAAGGACAAGGGGCAATGGTTTTAAATTAGAGATGAGTAGATTTAGACTTGATATTAGGAAAGAAGTTCCTCACCATGAGGACAGTGGAACACTGGAACAGGTTGCCCAGGGAGGTGGTTGAGGCCCCATCCCTGGAGCCATTCAACGTTAGGCTTAACAGGGCTCTGGGCAACCTGATCTAGATGGGGATGTCCCTGCCCACTGCAGTGGGGTTGGACTAGATGACCTCCAGATGTCCCTTCCAACCCAAATGATTCTGTTTCCAAGAGCTCTCAAGGAATGCACAGAACTGCATTGGAAACCCCACCATGTTATTACTTAGACTTTAATTACTTGCTGAAACACTTTATTGGGAGCATATATAGTTATGTCTACAGAGATATGCAAATATCATCAATAAGAATCCTTGTACTCTCATTGAAGACTGGAATTTCTTTCTTTGTGTGGGAACGGAATTCCCATACCAACCAATGGGAAGTTTAGAACTGCTGATTCATACTGCAGAATCTCTTATTCCTAAATTCAGTATATACTCCAGAAGTCTTTAGGGTCTTTAGACCCTCAGTTGCAAGGCTTAGATGTAGGGAAAAAAAAACCCACTACCACAAACCTGAATTGTCTTTTCTGCTGACAAGCATACAATAGTCTGAATTTTTTCGTAAAGTCTAAGTTCCTTAAAATTCATCTGTTTTATGACAGATCGACACTACATCCTTTCTCAAATCTCCCACTTAAGTGCTCATACAAAGGGAATAAATTTCAACATCCTGTAAAGCAGTCTTTCACAAGCCATCATCACTGTTCCTATACAGTAGTGAGTGGAAGAGTAGACAGAAAAATGCAGGAAAGAAAATAAAATGCATAATTCAGTAGGTAAGTACTACCAAAACCACATGACCAAATTCTTGATATGCACTACGGGGACCTAAGTTTCAAGGTCTTCACACCCTCTAGAAACAATCATTTTTCTTTGCTGTAAGAAAAGAATTTCAAAACACAAAAAAGCATGAACAGGTAACTGGAAAAAACACGTTACAAAATACAGTTTCAATTGCATTTAGGCAAAAGTGCTGCAAACAAACCTTTACAGGTATTAAGAGATGAATACCTACAGCATGCTTTAGCTTTCAGTAACAGAGACTATGGGAACTTAAAAAAATTTTAAGTGTTCACGTCTCATTTAACAGCAGCTTTGAAAACTGCAGCCATGTATGAAAGAACAAACCAAGAAATTAAAAATTAATTAAAAATTCCATCCACAAGTAGTCAAAAGATATGAATACTCACATTAAAAGTAGGTGTATATAAAATATGCCCAACAACTTTAAAGAATATATTACCTGTATTTGAAAATAGGGAGGGTAACAGAAGTACTTTCTTGTATTTTGACCACTGAGGAATTAAATTATCAGTGATACCATTCTAATGAACCAGAACTGATTACAATCTCTTTTTTTTTCTTTTTTAATGAAAAAGTATGCAAAACCAACAAAAAATGCACCAGAGCTTGGTAAAGATCAGTAGTTCAGCCTCAATGTTATCTCCTGCACATCTGCCACACCACATTATCTTACTACTCAAGCATCGTTTTTGCATTTCAATGTAGTAGTTCCATCAGATTAATGCCCAAGACATTTCAGCTGTGTTTCAAGTAAATAAGTGGACATACAGGAATATTATGCATGGCCTGTATCATTGACACTATGCAAAGAAAATGTGATTAGCACCAAATTGCATCTGACAGGGGAATCAGAAAGCTGTCAAACACAATGACATGGATTCAGTGTTTAGAAGGTAAAGGGGAATAAAGAAGCTGGCCAGTCTGGCATGGAGACAGCAATAAAACACAACAGCTATGATAAATTAATTCATTTACTTATGAAAAATTAGAGGCTTCCACATGCAGCTCTCATTTATAATCTTGTCAATCTGGCAGAGTAAAATAAAAAGCCTATACAATGCACAGTGGGAGGGTAGAAAAAGAAACAAAAGAGAGGGAAAGAAAAAACAGATTTTTGCATTTAATCTAACAGAGTAATTTCTTACATTAAATCAGACTGGGTCAAGCCTTTGATAGGAGTGACTAAATGCAAGGATACATTACAGCAGTGGTTACTGTGTTTGGTAGAGATGCACAGTGTTAAAACATCAGCAAGGTTAAGATCAAACACTCAGAATCTCTTACATAAATAAAATGTTTCTTTGGGGGGGTTTTTTGTTGTTTTGGGTTTTGGGTTTTTTTTCGTTTGGTTGGTTTCTTTTTTTTTAACATGTAAGAGAGGCTATTACTACGTCTATCAAAAGGACGCCAGAAAGAGCTATGGGGTGGGGAGGACATGGAAGTAAATTCAAAGGAGCATCCCTGGGACAAGAAAAGGCTCTAGGAAGAGATGTTCACATAACTGCCTAGCATGGCCATTAACAGCTGTCCACTTTGGAAATCCTTTTCAGGGAAAACAAGGTCTGCAATATCCTGGGGTTTAGTTTCTGTAGTACTTTGCATTACGTTCTCTCCCTAGATCACCAGGTAGACCCCACAGCTAAGACCTCAACAGCAATATGGATACAGTACTTTTCTCAACTGAGATCACTGTAATAATGAGATCAGAGAAATACTTGCTCTTCATAGGAATAATTCAATGATCTGTGAGATGTGGTGGTCGGAGGCTGTCTTGGGCTTAGTGATCATGAAATGGTTAAATTCTCAATTCTTAGTGAAGTAAAGAGAAGGGTTAGCAGAACCTCCACCTTGGATTTCCGGAGGGCAGACTTTGGACCCTTTAGAACACTGGTTGAGAGAGTCCCTTGGG
>VWZO01009470.1:295939-324269 GCA_013396975.1 Bucco capensis | reverse complement strand
CTGAAAGGAGGTTGTAGAGAGGTGGGTATTGGCCTCTTCTCCTTAGTAACTAATGACAGAAGCAGAGGGAATGGTATGAAGTTGAGACAGGGTGGGTTTAGATTGGATATTAGGAAGAAATTCTTTACAGGAGTGGTGAGGCACTGGAACAGCCTTCCCAGGGAGGTGGTTGAGTCTCCATCCCTGGAGGTGTTTAAGAAACATGTAGATGTGGTGCTCCAGGACATGCTCTAGTGAGGGCAGGGGTTGTGTGGTTTGGGTTTTTTGTTGTTGTTTTGGGTTGGTGGTTTTTTTTTGGTTGGACTCAGTGATCTGAGAGGTCATTTCTAGCCATGAATGTTCTGTGATTCTGTTCTGTAATTGTCAGTATATGAGTTCAGACCAGAAAATAACGAATTTCCTGGTAATGAAAGAAAAACACTACCCAAACGTTAACAGAATGGCACAGAACATCACCATGAAAATATATATGTCTGGGAGCAGCAGCAAGGACAACTGTTAGCACCAGCACAGAGGCTGGATTTTTACCTTCTGGCATGTCACATTTTGACTGATCACTGCAGATCTATTAAAATTCTATTTATCCTTAGATATGTACTTCGGTCATAAAGTGTTTAGGATTCAATCCATTCATGTATAGTCCTGAATACTGGAAAGATTGTTCCCAAATCCAGTGAAAAGATTTGACTTTGCCACTCACCAGACATTTACTCTACAGCAGCCTAGAAGAGCTCCAGAAGATCTGAAGGCCATTGTGCCCCAGAAAAAGGTTGAGAGTTGATATCCGCTCCAAAAACCTCAAAAAAAACCCACTCAAAAGTCAAGTCAGTCACTAGCAGTGTTCACCCACCATTTACTACATGATCAGTTTATAGAGGAGTGAGAGAGAAAGCATCTTGCTGAGGAGCACACAAGTCTGTGGCAGCACACGTTCTGCAGCACAGCTGGAAACCGAACCTGTGTCATTTAAGACTAGGTCTGAAGGCTTGCCCAAAACCACTCTTCTTCAGTGTAGTTCAATCTATGTGACAATTTTATCGGCACATGTGTGGAGTGATGGAAGAAAGAGTGAAGAAGGAAAGTCTCTCCTCCAAATCAACAGGTCTATACCACAGCAGCACTTCTGTTAGCCTCCTGACTAGCACTAGTGTTACCATTTACATTCTAATGATGTAAAAAAAAATAAATAAAAATAGTAGTTTTACATGGCTACTTTGAAATCTGTGAGATACTTCAGAACTACTTGCTTATTCATTTTATTGAAGCAATTGCTATAAACTTACTTCCAGAAAACTATTAGCCCTGAAGAGTTTGACTTTCATACCTTTGCCATATACCTCTAAGCATTGCAAAATTTTTAATAAATATTTTCAAACAAAAATATTTTCATTTTGGTCTGCAAATGAAGTATTTTGCATCCAATTCAATATATACAATTCAATGCACACATACTTAGGGTTTGAAACCTTCTGTTGTAAATGCACACATTATAAATGTTGCAAGGCCAGCTGGAGTTTACTTGTGAATTTCTGAAAGACTCTGATGTTCTTCCTCCACCTAAACTTAAGCATGCAACCCTTACACTTGTGGAGCCAGTCATCCAAAGCCAGGCTTTTTGCTTACTGCACAGGAAGATAATCAAACCCAAAAGATTGCCATTGGCTTAAAGACTCAAGAGGAAGATTAGTAAGCAATACTAGTGGCATAACTGATCTCCTGCCTCTTCATACTTGGAGGCTTAGCAAAAAATTACGTCAGTGAAATAAAGTAGATGAATTTCTTTTTCCCAGTGTCCTGCATCTTCAGAACAAAAACAAACCAACTCTGTAGCATTCCTATAGTGAAACATTTGCTGTATTATCATCTGGAAATAATGTCTTTTCCACTTTTTTTTTTTAAAGGGCAAATTGAATTTTAGTCAATCTTTTGATTGAAGAAAATCTTCATGTACATTATGATACCAACACTTGATGCCCAGAAGAGGGCACAAGTGACTCTGGGGAAGCCACAGGTCAGGCTACCAAAGAACAACTATGAACTAACCACTCAACCTTTAATCGATCAAATTCACAACCACAACATCAAATGAACTCTTAATTCTTTCATATCTGATCTTTACAAAGCTTTGAGAGAGGCAATTTAAATCAGTGGCAACACAACCAGAGGAAAAAACCAAAATTATTAAAAGACTTCTACATCTAAGATCTTAACATCTTATTCCAAATTTTCAGTCAATTTCAAGCCTTAGGTAATACAAAACATGCACATATACAAGTTTACATGGCTTACGCAAACTGTCAGTATAACCAGAGCAGGGAGAAGAAAAAACAAAACAAAACCAAAAAGCCTGATGAAATTGTATGACATGAAAGTTACAGGAAATACTTCGTGCCTGGGTAAATCCCTATACAAAACAGCTTGTTAATGATAAGCTACTTCACACCACTTAACTGCCCTTTTAAAGTATGTTAGAAGTACGCTCTTCAGTATAAATATCTTTTTGACACTACTTGCTACAGCATGGAAATGCTGTATTATAACTCACTATGCCACAAAAGTCTGGGTTATTATTAAACTTGTTGTACTGTATCTTGAAGCAGATTTTTTGCAGTAGTAGAAGAGGTATGTTTTAAAAAAATGCCTTTTCTTAGAACATCTATAGCTACAACTGCAAAAAGGTATAGACCAGATAACCACAGTTCCACTGTCACAGAGAATTTCACAATTGGTCAGCATACAAAACATGACCAGCTCTAGTATCTTGTCTGAGCATTTGCTGCTCAATTAAAACAGATTTTTGTAAAATATTTCCCGATAATATTTTTATCAGCACTATTACAAAAGAGTAACTTTAGCCCACAAGACTGAGACAAGGAGCAGATAATATATAATATGGTACAGGTACAATAGGAACAGGTAAGATAAAACTTGAATTAACCATTCTTTACTTACTTTCTCTGTTTATCCCTTTAATCTATTTCACTCTCTCCTTACTTAACTGGTACTGATTCATTTGTTAAGAAACTGTTAGGAAATCTTTATCCTTTTTCAAATTTCAACAGAACCACTGATACTCAACTCAGCTGCAAATGAGTACTGAGTTGTAGTCTAGGTCATGAACTTGTGGATTAGGAATGAAAGTAAAAGTAAACTGCAGCAAATATTTAAATATTCAAAAATATTTAATTCTGAAAACTTCATAAAAACAAAAATAAGTCCAACTAGGCACAGACCAGGGCCCAGGCCTGCAGTATTTGGTCTATTTAATTAAATTTGGTTAACTGTCCTAACCTGTACATCAAAACCTGCCAGGAATTACGGTTTTGCAGAGTGCTACCATCACCACCCTAGCAAAAAAGATCAGTGTAACTCACAGTAACAGTGTAGCACAGCCTAGTCCATTCCCATACAAAGCCTATCTCACACCTGCCAGCATACCTGAAGAGAAGTAAAAGCACATTGGCAGGTGAGGAGGGGAGAATATCCCCTTGCTGCTCGCCAAGGAAGCAAAGCAGAGCTGCATGTTAGCGCTGCTCACCAATGCCGTAAGAGGAAGTGTATAGCATTCAGCACCACAAATCCTCATCCAAGTGCATGCAGGCTTCAGTTGCGTCATGAATTTGAAGTCTATTGAGGGCAGAAAGGACTAACAGCACCATGAGGGCTCCAAACATCTTTAACCTTATGTCATGGTCAACTCAAAGATAAATTTCTCTACGTTCACCTTAAAAGTCGCTACTTATCCATCCTTACCCATCAGCACCCATTGTCTTCCCTCACATTTCTTCAGCACCTCAACTTGCAACGTTATTAAATAGATGACATTGATGAGGGACAGGAAAAAGAAAGCAGAGAGACTATGTGTGGATCTGAAACCATATCTCAGCATAACCCCTGGCAATTATGCGGAATATTAAAACAACCAAACCACGTCAGCCTCAGGCAAGTCTGGAGGCTAAAAAATGTCTCATACTCTAGAAGTTCAAAATGTAACATGGGATCAGTGGGTATGAATGCTGTGCTGTACTGTCTTTTTCACAGAACTCACACTTAAGGTACAGAATAGGCGATTTTGTCCTTTGGTGTGTGATAATAGCTGAATTCTGAGGCAGCAAACAGCTCATTTAAGAATTATTCATTTAGGAAAACATCCCAGAAGATAAATAACAAAGTATTAGCTTCTTCCTCATAGGGGCACTGAGGACAGGTCTGCACGGCAAAGAATGATGGCAGAGGGGCAAACATATTTAACCTCTAATTCAGCCAGCTCAGGGTAACCATTGCAAGGGACCAGAATGACTGGGACCAACACCATGACCTGACCAAACAAGGACACTGAGCCTCCACATAAAGTGTGCCAGGCCTTGCTTCTTCACCTTCACCACGTTTATTTCCCAACTTAGTGAACCTAAAGGAAGCTGCTGTGTTGTTCCAAATTGAGAGGCATGCTAAGGAGAGCAGAAAAATAAGTAAATAAATAAAAAACCTGGTATCAGTGACCTTGCCCCAAGTGGTCTCTTGCCTTCTGCCATAGCTGGAGCTATTCCCTTCATTCCCTGCTCCTCACTCCCACTCCAGCAAGTACTGCACCTGCCCAGTGCAGTGAGAAAAATTACACAAAAGCACTCAGCAAGGAAGTGCTTATTTAACACACAAGGCTTCCACAACTACTAAACATCCCATTTTCCCCAACATATTTACTTCCTATGTCTAGCTGTATGGCACCTAGAGTGACCAGTACAGATTAATCACATTGCCTTCAACACAAATGACTTACAATTCTTAAGCATTTCCAGCAAAATAATTTAGACTTTATTTTCCTGAAGAAAGGCAACTCAGCAGTTTCTTTTTAAAAACTGTACCAATACAAAGTTAATTACAAAGAAACTGTTTCTCTTGCCTGGCTTGCTAACAGTTTTTTCATATAAAATATTAGCTAAATAATGACTGTCAAAGCTTTTTTCACTGAAAGTACATGGATATAAATTGACAGACAAAATGACAGCTAAAACAAACATTTAGCATTAAAGGTGAAACATTAGCTGACAAAGGAAAAGGAAATTCTAAGTTAAGTATTTCTTTCTTCACTTTTCATGTTATATCTAAGCTTCAAACAAAAAGTAATGTTGCAATACTCTCCATTACAGTAAAAGCATGCAAACTAAGTAAGGCAAACATAGAGGAGAGTGTCAACAGTAGCTTTTGATTTCTCTGCTTTTGTCAGCTTGCATCCAAACAACAGCATAACTTTGCTATTAATTGACTATGTTTGTGCTTTCCAGTCTCCCTGTACCATGGGACAGCACCTTCCCTGAGTTTCCTTAGCAGTGAAGAAAAAGGTCCTGTCTCCTGAGAAGCAATTAAGACAACTGAAAATAACAGTTGTTCCACAGAAGGGTAAAGAAGCAGTATCAGATAAATACAGAAGAGCCCAAAAATATAACTGGATTTAAATTTGATTTGAATACTGCAAGAACTTAATTTAAAACACAACGCATTTTCCAGAACAGGTAAAGCCAGACATTTCTGTATTGTCACGGGTTACTGATTTCAAGAGTTTCAGGAAAATGTTCTTTTAGAACTTACTGGAGATATAAGAAATTAGGAAGAAAAACCTGTCAACAGTTGTTTCTATAGAAACAAACACCGAACCTGGAATAACAAGGTGAGATTTTTCTTTTGCTTAGTGGGCTGTGAGAATTCTGTTCAAAAAGAAAAAAAAAGGGGAGGGGGTGTCCTAAAAATCATTTCTCAAAACAGAAACCAAAATCCAAGTACATTATTTTGACTTCTCCAAATCTTAAAAAGCCTAAATAAGTGTACCTTTAGATATAAAATCCAAAACTTTTCATAATAACTACTGTTTACATACTAAATACAGTACAGAAAGCACCTTTGGCCTCAGATTAAGAAAAAAAATAAACACACACAAAAAAAACCCAAACCACTAAAAAAAACCCCTAGCAGCGCAAGCCAGATAAAATAATGAAAGCCCAGTTTGTGGGATTAATCCTACAGCATCACAAATAATTTCTCTGCCATTTCCTGCCAATAGCGATTCGATGTACCTAACACCAAACGAGCCTCTTGGAAGACCACACAAGAACATAAATCATACATGATCACAAATGGCCTTCCCCAAATCCCTCTTCCCCAGCTCCCCTCCTTAAGTGTGGAGCAAGGTGACTGAGGAGTGGACGGAAAACAGCCAAGCCTCCCACACACACTGTCTGAGACAACCAGTGCTTAGCCAAAAGCCCAGAAAGAGCAAGAGAGCTCATTAAAAAACCTGCCAGCACCAGCCCTGTAGGCTGGAATCACAACAAACTATTTGAAGCAGCCCGTAAAGAATTAACATAAACCATTGGCTTTTTAAGTTACAGATTCTAGGAATCTGATTTTCAAAATCTGAACAGCTAAATAAAGCCTAATCACCACACTAGCTCCCACAAAAGATGGTATCTCACTGACAATTACCCCAGGAAAAAACATCTCCTCAGCTTTTATTTTACACCATAAATTTGAACATCCCTGTAAGTTTCAGTGAGAAAGGAGCTGACAGAATGAGAACCTAGTTAATAGAGCCAGAAGAAAATCCAGGGAAATTTACCACATGCTTAGATTTTCATTTTAGTGCATGAACAGGCTGAAGCAGAATTATTTAAAAGCAAAAACGCAAAGAAAATTTTGGTTTAGAAGCTACCTAGGCAACAAAAACTGTGACAGACAGCTAAGCAATACGCAAGGTGCACCCATTATTTCTAGTATGGATTATTAGTTATTTGCACAGGATAAAAATCTGCTACGAAAGAAAGACTAATTGTATTAACTTAAGGAAAAAATCTATCAGAGACACACAAACTATGCATTATATCAATTTTCAAAAGTTTTTAATAATGAAAATAATTGCTCAGCAAATAAAAAGATATTAAATATTTTAGCTTTAAGTAAAACATTAAACCACAAGACAAAAATATGTGATCAGGTGTGATACAGAACCATCAAAAGTAAATTTACAATACCTGGGTGGGAAAACCGTGAGTTAATGGAGAAACTGAATTTTCACTATTTGAAAGGGGACACAAACATTCTGCTACAACATCTGTTTGTAGGTTCTACTGCAGCAGAAAACCAGAAAACCACTAGAATTCTAGCTGTCAAAACAAATCCTCAAATTAAAGAAAGGAGAAAGAAGTAAGTGCTGAACAATTACACACAACACCACAAGTCTAGCATTTAGTCAGGAAACAAAAGAATGTAAGAAGCAGGGATGCAGTCTTAACACTCGGCTAAATGCTAGAATGATTAACTAAATTGGAACTGCACTCAGATATACACCTAGTTTTACAACATTTACTGAAATCTCTGGAAAAAAGAAAACTCGAGCCAGAATCATGAGTTACTTAGCACTGTCAGGGCATCTAAACATATCCTCAGCTTCAAGCAGACGAACAAAATCCCTTTAGTTCAGAGACAACTCATGGTGTTGAATGCTCACACTTACATGACTTTCTGCCCAGAGTCAGTCCAAGTCTCCTCTTCTGATTTCTAATACTAAAAAATCAACACAACAATGCTGAAGAGTGATTACAGCACATCCAAGAGACTCTTCCACAGGATGGTACAGCATGGGACAGAAGTCCTTTAAAAATGCTCAAGATATTGCTAAATTTAAAAGCCATCTTTATCCGAACTCAAAGTCAAACTAAAAGCAATTATTTCTCATTCACAGAATCTATCATTCAAATTTCTGACAGTCTTTCTCAGATTTATTTTTACTTTCTGTATTGTAACCACAGCTTTAAATACACTGTTTGGGAAACCACAAGTATTAAAACATTGATTCTTGAAGGTAGGTGGGGTTCTTTTTGTTTTTAAATCACTTTTTAATAATGTAATGATCTTCCTGAACAGTCTGTAACTAAGTTATAATAAGTTCCTTTAAGTGGAAAAAAAACCAGGAAAGAGACACTTGCAAAAATGCCACAGCAGCATCCTAAGTGAATTGGGATGTAAGCTGCTTAACTACCATTTCATGCACTAGTAAATTCTGAACTAGCATGCAGATCACAAATACATCCCACCCTCTTTCAAGCTTTTGACATTACAAAAACCAGCACTAGCTCACTGCCTTTGAAGATGGTTACTTGAGATCAATTTGAGACTGATGACAACTTTACACAAATTTTTAAATTTCAACAGGTGGTGTTCATGTCACATGAGCTGAGCTGACTTCCAAAGACAGGGACATCACTGCAGCCACTGCAGAGTTCAGAGATTAGAGAATCTAAATGCAAACAAGCACAAAGACTGTAATCTGAACATGTATGCCAGCCTATAATGACAGCAGAAAACAGAAGCAGAATCTAGATTTGTCAAAATTCCCTTGGAATCTTTTTTTGACATGTTATAAAAAATATTTTTAAAAATTAAACTGTTACAAATGTAACTGAAGTGAATGTTAAATATTGGAAATATAAATTTCCAAAGTTTTTAGTAAAGAAGGGATCCCAGAACAACATGTAGGAACTGCAGTAAGCATCTGAGAATACAGCACTGAGTCACATCAATATCAGGAACTCCATGTGGGCACAAGACCAATCACATCATCTTGAAATGTAGTTTTCCTCCCATAAGACTATAGAAAGGAAACAGTCATTAAAAGAACAGACTTTTCTACCAGGGTATATATTTTAGAAGTAAAATATTTTCTGTTCCTATGAATGACAAACTCCTTTGCATGCATACACAAGGTTTCATACTTTTGCTACGGAACTGAAAATTCAATACTGTCATGTTGCTAATCCCCAGCAATACCTACAATCAGCAGTTACTACTGCATGTGTAAAAAGGTGTGACGCAGTACATATTTTCTCACATTTTATGAAATATATTCCATAATATTAAGGCAGGTGAGTAAATCAGACTCTTCTCTTCCCTCACAAATGGAATTTGACACCAGACAGCTGGCACAAATTGTGTTCTTAACCAAAATGTTTCACATTAAATAGGGAAATTTCCAACAGTACTTCATTTTTTGTATGACTGAACTATACCAAGCAGACAGTAAAGAATGCTTTTATGTTCAACTGATCAAATTAAACAAGCAAACTCAGTCTGAAAATAATATCCCAAAAAGTGTAAAAGCTATTTCCTTTTGCTCCACCACACAATGTATTTCTTTGCCTATAAAAAGAGTGAAATACTCAATTAAGAAGCTCTGCTTCTTGACCTTGAACACAGAAAGACTAGGCATTAGAAAGAAAGCTTATTTAATTTGAAGCCATTTTACATTCATAAAGGTCTGAAGTGTTGGACTTAACTGTCACTTTTTTTTTCCATCTTCCACATAACCATCAATTTAAAAAACCTTATTCAGGTTCCAGGGCTAGTTCTACAGCCTGTGATCTGCTGCTTCTTCCCCCACCCTTCCTCTTTGCTGTACCATTTTAAGAGTAAAGTTTTAGTCTGCATCACTTGTTTGGGTTATTCATCTGCTGGCGTTCACTTGTTAGTTGTTACAAGTTCAGGACTTGAACAAAGAAACCAACTGGTTGACATGTTGGATTTTGCTTTAAAGATGTAGTTTTGTCTTCATTAGTAGCTTTATTTCCAAATTAAGTGCCTGCTACAGTAGGTTGCCAAATAGGCAGGATGATGCTGAGCCCCACAGCCTCCTCAGGAAGCTCCAGCAGTGTGGCAGCAGCTCACCTGGCCCAGAAACACAGCTCAGCTCCTGTGACCCTCGTGGCAGAGGGAGCATCATGACTGAGTGCTGACACTCAACCTCTTACAAGTTTTGTGCCTTGGAGATCTCCTCAAGACATATCTTAAGCAATCAAGAGGCCTGCACTGAAACAGATACAGCATAAGGATCACTCCCGTAATGGCAGAAACTTGATGTAAGTCCTTTCTTCCTGATGTAATTGTGATACAGCATTCAGGTCCTTCATGCACAGCAACTTCCTTTCAGCCATTCTTTCAAGTATCAGACAAAACCATATACTCTACTGCTACTTATTTACATCTCTTCTCAAAATAAGCTGCAGAAAAGGAGAAATTCTTCATCAGGTCAAACTAGCCAGAGATCAATATTTTAATAATAGATGTAGATAAGCTTATTATCATAAACATAATCACAAAAAAGTGTCCGTTTTCATGCCCAATAATATTACAATATTTAACAGTGTCGTAACTGACTCACCGTAAGGCAGTCTAGGAAACTAAGATTCATATCTACCTTGGGGGGGGGGGAATTGTGTATTTCAAAAATCAATTAAAACTATTTGTGCCATCTGACCACTATCTCCAACACTGCAAAGTCAAACTACCCACATCTTGCTGTGAAATTTGGCAGAACAATAACTTAGCTTAAAAATCTGCTGTATTTGCTGTTTTCATTAAAGAGAACTTTCACATAACCTATGCCACTCTATGTTTACAGAACCTGAGTGCTCATGCTATTAAACATCGATACAATCTGTGTTTATATCATCTCCATACTAATCAGATCAATTACTTCTGATATATTGCCCTGTCACACCACCATAATACTAATCAAACAAATGGAGCTGCAGGGAGGCAGGGAGATGAAGCTGATACGTAAGTACAGCTTCTCCCCCCCATTTTTTAATGCTCATGGGCACCACTGCCACAGGAAATAACAGAACTGCCAGCAAATCACAAGTATTGCACAAGCAGCACTGTACAGTTTTGTTAGGGACTATCAAGTATTAATATAATCCAGGATGGTACAATAAAAATAACCTTGAATGAGAAATGAGGCTAGTGGTCTCGCTTCACTTCTAAGACACAATTAGAGCATACTATTTGAGAACACCCCAAGAGTGCCTTAGGGTAACAGCAGGACACTGAGTAACAGCCATTTGCCTGGTGAATCCTTACAGAACTTTCTCAAAAGACATATAGAGATAACCTTGCAATTAAAAATGTCTTTGCAAACATTATAGCTCTGAAAATTTTTATTACAGTAAGACTCTTTCACAGTTAATCACTGTCTACTTGTAGTTTTCCTGTACAAAGAAATTTAACTTTAAGTAGTAATTATCTTTTGAATTCTTTTTCATCTTCAGAAGCAACTAACATTATTTCTAGAGCTCTATTAATCTCATTTTCAGTTACTAAACCAAGACAGAAACTATATATATATCACTGAGGCATTCTTTATATATTACAGATCTGTTAAAAGCATTCTAGTTCATTTATAGGTCTATTATTCAATAAAGCCATACTCCATCTTAATATATACTGCCAAAAACTAGCGTAGGAAAATTTCATTGTCCCAAAACATTTTTCTTCTGTGCTTGGAAATATCAATTAAGAATTTTTAAATATTATTTTCAAAGATTTTTTTTTCTTTCAAATAAAAAGAGTTCTTTGTAATAAAAGCAATACTTATATAGCATTTTCTGGACTTTGTCATCCACATTTCATAGATTCATAGATTCACAGAATGGCCAGGCTGGAAGGGACCTTAAAGTTCATTTAGTTCCAACTCCCCTGCCATGGGCAGGGATGCCAATCACTAGACCAGGTTGCCCAGGGCCACCTTNGGATGCAGTACTCCAGGTGGGGCCTCACAAGACACCACAAATGAGAAAGGGGTGAATTCTAACCATTGGTACTCTCAGAACAGCCCAACAGTCCAAGTCACTGAGGACTAAGAGTCTACCAGCCCATAAACAGCATGGAAAGAGATTATTCCACATATAGGTCAAAGAACTTTCATAAAGATAGTACCTAGATAGATGGATGTTCTTCTTAGGGAGTTACTATCAGAGCTATGATGCATGCAGATTAGTCCCTTCAAGCAGAGCGCCTTTGTGATCAAGATAGCTGGGACAGGTTGCTCTGTACTGATGGCACACATTTCAGTCCTCTGTGATCTGATGATGAGCATGTCTACCACTTGACCAGAACTTATAGCAAATCCCATTGCATATGAGAATAATTTACCAAAGAGCTATGGTGACCATATAGAAAAGAGCAGAAGAGAGCTGCTGCTGGCCAGCACAACCCATCTGGCCAACAGCTCATGCAAGTCCTGCGAAAGCAAGGAATAAACCATACGGTGAAGGATTTGTTTTGGTGGACCAGATTCTGCTTGATTGATTGTACTGCAAAGTCAGTACAGCAAGTGCTCTGTATAGGTTACAAAAGCTGCTGCTTTAAATGACATTGTAACAAGAGGGGTAAGGAAACATCTTCCAGAATATTGCTTAGAAAACCCTACCATACTATCTATAGACAGCCATAAACATTTAATGTGCTTACTGTACAGCATACTTGATATCATTCAAGAAAATGTGACTATTTTTCAGAAGTATACATCTGTGCTGTAGCAAAAGTACTATTACTAATTTCAAAGCACTTGACTTGCTCTATCTGAATCATCTTCTCAAAAAAAACTATAAGCAAAATTAAAATTTAGAAAAATCTGTTTCACTACCACATAAGTTAAATACAGAAGATTATTCAGAAGCTATAAAACCAAACCTTGATTCCTTAAAACACATCACAAAAACTTTTATTTTAAAAAACTAAACTATGTTCTTAATTTTATACATAATTGTTTTCTGATTGCTGGAGCTGTAAATAAACTATAGCCAGCCACTATTCATTTGGACAAGAGGAGTAAAAAAAAAAAAAAAAGCACTCCTGAATACTCTCAGATCTCCATAGAGCAGTAACATAAAGAAACTCTTCAGATAAAGACAACATGTATGTCTGAATTCATAAATCTTTTCAGTAAAGAACTGATAAAACCCAGTTGCACACCATCAAATACCTGTTTCATAATATGAGAAGGGTCACAGGTCTGCTGTGAACTCCAGAGCCCAGCCTCACACATCTGATTCCCAGGAAAACAACTGGACAGATGTGCTGCAAAAAAGCCTGTAGAGGAGGAAGAAATGATGAAACACTGCACTGCCAAGGTAGGTGCATGCTTCAGACAGAATTAGAAATAAAAAAATACATAAATGCAGGAAAATTCTGCTACTCTGGATTTTATTTTAGCAGTGTGTTTCTACTTCTTCCCTACCCTTTGTTTTAAATATTGATCACTTGAGCATAATGAGGCATTTGCTGTTCAAGAGCTCATCTACTCCTGCTTATTCCTCACCTAGTATCTCAGCCTACCATATCATCATAATTAGGGCCACAGAAATGCTTATGTTCCCAGTCACCAGAACCAGAATTAGACACAACCTGACATTTTCCATTAGGCTGGGGAAGACACAGGGAGGGTTTTATCATGAGTCTTCTCAGTTTTGCCTTGCCACGTACAAAGCCTTCCACTGTCCACCATACTTCATTTTGAATCTTGCCTCAGTTACCCTCCAAAGCACAGATGAAGTAAAATTTATTTAAGATCATTAAACAAGGCCTGAAGTTTCAAGTTCACAGGGAAATCAAGCAAGTTTCTTCTAGCTCCATTGTGCAAATCGAGTGTCACTCTAATTATGCTGTGAACTGAGGATTATGAACTTTTCATAAATAAGAGACCTGTTGAAAAAGACAGAAAGCAAAATATGTCAATAGAATTGTTCCTGTATGCAAAATGTTTTTCAAATGCTTTCACGAGTTGTCAGCAGCTCCAAGTAGAAAGTTACCAGGGTAAAGTCTTTAATCAGCAGCTGAAAGTTTTCAGTCAAATGTTCTACTTGAGACCAATACATTGGAAAGCATAAGGTAACAGCTAGAAACACAGCCACAACAGTCTGTATGCCAAGATTTATATGGAAGCAACACTTGCACATGAATGGCTTTATTCCCATTAAACTGTGTAAGTGGAGGTGGAGGAGGAGAGCACTTAGAAAAACAATCCAGCAAGCATGCATGCCTTCATCTATATAGATCACCTTCACTGCAGCTTGCAAGTTCTGCAGGACATAGCAAAGAGAAATCTATTTCCAAAGCCAGTTCTCAACATATTCACACAGCATTACAAATAAGGACTGAAACTACAGGAAAGTAACTGTGCTGTTAGAAGATAAGGGAAAGACTGCCACAGAAAAGCCTTGATGAAATTCTTCCAAATAATTCTCCATCTACCTCAACAGAAGTTAAGATAGAGATGGCAAAGAATAGGTAAAATACAACTGAAATAATTAGGCTTTTCATTTTTCACTCTCTAATGTAATCTGTGGGGTCTAGAACAGATAATCTAATTGACAATGTTGTTTTTATCCAAAATTAATAGCAAGTTACCCTAATTTAAAAAAGAATTTTCAAAAAAACTTAAGCTATGAAATACCAAGTGAGACTCAGTGAGCCTGCAGGTCTCCAGGCTCCAAGCTGCTCTATAAAATGGCTGTAAAGAAAGCATTTACCTACTGCACAGGGGTGCTATGACAATTAATTAATGTTTGTAAAGTGCACTGAAGCTTAAAATTACTGGATATTGTGCTAAATATTAATTACCATGACTACAACACAGAACTGGAATTGTCATAGTGCTCTCATTGTAAACTCTGCTCACTGAACAAGATGAAAAAAGTTTTCAGCACCAAGCCAAGGTGAGCACCTTCTATACAGACATAAGAACACGTGTGCTTAACATGCTGCACATGGCACCTTACCAACTGTACTGTTAGGTGTCATTCTCAGCACACTCCCACATGCACATATGCAAAGTATGCTAGATTCATTTCTGGCTGTAGACATGTGGATACCTTACGCATAGAAATTAATTGGCTAGAGTTTCTCAGCTCGTTCAAGCCACTATATAATTTTGAAAAGTGTGAAGGCAGTTTTCAAGCATGCCAGTGGTTATGGACCCCAACAGCTCCTGCAGCAGCCAGGACTCACTAACAGTTCATGATCTCCTCCATACAGATGTTTTAGGATAGGAGCTAACTTCCTATAGACATCATAGCTCTTAACTCAGTGGAAACCACCTCAAGTCATAGGTTTTTGATATACAGCTCTTTAAAAGGGACTGTATCAAATACAATAACATAAACAATGAAGAAAATAGCATCTTCTAATTTTGCACTTTCATCTGTTTAGAGTACTTTAAAATGTGTTCAAGAGGAAGACAAGGAATGTCCCTGCTCTAGGCTGGTAGTTGCCACGTGCTGCATAGGGAATGCTGGCAATGATACTCAATGAATTTAAAAATTCTAATCAATACCACATCCATCTCCTTATGTCTTCCACACTGAAAGAAATGCTACCACCTGTTTGCTCCCAGCCAACCACAGGCATGGGTATAATCAATAACTCGCAGAGATGTGAGGTCAACTCATGTTAAGTAAGTGAACAGCCTTGTTGTGCTTCTGTCTCAGGCACTGGGTAGGGATTTCTTGTTTGGTTGGTTTGGATTTTTTTAAGCAAGATGATAATAAAATATTAATTGAATGTGTCAGAAGAAGGATGTCGCAAGAAGTATATCAATACAGAGAAACATTGTAGCACACGTGCTTTAACATAATTGCAGGATGCTGGCTCTGCTCCTCCATAATTATTAAACCAGTTATCCTATTCCCTATTGAGTTATGCAAATTTATTTATTTTAAAGATCACTTGCCTATGGGAAAGCAACTGGTATGCAGCTACACATCAGCCCTAAGTTTGTGAAAATTGACAGGCTTTACCTGACTGCTTGTCAAACATGCATTTTGCCATCTTCCAAAAATGTTCCATGGAATGCTTAGGCAACTAGTTGAAGAAAACAGAGGCATAGAAGATCCAGCTGATGCCCTACAGCTACACTGAAACATTTAAAATGTCCTCTAAGTCTCTAGCTCACAGTAACACCACCAGCCTGTTTTTACACCTTTATGACTGCCTTGTATTAAAGTAGCAAGAGAGCCTTCAGAAAAGAAAGAAAAGTCTCAGCTGAAAGTCATACAGAAAAGGCAGCCAGCAGTTTGGTAAAGGAAGGTAATAACCCACACCCTTCCCTTCTACAAAGGGAAGAATTTATCTCCAGCTGGGACTTCTACTACACACAAGAAGGGAAACACATCCAAATAGCTACATGATCACCACATCTTTTCCTATTAAGGCAAAGATAACACTGTGCAGTTTAACTGAGCATTCAATTCAATCACAGGGATTGTCACTCCCTCTGCAAACCAAAATCTCTGCTCAACATCAGTGTATGTCCAATTAAACCTGCACTGTGCCTGGCCTTTGCATGGTTGGCAGAAATCCTTCTCTAATTCATCAGGTACTGGCAACCAAGCCCAGTGACAGCCCTGCTCTAGGGCTCAAACTCCCTAGCCTCGGGATGTACAGCAGCCTCTAGGCAGACCTCATCTTCCTATCAGAATTTCATCAATGAGAACCTACTGGTACACCTGGATACCTACCACGTGTTCTTTCTAGCCTTTGAACAAGCCAGTGATGCTTACTTCTGTAGTGTGAAATACACTGCTGGGAGAAACCTGTTTTCTTGCCTAAAGCAACTTGGCTGATCCATTCCAATAGATCCCTTGTTCAGTTGCCTCTCCTGAATGCCCTTACAAAAGATGCATTTAACCAAACTATGAAACCAAAACAGAGACATTTTTTATGCATTTGAACAATATCCAGTGTCACTAAAAAGAGGATCTAACACTGCTAACATTCAAGAATTAGAAATGAGCCCAATAATCACAAAGTACAACATTCGAGATTTTTAAAACTATATATAATTTAACATGTTTTATTTTCCATTTTGGGGTGTTTCACTAAAGACAGGAAATTTTTTGGATTCCCACCCAGTTCCTCCTTCCCACTGAAAACTGTCCTAAGAGATAGAAGTGGGTCTTTTACTGAAGTCATTGCCACCTCTCAAAGCACATTAGTGCATATCTCACAATAATTGATCTTATCTTCAAACTGCAGCTGTGGGATGCATTTTAGAAGATAAGAATTTCAGCTTTGACTTGAAGGAAGTTTGTCACTTTTTGCAATCTAAAGAAATGCTTCCAATCATGAGGGTACACCTTATCGACCAGCAAAATTACATGGCAAACAGAGACACCACTTTCTTCTTTTTAAATTTCATTTAAAGGCACGTCAGCCTCATGACCAAGGGAGGGATTCATTGATGAAAACAGAAAACTTTGTTAAGAAGAGCTGATGACAGAACATTTTATGAGGACGGAAGTTAAGACTGAGCAACAGAGGCACACAGAAGTATGTGTGCACACATACATGCCAAAGGAAGACTTCAGCAGATTTCTTCATCTCTAAAAGAAATACACAGCACAACGAATCATAGTGAAAATGGAGTATACAAAATAAAAGCTAACTATTAATAAAGTATTGTTAACTCTTCCTATAGAATCATAGAATCATTTGGGTTGGAAGGGACCTCTGGAGGCCATCTAGTCCAACCCCCCCCACAGTGGGCAGGGACATCCCCAACCAGATCAGGTTGCTCAGAGCCCTGTCAATCCTCACCTTGAATGCCTCCAGGGATGGGGCCTCAACCACCTCCCTGGGCAACCTGTTCCAGTATTCCACCACCCTCATGGTGAGGAACTTCTTTCTAACGCTCTTTCCTCTAAGCATCTTCCCAGCTCTATACAGCACATTATCACTACATTAATCTAGGGGTACTCATGCAGCAGTAAATGACCTTGCTGATTATCTATTTTTATCTGTTTTCTATCATTTTTCTTCCATAATGAAAAAAATAGCCAATGCACAAATACCAATTTTCTTCTATGCTAGCCTTACTATTTAAAAAAAACCAACAAGCTTAAGTGTCTTGTTAAAACAATACAGTGAATTTCCTTCATCAACAGACATTAAAAGACCCAGTACCCACTTCCACTCTACATATACACACCATTCTACCCACTAAGTCCCAACCAGCATCTCAATCTTTTTTGCTTTTTCAGACAAAGCAGTGACCAGCTGTGCTCCTCTACAATATCTTGGAAAGCTATCTGCCATCATATCACAAACTTCACTCCAGCACGAACACAATTTGCAAAAACACCCAAACTTCAGGATACATGGACAGAATATGCACAAATGTACAAAATGCCAGACGTGGCTTTCTCAGCCAAGTGCCATTTAGGATATCACTAAAGAGGCGAGGAAATACAGCTTTGCAACATCTTACATCTCTTTCTATGTTGTGGCCAAACCACGCATCTGCTCAGACTCTGCTGTTAGGAAACAGAGAAGTTGGGACTTCCTTATCATACAGTTGCTACAGTTCCAGAGGCGGTTCTTCTGCTAGTGCTCTACTTCATACACAACAATCCTTTACAAGAGAATGTTGCTAAATTGCAGCTTTTCACCTCTAAACTGACTAAAGTGGACTTGGAAGCAATGCCTTGTTTAACAACTTGAGGGGGGAGGAGAAGCACAAAAACTCCAGTTTAGTGCAGAAGGAACCCAGAAAATATCATTACAGCATGGATGACAGGTAAGTGAACAAGCAGAGCCTGATGGGTCTGTTAAGCTAGCTTTTATATTTGAGATATCTCAATTTTAATGATAGGAAGCTAAGAAAAGGCAAAGTATAAGAGATTTTGCCTGGACAAGATTTAAGACCCCTTTCAATTTTCAAGGTAGTTGATGATATTGAAGCAGTTTACAAACTATTTTTGTTTGTTTTTTTCTTTAACTTGTAAGCACAAAGAGAAGCCTGTTTGTCGTGACTGTAAGGCTCAATAAAAGAGCCCAAGGTTAAAAATCCAAACACACTGAAGTCTACTACAAGCTATTAAGCAATCATCCTGTCAAAACCTCTTTAATGTAGAGCTCTACCTCTGCAAATTCTGATGACAAACTCTAGAACTCAAATTATCTGTACTTGTGTGCATATATTCTCTTTTCTAAACAATACGCAAAAAATCCTATTCAAGTTGGCTAATTTTTTACTATTTTTAACTTGAGAGAATATAATTTTCTAGTGTTACCATATACTACTTCATCTTCTCTACAAGTAACTAAATTACAATTTTTGGTGCAATGAAAATTACAGGAGTAGGAGATTTGCAGCATGCACTCTTAGACACTAAAGTGAACAGGGCAGGAACAACAGAAGACAGAATCAGCACCCATCAATCACTGCTTTCCACTCAGATTAAAGTGCTCATTTTCTATAAAGGAAAAAGGGCTATAAATGTTTTTCTTTTCTTAAACAGTCATTCCATCATACATTTCTTTGATAGTAACTTCCTTGTAATATCTTTCCTATGACAGAAAGACATCACAGAACCACCTTCGGTAAGGAGGAACAAAAGGTCGAAAGTCTTAATGACTATGTCAAGCTCCTGAGAAAAATTAGGGGCTGAAGTCAGTTACCTGTAACCACACCTGGCAAATCCTCAAAGCTCAATAGACTGAAGTGTCTGAAGAATATACCGACTTCCACAAGCCTCACTGCTGCTCCCCTTCTTTACAAAAATATAAAATCATATTTAGGCGCTTAAATAGGGATGCAAACACTTGTTCCAATAAGACACTACTCTAAGTGCATTTTGAAGTACTTCAAATAACAGCAAATGGTCCCAGCATCAGTCTGCAATTCAAGGCAAATAACAATGTACCCTGCTGCCTGTTTCTTAACCATGTACTTGCTCCACCAGACAGAAAACAACCGAGCAACTAAAATCTCATACGAAAAGTCACAGAATCTGTACACCTGAGCACAACACACACCTCTGAAGCACAGAGACAGCCATATCAATCTCCAACAGCCTACAACAATGATCAGATTTCTGACACTTCACAGAAAACAGAGATTTTATTTGTGGTTCTGGATTTAGCTATCCACTACAAAGAAGCTTTCAAAACACTGGTATATATTGTCATGTTGAAATTTACAGCTGAGCTTCTTATGGCTTTTATTCACACAACAGAAAAAATGGACTATCTGAAATTTCTCTCATATACACAAAACTGCAGCCAAGCACTGACCCAAATCTAGCACGAGGAATTAATACAATAAATTTACACAAAGTTGTAATATTTGCATACAGAAATCAACCAAAATACGGCAATGATGTATTATCTATAAGNCACTTATCGCACCAGGGGCCACAGGAGACCCCAAGGGATTTTCAGACTGTGCCTGATAGATAGAGCTACAGAACTTTGTCAAATTCCTTTCAAAGTTTTAAAATAGGTTTATAATCCATTCATTTTTGTAAATACTTAAGACTAGCTTTGAAGTGGGATATGAAATCTGTACAGATGAAAACATCTGTAGTTCCATTACAAAACAAAAACATAATAAATACACCATAACACAAACCAATCACTACCTACACAATATAACAGACAACTTAATCAAAAACTAGGGAGAAATAATTGTTTGATTAAGATCAAGATATAAACCATATAAACTGGCTTTTGTTCATTGTCCTGTTATATGATGTCTTATGCAACTCCAAGCATCACCTGCTCAACAGTATTTCATGCCTGTAAAATGTGAGCAGTATGTTGCCACAGTGCAGCAGGGTCAGGAAAAATGCATTAGATACCATACTCATGTAAACATTATCCAAAAATTAAGAAATACAGAAACAAGAACAGATGAGCAACTAATAATGCCAGTTTAGTATTCCAGATGAGCATACACATAAGGATGTCAATGCTGATAGTCTACTGCCAGTGACCTACTGAAGACTGGAGACTGGGGTACCTCATTCAAGACGGTCAGGGCTGATGAGCATCATGTGGAAAAGATAAAACTTTTCACTACCATTCCCGGGGGTGCTGTCTGCTTTCTACAGATATAAACACAGCCTCTGGACCTGTCAAGATAGCACCTTTTGCAATATTCAAACCACTAAGTTTGAAATGCAGAAAGTATTTTTTCTCTTTGTTTGCAAAGGATATGAAGTCCATATGCCTGTCCCTCACAAAGTCAAAATGACAGCTAGATAGAAGGAAAATTAAAAATAAGGAGAACTAAGAATACTTTGAGAGCTTGCTTAAGCAGTCCACAAAAAAGCTGATTTCAGTGGTGTTTGAAAATGTAACAAATTGTGGTGCTCACCATCGTGATTATCTGCATATGTTGACAATCCCGTTAAGAGTATCCAACACAGCAATTTATTGCAATTAACTACTTCAAAGGTGACCTTTATTAAACTATCTTACCAGTACACAGCATTCTTATTTAAGCAATAAACAAAACATCTAGCATCTCACTGTTTCTGTATTTCATGCTTTGGCAGCAAAAAGCAACAGCACAATTACTACAAGAAAAGGAAATAGTTAACAAAGGCAGGTGCTACTAAAAACTGGCTACTAGTTATCACATCCCTACACTTTCACAGTACAGAGATAATTATGTAAACTATCCCAACGTTGTGTGATTACAAGATCTTCAGCAGACTCACCAGGTCAGTTGCATTTACAACCCATTCCAAAATCACTGACAGCCTTACACACAACACCATCATGATACCTCAGCGGTCAACTTTAGTAACACCTTCATTCCCTAAAGAAGCAAATTTCAAATGCAAATTCGTGCCTTTCAAGCAGAGTGTCCGATGGCTACGACATATTACTTACCAGGACTTGGTTAAACAGTGCCTCTTTACTTACCAAGCATTTATGAATTATAACGTGCTTGCTCATCATAACTCTTCAACAGACAAAAGACAGCCCAAAGTGAAATACAGAAACAAGACAACTTGGAATAAGAGTCCCTAACACTGTACCTATTTACAGAAGATCTTACAGCTCCATCTAGCTCTGCACGATAGAAATCACTGGGACATGTAGGGAACTGCAATCTAAAACCTAAGAAAACTCAGTCATCACATACAAACAGTGATGTGGGATAATACAAGCTTCAGATATATTAGTTCTTAACTGGCACAGTTGTGATAATTTAAGGGAAATTGTTATCCTGAGTTCAGCTATGATAGCATTAAATTTTGCACAAAAAGTTGGGAGGGGACACATCCAGGACAGACAGCTCAAACAGCCAATGGGGCATTCCATACCATACTATTATGATGCCTGTTATATAAGGGGAGGGTCTGGAGTGGGGAGTCCACAGCAGTTTTTGGCACACATGGCTCAGGTCGGTGGGTCTTACTTTGTACCACTTAATCATTAATTTTCTTGTTACCCCTGTTGTTTCTCTGTTTTGTGTAATGTTCTATTAAACTTTCCTTATTTCAGTCCATGGGGTTTGGCATTTCACTCCTGATTCCTCTTCACATCCCAGCAGGGGAAGGGGTTGGATGAGCAGTGTGTGAGCAGCTACGTGGGGCTCGACTGCCGACTGGGTCTAACCACAACAATTATTTAATCACTTTTGTGCATGTGTATCTGTTCTCCACCATGAGCATCCTCTTCTCAGCTGTGTATTTCACTCAGTAGAATGAGTGCATTGTCAACAGATGAAGTAAAGGAGCTGTGGACTGCCTATTTTTTACCTAAAACTTCTCTCACTGCCACACTCTTTCAGATGCATTATAGCTACAGGTTGTCAACAGAGACAAGTGATAAAAACTTCCCCAGAGAGCCCAGTGACGGAAACAAAGAGATGCAGGCTCTGTTCTACACAGTTCATGAGACCCCTCTCAAAGAAAATCCAGCCTGCAACAGCAAGAAGAGATTCCATTGGGTCCTACAAGGACAGTCATTTGCAGGGGAGGATATAAGATTTCAATGGATACCCACTTAATGCTGTTAAACAAATGGGTATATACTCATTTGTATCAGGACAAAACATTAGTAAGGCAAACAACTAGGTCATTAATCCCCTCCATCTGTGAGAGAAGGTTAATTATTTTATGGCTAAACTCATTTACAATCTCTGTGCCTTATCTAAAATACTATCATTTTGACTCTTTGAAGTGAAAACATATGCAACACAAACTCTTAAATAAGAATATTTATAAAATACATTCTGTCAACATTTTTCCTCAATTTATGTTGATGGTTACTTAATTAACAACATGAATTCTGACTTTCTAAGCTTTGCCATTAAAGATTCTTCAACAAATCATCACAGTGTATACTTGTATCAAATTTTCTTGCCACAAGGAAAACTATACCCACTGCAAATCCGGAACTCCTATTCAAGATCAGGATAAAATACTAAATAAGATTAGTTCAGTTAAAAAAAGGACTAGAGCTCTGCTCATTTTCAGTAGGACACATTACAGGTAACTGGTCTTTGTCAACTACACAAAAAAAATTACAACTGCTTTAGGGACTATACATATACAAACCTCTTCATTTATTGATATTGTATCATTTCAACCCTTTTCAAAAAGAACAGGCTCTGCACTTCTGAGCAAATCTTCTGCTTCATAACTGCTATTAAATCTTATCAAAAGAATAAGAAATATAACTATTAGAAAGAAGAAAACATATTTCATAGCAATTCTATGGTTTTTTTAGATTACCAAAATGAGTTTCTATAGCATCTTATAACTTTATAAGATAACTTATAACTCTAGGATTCTCCATCAGCTGTGTATCACAGAATCACAGAATATCCCAAGTTTCAAGGGACCCACAAGGATCATTGAATCCAACTCCTATTCAGGCACAGGACAACCCCAAAGTCACACTATGTGTCTAAGAGCACTGTCCAAGTGCTTCTTAAACTCCATGAGAGTTGGTGCTGTGACTGCCTCCCTGGGGAGCCTGTTCCATTGCGCCACCACTCTCTGGGTAAAGAATCTCTTCCTAGCATCTAACCTGAACTTCCCCCGGCACAGCTTCATGCCATTCCCCCGGGTCCTGTCACTGGTCACCAGAGAGAAGAGGTCAGCACCCACCCACCCTCTCTGGTGAGGAAGTGATAAACCGCAATGAGGTCTCCCCTCAGTCTCCCCTTCTCCAGGCTGAACAAACCAAGTGATTTCAGCCTTTCCTCCTATGACTTCCCCTCCAAGCCCTTAACCATCTTTGTGGCCCTCCTCTAGATGCTCTCCAACAACTTCATATCCCTCTTTTTTGTGGTGCCCCAAACTGTACACAATACTTCCATGTTCCTCCATCTCTTCCTTGTGCAACAAATTGCTGAACAAAGTAGCAGCAGTTACATGTTTCCAATTTTATTTAGGAAGTTCAGCATGTTTAAGAGAGGAAAATCTTCAGCACTATCACACAGACTACCCCAAATCTACAGTATATATTCTCATAACTGGACTAAAAATCTTGTATGTTACAATATCAAGTATCTCTATCCCCATTTTCCCCATGTGTTTCATCACATACTGAACTGACAACATCTGACCACTACGCTAGAATGACACATTAAAGGTTAATACACTGAAAATTAGTAATCTTCATAGGAAAAATTAAAAAACAAAAAAGGTTTTAGTATGTATTAGGCTCTCTTTTCTGATGTATTTACAATTTGGAGACTCATGCATCTGAGATGCTGTGACTAAAAGAAAAACAATTGCTAGGCAGAAACATTCAAGGCCAAGACAGAATTTTGCTTGTCTTTTCAAGACCACAGCACAGAGGCAAGACATCCAAAGAACAATGGTGTTTTGTAGCAAGGTACAGACAGAATCACTTCCTTCATCAGGATATGGCCACAATGAAATAGGAAGCTGAGCTGATGTAGGTGATTCTAGTAAGAGGCATGAAGCTCACTGCAAAGCAGCAGCACAAACTGCTGCACTACAATGATGCTGGGGTTTTGTTTTGTTTTACTGGGAGTTTGTGTAGGCATTGTTTTAGAGGGGGTTTTGTTTGTTGAGGCTTTTTTGTTTGGTGGTTTGTGGGTTTAGTGTTTAGAGTTTTTCTGTTTGGTTTGGGGTTGGGTTTTGGCAGGTTTAATGTAAAAACAACAAACAGACACTGAGAACACAACATGATAGCAGAAACAGAGACCACAGGAAAATTTCAGGATGCTGGGAAACAGGGATCCTCTTGGGCCAGTAGAGCTGTGTGCCTTATCCTTGGGCACCAGAAAAGGAAATCTGCCTGAAAATTAGTGAGAAAATAAACCTCCCTCTTGCATGGGCAATGGAAACTTAACAAATCTCTGTGGTATTTTCATGAAAATGATACACTTAAACATCTGAGTTTAACTATGCTAAATAAAAGAAATACAAATCTTTGCAAATTCTGAGAATAAGTTGACACCACTGAATTCCACTGCACTACAAAGCTCACATCAGATGCCTGAATGAGAATTCTTCAACATCCAAGGAGTTGATACCTTTATCAACACAGACTAGGCTAATCAACAGCAACTTGGCTATCACAAGGCTACTGCCACACAGGACCACCTTAAGGGCAACAGAAAACACACTGAAATATTCTAGTGTCCCTGAGGCATCCCATAAGCACATACATGTAGTCAGTTCACCTTTTCTCTCATTTCTCAGAAATTCTTAACACAGATGAGAACAACTTGTTTTGTGCTACCAGTTGAAGCAAAATTAAGAAAATCTAACGGTCTACTGAAATGTAGGCTGGTTTATATCCAAACCTGTAACTAGGCTTCTACAATAAGATACTGCTTAACACTGCTGTTCTCAGCCACAGGACAAGGAAACAGTGAAACTTGACCTCCTGTTACTATTTGCAGCCTTTGGAACAAAAGCAGAAAAAAGAAGGAAATTGAAATCTGCTATTCAAAAAATTTTCTTCTCTTACCATGTATTCCAGAGCCAATTATAGAAAATCTCTCCCATAAAATCCTTGTATCTCAGTTCATCCAGCTCCATAGTCAACTCTAAAAATCTTAATGAAAAAGTATTCTGATTAAATTTAATTTTCAAGTCATCAATACTGCAAACATGAGTACAATTTTCCTTTTAATCTTACATATTTATTTCCCAGAGGCACATGAAGCTACCTCAAGATGATCATATGCTCTCACCTTGCAGACTGCAAGAAGTCCTTCCTCTTCCTCAACACCAGAATTACAGGAAAAAAATGTGATGTAACATTATTGATTTTTTATTTATAAATGACACATGTTCAAGATCTAAAAATAAACATTTCCCCCTACTACAAGTCTCTTAATTTGTTTCTATTCTCATGAATCATTTCAAGTCTTGTACATTGCAAGAGAAGAAGTCACCTGCTCCAATAAAGTCTGTCCATTTCTTCAACATAACCAGCAACTTCTTGTCCAACACCCCATGGCATCTTGCAGCAGTGTTTCTTTCTCTCAACCTTGTCTGCTAGTCTTTGTATTTCACAGTTCTCTTCACCTTGAGAACATGCTGCCCTTCTCATTCATACTGCCGAGCTGATAACATTGTTTGAACACAGCTCTGATCAAATAATTAGTTACTTTTGAGGGAAATAAAAAAAAAGATTAAAAAACCCCCAAGCCTCCACAATGAGGAGAGACAATATTCACTGAAAATATTTTCATTTTTAATAATGCCAGAGATCTCAAAAAAATTTATACAGCTTTGAGTTTTACATAAATTAAGGACAAATAATTGACTAAAACTACTGTTGAGGTTTAATGTACATTTTACCAAAACAAGCAACTTTTACTTAAGAATTAACTAGACACTGACAACAACATAAATTCTGATTCAGGCTGGGCTGTCTTAGTATTTACGTAGATCTGCTTAGAAATCCTGACTTTTAAGAATGAATATGGACCACATTACAGGCTTCTAACAGGGTTAAGCTTCAGAAATTCTATAAATACAATCCCTAAGGCTACCAGGAAATTCCTTAAAGCAAGTGAATTTTTTGCTTTGCTGTGGATTATGCTCTAGGGTAGTTTGTTCTAGCTCCCATAAGACAATGAGTTTATCTTATGTCTGCATCAGCAGCCTGTCTCCTTTTGGGGGCTCCTAGGCTGAAATGCTCATCAGGAGTCATAGAATAAGTTAACAGTGAAATCTGGAATTCTGCCATGTTCACTCTCCATATCCTCCTCATAAATTAAGTTTTAACTGACTGTCAAGCATCTGATTTATTTGTAAGAAATAACAGTTTTATCTGTCCACATTCCAGACACTCAAAAGCATAACTGAAGCCTTTAGAAAAAAAAGTGATAATCTGCTGTAATGGATCCATGATAACTGTGTCTACATACAGTCAATGCACTAACACATATCCTGAGTCTGAAACAGTAGGAACAAAATCAGGTTCATCTTCTTTAACCATAATCTTTTGTATTTCTTTCTTTATTGCTTCTTCTATATCACAACAGTGATTTTTGGAATTTTAATCAACAAGTTGCTATAGATATGCCACTCTAAATGAAGCTGAAAACTAATGTACAAGTTTACTAATAAAAATGAAACTAAACATAATTTTCTCAGGTCACTGCTGAAACGTAGGAGTTACTGAACAATAGCTCCAAAATAATTCATTTCAGTGGAGTTTTCGGCAAAGTTCACAGCAACCAGAGAATGATTGCAAAAGCCTGTCAGTAAAACCACTGAGCACAGCGTAACACAGCTTGTTGTCTCAGTTGGACTGTGGAGACAACTTAGTGTCTTAGCTTCAAGAGCTATTTGAAAAGTTTCAATTTAGTGAACCTAGAATTAGTAATTGTCTTGCTTTGTCCTGCCACCCAGAGAAGATGTATGTATCTATTTGAAACAAAGGAATGGTTGTTGAAGCACTGTGAAGGAGAGAAATTGTTGTTCACGAATAGAATTACATTTACTCCTATTTAGTGATGTTTCTGAAGTTCAGAAACAGCTCCCTGAATCCAGAGATGGGAGCCAGCTTTCAGTCATCTACCTAGTACAGTAAATAACCTAGGGCTCAGAGGTAGTCATTGTTTTAGGGGTTGGTTTTTGTTTAGGTTTTTAACTAAATACTGCATTCGTGACTTGCTCTGCCTAATTGATTACGACCATCTCACATTAAAGAGTCTATTTGATAAAAAACCTGCTAGACTCTTAGTGACTGAAGTAAAACAATCTATATTAGATTTTTCCATTATCTTTGTTTCCTCAAGAATAAAATCATGCTGGCACTATGCTAAAAATTTGGCCATGTTTCTTTGTTCTGAAAAGCAGTAATAAAATGGTGGTATTGGAATTGTGTTCCTAATACAACAATCTCATTCCTAGAGACCACTGGTCTTAATTACTCCAGTTGCGTAATTTCCTAAGAAGTGTTCGATTTGTCCACTGAAACCCATTTGGAAAAGCATTTTTGCCATTAAAACATACAATACATATTACACACAGAATCACAGAATGGCCAGGTTGGAAGGGACATTAAAGATCATCTAGTTCCAACCTCCCTGCACTGAGCAGGGGTGCCAATCACTAGACCAGGTCACCCAGGGCCACATCCAGCCTGGCCTTGAACACTGCCAGGGATGGGGCATCCACAACCTCTCTTGGCAACCTGTTCCAGTGTCTAACCACCCTCTGGGTAAAGAACTTCTTCATAATCTCTAATCTAAATTTCCCCTCCTTCA
>VWZO01009470.1:214389-294675 GCA_013396975.1 Bucco capensis | reverse complement strand
CTGTTTGCAAAGGCCTGGAGTGAAAGGACAAGGGGCAATGGTTTTAAGTTAGAGAAAAGTAGATTTAGACTGGATATTAGGAAAAAGTTCCTCACCATGAGGGTGGTGGAACACTGGAACAGGTTGCCCAGGGAGGTGGTTGGGGCCCCATCCCTGTAGGCATTCAAGGTGAAGCTTGACAGGGCTCTGGGCAACCTGATCTAGTTGGGGACGTCCCTGCCCACTGCAGGGGGGTTGGACTAGATGGCCTCCAGAGGTCCCTCCCAACCCAAATGATTCTATGATTCTATGACTTTTCTTCTCTAGTCAAAAAGGCTGTATAAAATGTTGTTTGGAGATTTAAGTGAAATGGAAATCAATAAACAGCTTGAAACAACAGTCCTCCAACCATTCTGCCAAAATACGTGTTACAAGTAGACCTAAAAAACCATTTTGATTACCATGAAGTAACACATGCTTTCCAGTTGAAGGGTTTATCTTGCATAGATATGGGACAATATAAAACGGAGCATTACTCTACCCAGCAAGTCAGTGCTTCACAGACTAGTTTTAAGGCATGTGTAAGCAGGCCTAACAGACAAACCACTCTCCCTAAAACAATCTTCCATAGAGAATCACACAAGAGCAGATGTGGTGAATACAGGCTTGAAACCATGGCATCTCCCTTGACCTCAACTTTCATGCTACTTTCCCATTTTTTTCCTGGACTTGTGGTATCAGAGACTCTGACCAGCTATCACCAGCAACATGACACATCTGAACACCTTGCTGGGGCATCATTCTCAATAATGAGGAGCATCACTTGGCTTAACACCTTTGCACTAATATTCCTTGGTGAATTATCAAATTGTAGCCTCGTTAAGTGACTGCTGATGCAATCTCAGAAGAAAAGCATAGCACAACTGCTAGTAAGGGAACTTGTAAACATTACAGTAACTGGATGATTTAAAGAATATATGTATTTCAGCATATGAAACATCTCATGCTTTCTTAACATATCCTTAATTTTGGTTTTTTTTAAGTAGTATTTGTGAGACTTACTTGCTTGACTTAGATACATCCAGGAGGCAGTTTTAATATGCACAACCTCAGTAAGTTAACACTTAAAAATGGAACAATTAGAACTTTTATACAATTAAGAATTAGGATCCTCTAGGGGCCAGACTGTCTGCAAAATTACTACTTGTCCCTGCTACATTAAGGCACAAGACAAAGGCAAATTAACTTTCCCTTCTGGGAAATGTAATGATCCCCAGAAATTCTCTGCTTAGAGTTAAGTCAGTTGTCATTCATTAATTCCACTATTCCTGAAAAGAGGTTCTCTCTTCTAGTCTCACCATTCTTCGATGACAAGTTAATTCTCTAGATTTCAATTTTAAAAACAACGTGCATAGGTTAGAGTGCTACAAAGATATAATATGAAATTATTTGAACCTGGCAAAAGCAACGTTTTATGGCACTTTAGTTGCTCTCTCACAAACTGTGTGTAATACCTTCTGCAGTAAAGGGGCTTTTTTGGGTTTTTTTTTACATTTTAAGAATTGCAATCAAAAATTAATGACCCAGTTTCAGTGAAGCTTTGCACAACTGAATATAAACACTATGTAAAAACTGCAGGACAATGATGTCAACTTAAAGCAGCACTAATGCCAAAGGAGAGACTCTGCTTTATTTCAGTAAGCCAGTTCAACAGAATGCACAGGAGTTCACTGCTTCCAGGCAGCTGCAATTCCGAGTGCTGTTTCTTCCCTCATTGCTGCTTAATATTTTTTATAACCATTCTGTTTTATCACTGGTTAGAAGAATAAAGAAATCTAGTTGAAGTTCACTGTTTGCTGATCTGTGTTTCTGTCAGACTCACAAAAAATACGTCAAATGTAATGGGAAAGCGCACCAGGAATGCTTACATAGGAGCAATCGAACTGAAATTTCCAATTCATTTCACACACAAATCCTTTTATTCAAAGTCAATCTAATAAAAAACTGTTTTGAAACTGAGCTTAGTGCTACATTTTAAGATTGCAGGTTCTATTCCAACTTTTCAAGGCAACATCATTTCATAGTTTCTCCCCTAATGTCTGTATGATACAAGTAACAGATCACTTAGCAACAAATACTCTGGAAATGTGCTTTCTCTTCATGACTCAGGATCAGAAAAGTCATCCTCATCCTGTCGATAAATTATCTGACTTGCAAGTGAAGTGTGGAGTTGGAAAACGAGATGTAAAGAGATACCTGAAAGATGCTGGATATGTCTCACTTGCACCACAGCATCACATTTTGAGTTAACTGAAAGGAGACTGTACTTTTTAAGTTCCATCTTAAAATTCAGATAGCACTGAAATGCATTTCTAATTCTGCACTGAGTAGATCTGAACTACACACAAGGCATTTTAGAAGCTGCAGAATGATTATATCGGTCTAAAAGCATAACTGCAGGTAGATCAGAAAACCTGTAATGGTGCTCAAAAAGCTGCCTTGACTATTTTACCCAACTTGCATCCATGGTAGTTCAGCAGCTCAGGCTTCAATCATGTGCTGCAAAGGGACAGCATGCTGAATGAACTGCTGTCGAGCCAAGGAACCAGGACTTATTATACACAGTCCCAAGGGACCCAATACACCAGCTGTCCCTGAGCCAGCCTTCTGTCTGGTTTCACATAGAAGTTATACTAAGAAACTCTCAGATATCCACACATCATTGTTCTGAGCCATGAATCTTAAAAGCAAAAATCTCTATGAAAATATTGCTTGTCTTTAAGCAACTACACCATTAATATTGAACCAATAATATTAGAAGAAATTCTTAACACCTAAATGTACATGTCCTTCTTGTTTTAAAAATCTTTATTACATCTTTACTTTTTACAATTTAAAAAAAAAAATCTGTCATTTACATTATCCAAAATACTTCCTTTTAAATCTGCCCAAATTTTTTTAACTCCAGCTAAAAAAGTAATTTCACTCTCCTAACCTAAAACTCACATTGATGAAGGCTTCAATCACTAAACAGTACTTTTTCGTAGTTTAAAGCTTCGCTACTGCTGGAGATCCTCAATACTCTATCATACACAGTCTAGAATTTAACCAGAGGCATGAGTGCTGAAACAGCCAGAAAGCCATGACATCTAACTAAGGTTCATCCACTTCTTGTCATGTCCTGTTGTATGGTGATCAATAACATGTTCCTATGTGTTCAACAAGAACAATAATGTCTACTACTGGTAAGTATATCACGCACTTTTCATTCCAAGCTTCTAATGCATTTTATCGCTATCTTATTTTTTGCTATTTCTATTGCTCTAGCATGGTAGATTCTTCTCCAGACAAGAACACCACAGGCTTATTGTGGAGTTTGTTGGGTTTTGATTTTGGACAGTCCAGAACTAAACACAGCATCAAACCAAGTAGCCTGTACACAACATTGCTAAGTTACCCAGGTAAATCCCAGGATCATGCAGTTGTGTTACCCTCAAATATGCAACCAAAAAAAGCACATTTCTTTAAAATCAGGGATTTATTTGTTTAGTGAACAATTACTCTCCATACTATCAAATTATTAGTAAGAGCAGAAATGCAGCCCTTACCATTGTGTTCTTCACCTTAAGTTTGGTAGCTGGATTTTCAAATTTTTTCTTTTAAACCTTCGATCCACAATGAATCATAAAACTTACGTTAAGTTTCTACATAGGCTATTAATAAACTGCACTCTCTCAAGCATTATAATTCAATTCTGTCCCATTTAAGAAGAGTATCACTTTGGTTTGCTTTTCAAGGAAAAAAGGCAAAACAACTAGATCTACTTCCACAGCATATAAATCAGACAGACACAACCTTTCACATCTCTTCTTTCTGTGCTGACATTGTCAACATGTTTAAAACTTAAGTAGCCACCAAGAGGTTCTGATTCCTGTTTTATATCTCTAAAGACAAAGTTTAAAAGGCCATGAGAAAAATAAATGCTCTATTATTTACATTTCTGAATCATGATGATCATGGTAAGGAACCTCTCAGCAACCCTCACCCTATACCATAAGACTTTTAGAAATAATATTTTCCTAGTATTTTCAGTCTTCACAGTGAGTTATTCAGATATTAAATTTCCTATGAAATTAACATCACCTCTGGAATGCAGCATCTTAAATTATATTGCTTCACTTATTTAAATTCCATATACTTCACTATGTTTTATGCATTATTCCTAACAACTTCAGAATACTGGGAAGTTCATTTCAAAAATTATTTTATTATTAATGTTGCTCCACTAAAATCAAAGCAATTTAAATGACAGTAAGATTATCTGCACAGTCTTCTAAATCTCTCAATGGACTGTAGCTGATAGAGTAAATCTAAGATTGGTCCCTTAACTAGTCTGGCAACCTTTGAAGGCAGAATAGGCCTGCCCATCCCAGTCCAGGTAGTAGCAGGCGGGTAACTCCACAATTCTATTACAGCAAATAGGACCCACAGTCAAACACATTCCCTCAGATCCACTAGAAAGCTAAGAGATCACCTATGGAAGCCTGGCTTCATAGTCATTCAGTATCATGAAAATATTAATTCCCAGTCAGCCTCCTAAAACAAACACACATACACACCTCAAAAACACATTAATTAAGAGGAAAAAAATATCTCTTCCTCCAAAGTATTCATATATGCAGTAAGGGAAAATTCATGAATTACAGCTACATTACTGCATCACTGAAACCAATCACAATACTACCACTGACTGACATGACATAAAAAACCTGCCTGCACACTAAAGCTACTGCTCATATTAGTGGCATCCTACAGCTACAACAGCACTGTTATACCTGCTTAAGCTTCCCAAGGTAATGCTATAAGATCTTTAAACCACCCATATTGAAAATATCTGACTTGGAGCACAAGTCTTCCAACAAGAAGCATCTAACAAGCAAAAACAAAAACAAGGTAATTCAGGAGCAACAAAAACTGCATCCTCAAGTGAGCTCTCTGAAATAAAAGTGGCTTAACTCATGCTTAAAACTGTGTAAGTATATCTGCTGGATAAAGGCTGAACTTTAGAATTTGAGGAAGTTTTAGTATGAGTTTTGAAGCTGCTAACAAATATGCAAGGTTTAGTTAATCTTACCCAGTCAGCTCTGGACTACTTTTTATAGTTGTCTGTTCTGTAGCACAGCACCAAGTTAACCCAAAAAGTCATGTAATTGCTTCAGTAAGATTTTCAAGATATATTTAGAAACATAAGTTTAACAGAAATTACTTTTTGATCTTTCATTTCATTTCTTCTGAAAGCACAACTGATACTTTTCCTTGCCATGCTTGACACACATGTAACAAGCCTTAACCCAATTAGTTGGAAATCTATTTAACATATGAGTGAAGAACAGAAGAAATCTTCTCAGGTTATGAACGCGACACAGACCTAGAGGACGTATCGCACCAAAATGCCCACTATTGCATTTTATTTACTCCCTCATATAACAGTAAACGACTTGGTCACCAGCACTCCAATCCAGTTGCCTCCTGTGCAGTGCTGCTGGTCTTTCCAAACCAATTTTTGTCACCTAGTCTTAAACTCATGATCTTCAGCAAAGCACTTAATTCAATACAAATGTTAACTCTGATGTACAGGAAGTGGGGCAGCAGGGGAAGGGAAAATATCATTGGTAATGCATCAGGTTACTTATCAGAAGAACAAATAAAAACAGCTTCTAATACAAGAAAGTTCATTGGGGTTCTGAAAAACCTATTTCCCTTGTGTTCTCCCTACATTTCAAACACAAACAAGGAAGGTGTGCACAACTAGATGCTGACAGATTGCAAAGCTTTCCTACCACCTGAAGAGATACTATTTATTTTTTTTGCTCAGTTTTTCCACCATTATTCTTAGGGCAGTATCATTTGAGATGATGTAATACAACATAAAAACACATCTTCTTGGCAATTAAAACTCAGGGTATTCTAACACTACAGAGTGGAGCATAGGACTTGCTACTTCAACTCCTGAAGAAAATCTGTAATGGACATTAAAAGAAAGCCCTGCAAGTCAATAGTAAATATGATGATGGTGCAAAAATCTACTATTTCTGAGTACATAGGCATTGTCCTCTTCTTAGCCTTCCAATCTGAAAACACTCTTAATAATACTGCTTCAAGAAGCTTTTGTTACATATATGAGATACACATGAACTTGATGACCAGGATCCTGAACTAGAAAAAGTAGAGACTAATGAGATTATCCAAGTATTTCTTGTTAACATTCTTTAATGGCTTTCAAATTTTGATAAAGATGTGATTATTAAATACTAATAAGCAAAATAAAAGGGGAGAAGGAGGAGGATCAGCAAATAGGAGGACAATTAGGTCCTACTGTTTTCATGATCACAGGATACATCATATCCTTGCTAACTCAGACATCCACAGGATATCAACCAACCAGGATCTTCAGCATTGCACTCCTAGGAAACCAGAGTATCTAGCAGTCAGAAACAAGGCATAAAAGCAGTCTCAAACGCTTAGAAAGTTTAAGTCACCTCCTCCTTTTTCCTTTTTGTTTTGGTATCCATCCTCCCTGCCTTCCTCCTTCTCCTCATCCTTTTGATACCTGCATTTGCAGACTCCCCACTCAAAGTCTAAGGAGCCAGAGGATGACAAGCACTTATGAACTCTCCATATGCTCTGAACCAGCAAAGCACAAGTTAGTCCTGCTCCAGAAGCACACAGGCACAGCAAGAGATGACTTGGCTTTACAGGAAATACCACACATGCTGAGGAGCATTAGGAAGAAAGCCGACCCCTCACCAACTGGAAACGAGCCCATATCAGCTTCTCATGTGCTGTCAGATATACACAGCCATAACCTGATATTCACTGATGACACAAGGAAAAGGCAAATAAGCTGCAATTGTAGAAAAGAACTACAAAAGCAAATCTTATCATGCAAAAATGATTGTATTAATAGGGGATGAATCTACAAACTGAATATTCTCTCTGTAATAATACAATCGAAAAATCCCAAATCAGGATCCAAAGGCATCAGACTGAAAACAAAACAAAAAATCTTTTCCACTTTCAGCGACATCCCATAAATCACACAAAATAAACAGTGTCTGGTATTTATCATATCTGAATTTCTACAAGCCCTTCCTATGTTAAGCTTTGGGAGTGACTGAATTTCAATTGATTTCCTTTCATACTGTGATCACAGAACCAAAGAAGCCACTAGGCAAGAACAGCAGGTATCTGGAAACTGGTACCTCCACTACAGATGTTTTTATTACAGAACCTAGAGTCTGTTGAGATTGAACAAGGTCAGGAAGGAGAGACCGGTGACTGCTAACACACAAAAGAAAACAGTTGAAAAAAATGTCCATCTTTATACTGATTTTACAAACTAATTCCCCATAAAAGAGCAAAGTCCTTTCATCTACATAAGCAGACACCTCTAAGATCAATCTTAATAGCTATATTTGTTTCAATAAACAATTACAGTGAGAAGCTTAACAGTGCACTGAAAGTACAGATTTTAACCTAATCCATAGGGGGATTAAAAAAAAATAAAAATCCAACATTGCCTCTAGTGCTCTATCATGTTAGATTTTTATCTTAAGATGTAAGAACAATACAGTGAAATTACCTAAACAAAAAACTATTTGTGAATATTCGAAGATGTCAAGTGATGTTAAAGGAGGACCTTAGACATGCTACAGAAGAAGTATATATTCAAAGAGTATGAAGCTACAAATAAGCTTTAAAAGCTAAAATATACCATTTGTCAAATTGACAGCCCAAAATAGCTCACTTGCAACAACTGATGCATATTGCATAAAAGCCAGAATATTAAAAACCGGCAAAGAGCCAAACAATAAATTACAATGTATCTGTACATCATGCTTTTCCCCTTTTATTAAAGCATACTATCTGTTACGCTTTCTCTCCGCCCCTTACAACAGCATTTTAGAGACAACATCTGCACATGCTAAGGACTAACAAAATTATTATCTGCAACAGGGAAGAAGAGTTTTAAATAAATAAACCCCCAAAGCAATCAACCAATCAACCCACAGCTACAAAACCACAAGAAACTGCTATTTTAGGTATTCTAACCCAACTGTATTCTACTACTGTAGGAAAGAATGGATAGCCTTTGAGGATCTGGATAAAGCAGTTAACCACCATCACGTTTTATATAACCCAGCTACAACATTGAACTTACTGGGGTCCAATAGCAATTTATTGTTAAAATGACGCTTTTGAGATAAGGTTACATATTTAATTTAAAGTCTCTAAACATTAGTAATATTAAAAAAGCTACTAGAAGCAAGTACTTTGTCTCAACTTAATTAAAATGATTAAAGAGTATAGACTTTCAATCCATAAAGCGAGAAGCTGGATTCTTCTAAGACAAATGCTTAAAGATAACTGAGAAGGAAAGTCAAGTCCACAAAGTCTTACCAGAAATTCCAGATTATAAAAACAGGCAGTCCTAACTTGTTTCCAAGTATTCCTTAGTTTCTGCGCTGCTGCCTTTCCTGTGAGCTGAAGATACATGTGAAATTGCCTACAAAGAAAGATGTGCCACTAATAAGGCTGATTCCAATTAGGAGACTACCAGCTTATTAGAACAAATCTGTTCTTATTCTGATTATAGGCTTATTTGGTCAACATGACATATATCTCCTAACCTTTTAAAAGAAGTAATAATATTCTCAGCAATGATTTCAGAATTCAGACTTTAGAGCTAAAAATCCTCCACACTTCAGGACTGACATGTTCTTACGTGCTACAGGAGTTAAATTTGCTTTCATAGGGGAAAGTCATATCCCTTTTGTAGACAGGGTCCCCAAAAGTCTGTAAAACTGAGTGCCTGATTACAAATTTCTGGTTATACTGCAAGTGAAAGAAAACTGCATTTCTAAACTCTATTGCTAACAGACTAGCTGTGACACCTCTAACTTACGTATTTGTGGTAGGTAGGCACAGGGCAACATACCAGTGTTGCTGGTTTGTTTTAAATATGTCTTTCACTTGAGCACTACACTCCCTTTTTCCTCCATGTTCTCCATGAAGTCTGAGTACCAGGTGTGATTGAATCCAGAAAGAAATGTATCTGTTTCTAAATTGGGAAGCTCTTATCAAAAGCCTTCCAAGTTCTTGAAAATGTAGTATTTATTAATTCTTTAAATGACTCTATACTGACTTGCCAATATTATGTCAACACTTACATAACATATACTATACTATAATTAAATTTTTAGTCCTTCGTCTTTATATTTTTAAATGTTAGGTGGATTGTTCTTTAAACATTAAACCATATGAACTGTGGTAAGGGCCTGCCCAGTCACCCTCCTCCTTTCTTCACACTACAAATTTTTTCTACATGCAGAGCGTTAACACCAAGAAACCACTTTTATTTAAATAGCAAGTAAGCATGACTATGAATTCATTTTGTCTAAGGCAAAGTCACTGGACAGAAAAACTGTATTACTAATGAATTACAGTCTTTCCTACAACTGCTGGTTAGTGCTTGCTTTACTGAGTAAGTGTGAAAATGTATAAAAGCCAGTATGATGTTTTCCACAACTAAAGATATACTTAAGGCTCCAGAGAATGCTTGAAATAAGTATCATATGCCATGTGACCTTTACTTTTGGATAATTTGTTTTAAGGCAATATTTTGCTCCTTTTTATTTCCCTGTATCCTCCCTTTATTTTTTCTTTTTCTTTCATATACTACACAGAACGGGAAGAGATTTACCATAAAAGTGTCGGAGTGTGCATCCTCTCAGAAAAAGCCAATCAGTATCTCCTTTGTAAAAGACTCCATCTATTTATGGCACCATCCCGAAATCCTTACTTTGTCCAGTCCTTACGAATAGGCTACATAGTGACCAGCTATAACTAGTCTTCTCAGAATGCTATCTGTGCAAACACAACAACATGCAGCATTGTCACTGAAAGACAGAAGCCATCATCTGTCAGTTTTCACAAACTCAGAGGGCTTAAAAGCAGAGTAGTACTTCTACCATAAATTCTATAATTGATTAGCATAAAAAAGACTGCTAAAAATTAGTCTTGTAAGTATGAACTAAGCATTCTCTTACAAATTGCAGAATTTGGATTACCTCTAAGAGACTCTGTTTGGCTACGTGAGCTGCTACATCAATGCACTGAGAACACAGTAGACAGTATATATGTATGGCTAGGCTTCGCGAACGAAGATCCAGGGAGGGCTCCACCCACGCTCCTCATCAGCGCCTTTTCCAAGCACGCTGATAAAAAGAGGATAGCAGATAGCACCCTCGAGCCTGCACAATGGATTTTTTTTTAGGTGAGACACAGCATGCGCAGAGCTGGACCCACCCTTTAGTCCTAAGGTTCATCTGCCAGGGTCTAGCAAGCTTGGATGCTGGCAGCAAAGTCCTTAGGATGACAGTAGACAGTATGAAGGTGGGAAAGGCACTTCCTGAAGTTTCCATCTAGGGCAGGGGGGAAATCAAGGGAGCTACACAGGTAGCAAAATAAACACTTTTAAAGCATTTCTGTGTTCAAGATGTACTCTAAAATGCACTTCCTTCTACTACGAGTTTTTGAAAAACGTCACATCATGCGATAAAGGAAGTCTTCTACACAGTCACACATAATGCATTTTAAACAAACTGTAGTCCTTAAAAATGTTCACCGTTTACTTTTTTTAAAATACAAGTACAATAAAATTAAAAATTATATACTGAAACACCTGAAAAGTATCTGGCCATGAAATCTGCTGAAACTGCAAAGAATCTGGGTCATTCTCAAGCAAAAATTACCTAATCGATATGCTGAATCTGATCTAGTAAGTCATACAAAATTGATGAGTCATTTACAATCTGCCAAATAAAAGTCACATACAACAAAGTCTATTTTGAACAAGTTCATTATATTCTCAAGCTAATATACACACCCATTCTGACCAGAGGGAATTTCACTGTCCCTAGAAGTACCTGTACACAAGTTTGTCATGCATGGTGTTATGAAAAAAATGAAATGTATGCAATTAGCCACAAGGTTTGACAGTGAGGAGAAACAGTAACATTAGTCAGAGCTGTCTTTTCTCACCTCCCAACAAGCAAAAAAGCCAGTTCTCACCTACATGTCAGTTCTACAAATAAAATTGTATACACTATAGAGCAGGGATTTATAGCACTCAGTTTTAAAATATGCATGCAACTTCATTTGTACAGATAAATATTTAGCAACCTCATTTCCTGCAAAATGAATGCTTAATTTCTCACGCTCTATGTTCTTATTCCATCTACACAGAGAAGCCTGAAAAAATATTCCAAGACATTGTTAACATCAGATTGCTTGAAATAGTTCTAGATATAGTAACATTTCAATAACAGAAAGCATGGATCATTGCTTTGTTCACATTTATTAAAATTCTACAGAATTACTTCCATAAACTTGTGTTTATTTCCAAGAAATAGTCACTTAAGATGGTTACTAGTAAAACTAATGACCCAAAAATATGGAAAATGAAAGCTGTAAGAACTAAAAATTGCACCAAAACCAACCAAATATGAAATCCATCCCCTTACATTTCACTATTTCATTAAAGCATCTACACATTGTCAAGAATACTTGTGTGAAGTAGTTTGTTGGTTGGTTTTTGTTGTTGTTGTTGATTGGTTTGTTTGTTTGTTTATTGGGGGAGTTATTTATTTAGTTAGTTAGTCATTTCTGTTAACTTAGAAGATTTTTTTCCTTCAAATGAGTGGAATGCCAACTGTTTCAACTCCATATTGGTGCCTCTTCACCTCTATAGTTTTACTGCTTGGTATCAAGCCTCTTCTTTGTTCAGATCTGAATGTCTGTGCTACACTTCAATCAAGTTTCATCACCTGCAACCTCATTCCAAAAAACATTTGTCTGCATCACACATCTGCATTTAACAAAGCACTGAGGACAGTCTGAGCAGTGGAATACTTTATTAGAAGAAATACCAGAACTACATTAAGAAACCAACATAAGCATTTCTGCATCTCACCACTATCATTAAATTCTTATAGCTATACAAACACATCATTAAACCACCTCTCACCCAAAAAAAAAAGTGCTGACTACAAAAATTACATACAGTATAAGTCCAAATAAAAATAGTACATAAGGAAAATGGTAAATTCAACATGAAGTTAAAAACATGAAGTGGAAGAATAGCCAGCTTGTGAGAAACAGGCCATTTTCTCAAGATATAAAAACTTCTTCAGAGCATTTTTTATTTATTACCAACAGATAGTTACACAAGCTATATAAAACTTCTAACCCAGATCTACATCTGTTTAATAATGAAACTTTTCTCTAGCAATGCTTAGTTTCCCATAAACTAAGTAATTTACAAGGTACTTGTGATACTGTTTTTGACAGTTAACTATTTAAAGAGTTGAGTTTTTCTTAATAGACCATGAGATTATTTGTCAGAAGTCCAAGAATTAATTGGACTGCACTAAGTAACCAACAAGGAAGGAAAGGTGATAACTAGTCTCATAAAAAAAAAACTCTGGGCAGTTTCCTAGCAAAGAACTCATTGTATGATATATATCCCTAGGTAGCAGTGAAATTAAAACATGGATACAGTGTAGAAACTTCGGGCAGTGTTTCAGTATTTCCAAACAAGGTTCAGGTAAATGCACTGGCATTCTAAAATGCAATGTTTTTTCTTCCTTTTTAAATGAAGAGGAAAGAAAAGCTCTCACATTCCATTGATAAAACCATTATCTACAACAGCCTAAAGCATTACTGAATACTGCATTTGGTTGCAATTCACGGTATAAGGTCTATTACACACAGTTAATCTGATACAGTCTGTCACCTCCAGCTTTTCCATGCCATGTCAACTCTTCAATAGATCAGGGAATCCAGTTATCAAAAAGTCATGTTAGCCAAGCAAGTCACAACATGAAACACAACTATTTAAAGCTGCCTTTCTTAATAGGAAAGCCTAAAAGAAAACCCTGGGTGTATGGAAGCAGTCCTGTGCTTCAATCTCAGCCCTCAAGGATGTTGCGCTGTGAAAAGTCTTTCAAAAAGCTCTGCAGCACAGCCTTCAATATTTCTGCACTAACAACCACCCCAGAATGATTTTGACCCACAGAGAAATAAAGACTATAAAGAAATTAAATGTGCTACATAGCAATCCACAAACCAGTAATTTTTATGAAGAGAATTCCTCTTTAAAACAGCAATCACAACAGCTAACCCACCCCTGAACAAACCATGTGTTAGCCACAACGATCTGGGATACAATCTTCCTTTTTCACACAACATGGCTACTTCTCACTCTGCCTGATTCAGAGGAAGCAAAGGTGCTATACTGGAGCTGTAATATCTAACCTTCACTTGATATTTATCTCCAGGGCAGAAAATAATTGGATGTCACACCTACTAACTCAATTTCATTCTGCTAATTATTCTTCTGTGATATTTCTTTTCCTTTTTCTCCCCTCACCACTGCATTTTCAATAGGATTAATGAAGTCACTGGTGAAACTATTTTGAAGACTATTGATCACATACATGTAGCAATACACTCTCATCTCTTCAGAAAAAAACAGCATATAGAAAAGAAAAATCACATTTCATAGATTTATATTGTAGTCCTCAGAGAACAAGACCTAAGTGTCAATATCTAAATTTTTACTTCAAAAAAGCTTAAGACATAGTTATTCCAGTCTTAGACCACTGCAAAGAACTAACCAGGGACATAATCAACAAGCCTACTTGAATTCAAGAAAGCCACTTCTTGTTCCTGCACCATTTGTTTCCCCAGCACTGTACAGCCTTCAGCTAAGGCAAGTTTTTGTTCTTGCTCCTCAGTGTGGTTCTCCAAGAGAACCCAGAAAGGTGAGCACTAGAATATTTAATAACTTATTTCTTTTATTTAGAAAGTATGTTTACAGGAAAATATATTTATCACTAATGTTCTATGCCAAATATGTATTGGATTCAAGTTTTTAGAAGTAAGAGCATGACTATTTTGTCAGTTAATCTGATGATCCAAAGGCTGAACTGAAAGCACAGCATATACCATAACAAAGAGAAGATAAATTGTTGTTGGTTGATTTAGTTTGTTTCAAAGGCAGGTTTTACACAGGCATATCATAATTAATCTTTGCACAATTCTAATGGTCCGATACATAAATGCTGCAGAACATTTAACATGTGCACGCAAGTGCTAATCAGCTGATGCAACTTTCAACCCCAGAAGTACTGAAAGGCTTTAAAACTAGCAAAATAAGCAGCAATATTGCAAGGAAACTTGGTGGTTTGAGTATATGGATTTTCATAAGGAGAGCAGATTCCACAGTTTAAATGCACGTAAGAAATCAGTCACATGCTTTCACAAGTTAGAACACAGAAAACAAAACATCCATGTACATCATCATAGATAATACCTAGAGATTTCCAATTACTGTAAGTCATTATCCTTCGATAGGGTATGGCAGGTCAGCAAGATTAAAGGTTCCAGATAGCCTCTCCTGGCTACTGTATTTTGATTTTGGGAGCCCCTGAGCATACTGAGCTGTGCAGAATATAGGAGAGGGCAGGCAGCTGACACAGAAACTTCTCCACTTTCCTCTCCCCTGGTCCCCTCACAGTTTCCCCTACAGGACAGTGGCCAGTTGAACCTTCCCAAGGAAAGCAGGGAGAACATACACAAACAGGTCTTGAGGTGGCATAAAAACTTTTCTTTGGCACCAGTAGTATTTGGTGTTACCCGAGAAGTCACAAAGGGCTGCTGAACCAATAACAAACCTAAGAATCTGGCACAGTGGAGTACAGTTTGGGGAACTGCTCTACCAGCCCTCTCCACATTCTGCCACAATCCATATGTACTTTTATGCCTTTTAAGCACCTTCACTAGTCTAGTTTCTGTTATAATAAAAACACAGCTTTCAAGATCCACAATTCTGATATATCTATCTGAGTATCTGTCTACTCCCCATAAAATGTTGGCAGAGTAATGAAAAATATTACCTGCAAACTTTGGCCAACTCAACATCCCATCACACATTTATACAGCTTCCAGTTTTTAAAATATCACTATGAGATTAATACATGCATAAGAATTAAGTTTGTCTTCCCCCAATATCACCTCAAGGACATAACCATTTTATACAAATTGTTTATGTGAAAATACCCCTAGACTGTACATCAGACACCAGCTAAAGAGACTGCTTTGTCAGATGGTCCTGTCTCAGTCAACCAGTGGCATCCTGCCAGAAAAACACCTGCAGACCAAACACTCTGCAATATAATACACAATACAAACAGAGAAGAACAAAACCAAAACAATGACAGCATTAATTACCTGGACAGCAAAATGACTCACAAGTGGGACAACATTTATGCCAAGTTAACAAAGGCGTTTCTTTCCACTGGCTAATTTCAACATTTTGATCCTGTCATCAAAACAAATTTAATTTCTACCCACCACCTTGCTTCCTGTATCCCATTACTCACACACATAGATGATTGTCTCGCTCAATTCCATTGATCTGGTCCAGAGCATGATGGTTGTGCAACATCACTGCTGAAATGTTTTCTCTTTCTCACAACTAGGGCAAAATCCATCCTAACATGTTTGAGTGGCATCTTTATTTCTTATTAATATATTACAGTACATTCTCTCCTGCATTTCACAACTCAAGCAACAGAGAAAACATCAGCATTACCATACTGCATTTGCTCTGTTCATATAATCCAATAATCTGACTGTCCACACTGGCCTGTGCTATATATGCATCATGAAATGCTAAGAGGAACTTGGAATACTCTCACCCTTCAAATCAGGTTTGCTTCTGCTCTTCAAAAGAAATTATTAAGCCATGAAGGACTGAGTTTAAACTCTTTTCTAAAATATAGGCTGGCATCAACTCAATTATCCAATTTAGCTGTAAAAATACTCAGCTGCCATTTTCAAATCTGCTATTCCTACAGGCCTCAACAATGTTCTGCAGTCAAGTTCACATTTGACATTTCTTCTTTTCCCCTTCTATTTCACCAGAGATACTTGCAACTAATACTGTTTTCCAATTTGAGACAATTTTTCCAGTACCTCATTGAGCAGCATGAATCAATATTAAATAAATAATATATATATTAGAAATATACTGTAAGAAAAAAAAACTGAACACATATTATTTGCCATTTCAGTAAATTTCATTCAAATTGTGAATACAGTAGAAATTACATGGACATAAAATGTTTTATATACAATAACTTCAGAAAACATGCAAGTTATTTTTTTTTAGAGTTATCTAGTAACTCATAAAAGTATTCTATAAGTCTTTAAAAGTATGGGAGAGACTTTGTGTCTGTTTAGTACATTGTTACTCCAAGTTAAATAACCAGAATTCTGGTTTTACAATTTTCCTTCATCATTTCAGACATCAAAATTATTAGCCATTGACTCTGGCCAATATTCTTAAAAAATATAAACTCCATAATTTAACCTAATAACTACCATTGCTGAGGTTTCTATAGTTACTCATGAAAGGGTCACAGCTCTCTGAAATATATGCAGTCTCTAATAATAAGCTCCACCATAGCATGCTGACAACCTTTAATGATTAATTAGGCTAAGACTAAGTACCTGGTAAAGCACAGAATCCCACAATACACTCATTACCTACTGAAGCAGCAAACAAAAACAACTTTTAATTTTCAGATAAAACTGTGGCTTTAGGGTGTATCTTGCATTCTAGCAGTAGAATAACCCCAAGTCCATGAGCTCCCCTGGCTAGGCACAGCAGCTGCCAGCATGGCAGAGTTCCCACCACAGCACCACCAGATACTGTGATGACACTCTGGAGATACCTCCTTATTCTCCCACCTTTTCTCTCCAGCTCCTCTATGGTGCATGAGAGTTTCCCTGGAAGCTCCCTGAAGAGATGACAAACAAAAGTAATGTTTTTTTACTGTTCAGAGCACTTAGCAACAACTGCTAGACTAGGCAGATATCAAAGCGTATCAGCAGATCAAAGTATGGGACAATGTCCTTCAAAAGACCTAACACGTTAAACAAAAATACAATGCACTTGTACCTATCTGAATTGCTGCTCTCATGTTGGCATTTTGATTTTCTATTACCTTCTTACATTTTTCTTTATTTAGCTCTTAATTGCACAACACTGGGAGTAATACAGAAAGGTAAATACCATTAATCACTTTGAGATATTATATTATGGTATTTGCTTGGGAAGGAAACAGAAGCATTGTACAAAATATTTAAGAAGGTAGAAGTTTTACCCTTACACATGACAGACTTCTGCCATGTGGATCAATCTGACCTCTGAATATGTATTATAGATATACAGATATACACAGAGAAATACATATATTTATTTGAAAATATATGCACTGAGATATAAAATTAATTATTTTAATTATATATTGTACACGGTATAATTATGTATTATTCTATTAGATGTACTACATGTCTGCTAATATTGCCTCTAATATACCTGTGATATACAGAACTATAATATATAGTATATCTAATCTATTATATAACTGTATATATATCTGTATTTTTATATATACAGAGCTACTTAAATATACATTATAGCCAATATATGTGTTTGTATCTTTATATATCTAGTATAAGATATATAACTGTAAGATGAACTACAATGAGCCAAGCGTGAGCATGCTTTCAATTTTGTGTTTTGATCCTAGAAATGAAATTAAAGAGCTGCAAACAACATAAAGATACATGCAAGAGCTCAAATATGTGCCAAATACTCAGCATTCATAATTTGCAGGTTTAAAAAGGATTGCTATCTGCAGCAAAGCTACACTTACCTGTTGCTGGATATTACAACCTTTTTGGTTTCTCACACTTGCAACAATGCAAGTGAACTCTGAGTTTCAGGGGGAGAAGAGAGAGAGAAATTGGAGTTGTTTGGGTTTGTTGGTTTCAGGGAAGAGGGGGAGTGTTAGCTTGCTTTAGTTTATGGATGCTTTCTGATCTTTTTGTTTGTTTGTTTGATATTTTTATAACAGTAGCATCAGCGAGTGCTACATTTCTTTTTTCTTTTTTGTGGTCTCTTTCTTAAGCTGTAAAAATAATGAGCTAATTAAAAAGCCAAAAACCCAACAGAACAACTTTTAACCTGTCATTACTACACCAATTTTGAAGCCAACAACAGTTAATTAATTCATTTCTTATATCCTCTGGGATGAAGAGATAAGTTCACTTTGCCTATGAATTGTTCTAAATATTAATTTTTTGCTTGCCTACTGAGACTAAATCAAACACAGTTAAAATGGTTACTGTGGTTACAGTGATGGATCAAGAAAAAAGTAAAGTTATTTTACCCTCAAAAAGGCAAACAAAAAGCCTGCAGAAAACAGCAAAGCACTACTGGCATTTACACAACAGAAAAATAGAGATCCATATTCTAAACAATTTCAGCAAAACAAGACTCATGATCCCCATATCCCTGAGAGGCTGGTATTTTTTTTCTCCAATACTTATAAAATACAAGACATTTACACTTTTTTTTTTTTTTCCAGAACATGACCATAATTGTATTATTACATCTTCTTTAAAATCATTATAAACAAAAAAATCCTGTTTTAACTAATGAGGAAGGACAAGAACAATGTCAAAATGGTTACATATTCCTAAAAGATGGAGGAGGATGTAAGGAGACACAAAGAACACATGACAGAAATACTTCTTATATTAACTTGCTGAAGGCAAAATAGCATACAATTTCCAAGTGAAATTATATTGAAATGATATTGTCACTGAAAAGGTCCATCTGAACAGCTCTGCACATTAAATGGCATGAAAAACTAAACCCCAAACTAACAACTTTGAAATAGTATCTTTTTAGATCAAGCAGCAATACTTAATGGTTCTGTAAAAAACTGTAATTAACTACTAAGCACACTTAAGCTGGCTCTTATCACAGGGCTAGTTACCTTGCAGCAATACTGGTAAAATCTTTTCTCCAGCTTTCAAAGAGAACACATGCCACACACAAGGGACATAGATAGTCCAAAGCTGCTGAAGTGGTAGCAAACCCAAAGAAATCAAAATAAGGGATAAGGGGGAAACTGAGCTAATCTTGAAATTAAAGAAAGAAATCTATAAAATACTGTAACTACTTTAATAGCTATTGCAGCAAGGACATGTAACAGAGGTTACGTTTTCTCATGCACACACAACCTGCTACTATGGTTGCTCTCAACTAAAATTCCTACCTAATTCTAGTTATTTACTTAACAATAAATACATTTTTACATGATTTTTTTTTGTTGTTTGTTTTTACTCTATTGCAGGGTTTTACCTCTATTCCTCAACAAAACATTAGAATTCCAATTTTTTTTTCATGGCTAGGCTTTGCGGACTAAGATCCAGGGAGAGCTCTACCCACGTTTTTTACAAGCGTGCTGATGGCTGAAAAGACCAATACGAGATAGACAAGACCAGTTGCAAAAGGCACAACAGAAGGACTCCTTAGGTGGTATATTATGCAAGACATGATTCTTTCTACATTGTCTTTTCTCCTCAAGAGTGATCCCGTGTGCTTTCTCAAAAACATCAGCTGCATTAAAAATAGTGTGTCTCCAGACCTCCCGATTGGAGGCCAGATTAGACCAGTTAAGGTGATCAATATGGCCAAGGCTGAGATGTTGTTTCAGGGAGTCCTTGTATCTCCTCTTGGGGGCTCCTCTCTTGCGATAGCCAGTGGCAAGTTCACCATAAAGAATAATTTTAGGAAGGCAGTAGTTCTTCATCCTGGAGATGTGACCTGCCCAGGGCAGCTGTGTTCTNATATCTAATGTAGATACCATCCTGGTCATCAAATTCTGCCATGGCCCTTTGGAGCATCATGCTAAAGAAGATTGTGAATAGAGTTGGTGCAAGAATGCAGCCTTGTTTCACACCATTAGTTATTAGAAAGGGCTCAGAAAGTGCATCGCCATATCTGACTTGGCCATGCTGATTCTCATTTAATAGCATAATCATTTTAAGAAACTTGTGGGGACAACCTAAACATTCTAAAATCTGCCATAGACCATTTCTGCTCACAGTATCAAAAGCCTTGGTGAGATCAACAAAGGTTACATAGAGACCTTTGTTCTGTTCCCTACATTTCTCTTGCAGTTGTCTGAGAACAAATATCATGTCTGTGGTACTCCCATTGGCTCTAAAACCACATTGGCTTTCAGGTAAAATTCCTTCTGCTATAGCAGGTGTTAGTCTGATTTAATTTTTTTTTTTTTAATCTGTTGCAGGGTTTTGCCCCTATTCCTCAACAAAACATCAGAATTCCAATCTTTAAAGTGCAAAAAATTACACAGTGCCAAAAATTGTAAAGTGGCTTTTTTAAAAACTAGAATTTTCATGTTTCCTGTGATGTGTTTTTACTTTAATTATCATGGTTCGAGAAGCAGAAATCATTGTCTACTGCTTCTCATAGCAGACCGTTAATGAAATCATCATATTTGTTACTTTAAGAAGAAGTTGGGGGGACTAAGAATCTAATAGCCATACAATAAGCATTAAATAAACCGAAATACAGATAGTCTTAATATATATAAAAGGAGTTTTCCAAATATGTTAAAAAGATCTTCTATTACATTCTTATTTCAAGGACAATAAAGCAGCAGCCCCTTGCCCCACTTGCCTGTAGAATGTAAGAGTTTCAGCTAACAGCATCTGTAGTTTGGCCAGTTTCTCAGACTAACCTTGTGGTTTTCACGTACACATGCAACAAGGCAGTCCAGGGAAGCATAAATATTTCAGTAAACTCCAGACATTCTAAATTATGAGTCATCAGTCATGCAAGGCTGTAGCTGCAGACATTTTTTTATCTGCAAAAAAATAAATCTATTCTCCAATTTGAACAGAGGTTCACCCAGCTCCTACCAAAATTCAGCCTTTCCCCCTGCATGTAACAATCCAACTATGTCATCCAAATAGGCTAAGGTGTCATGAAGCTTAAAAAATTCTCAATCTGTTTTCAAAGTTTACCTGCCTCATCAGTCTTTACCTTTTTGCGCTACAGAATATCAATGACAAAAAAAATATACAATTAAATGCAAGCTATAGAGGCTCCAAAATTAGACATCAAGCCTACATGTTTTATTGCCTGATTATATTTAGAATACACGACTCTCAGATCTAGATAAGTTTCTAATATTGACACGCTCATTTTAAATATGAGCCTGCCTTTTCTTTTACTATTATCTGAAGATGTACATAAAGCAAATATTGGATATTGAAATACAATTCAATAAAATAAGTCCAGTTTGCTGGTTTGGAGAGAGGAACAGATACAGAAGTGTTTCATAAAGCAACATGCAAACAATTTTAGTTCCAGTACTATTTATCTCCTTGCAATCTCTGCCCTGCATCATTGTTACATTTAAATCATTGTCTTTTTCCCTCTGCCTAAGTAGCCTTTGAAGTTGTTCTGAGAAAAGATCTGGTGTCTTCAAGCAACTTGCAAGTTGTGCAAAGTTCTGGGTCACTCTGCAGTATAATTTGTGTTTTATACAAAGGAAAGGAAAACATGTAAATCACCTGAGATTTTTTTTCTTTTTTTTGCTCTTGAGTTCATTGTTTATTGCATATGTAAATTATGTCCAGGGATAAAACTAGTATTTTCACACTGCAGTTATATCCAGTATTTTTACACAACAGGTACCTTTCACAATACTCAGCAGCCTCTTGAAATGTCATTAACCAGTATATCTCCAGAAATGGCACAGATATGTATTCATTTAGACCAGGTATTCTACAGACATTGAATATTTCTTTTATTATTAGTTTTCCTGCTGCCTTGAGGAAACTGACAAGTGTTCCTTCCACTTCTCACTTCTTCTAGAAGTAAATACAATCTTTTGAGTGCTTTTATTTTTCAACAGAAATGGAAGTCTGTGAAAAAAGGGAAAACATATAGGAGGAACATCACTGCTGTCATTTTGAAGCAGCCCAGCAGTGGAAGGGATGGAGACTATATGCAAAGTGACTTTCTGGTCCATCACTAGTGTAAAAAATTCACCACATTACAATAGGCAAAACTAATCTCCCCTATTCCTATTCTTCCTCCACTAACACTGTACTTCAAAGCCTCACATTTAAAAGAAACCTTTCTATGGAATAGTTATAGCTGTTTCACTCAATGGGAAATATTTCCACTCAGTACAACAAACTCCACTCCCCATTTTCTCCACAAGGAACTGGAGTTCAATGTGATTTCAGTGCATGTGACCTCCAGCATAAGGTTATATAAAAGTTCCTTCCATTATATTAATATATTTTAATATAAATACAATATGGAACATTTCCAGGCTTTTCAACAGATTTTTTCAAAGGTGGAAAAGTCCCACATGAAACTCAAAAGCTTTGTCTCACAGAACTATTTAATTGAAAAAGGAGATACTGTACAAAAATTATTTTTAAGCATTAGATAGACATGTGCTGACTCATTAGTCCACTATTGTAAGAGGCTTAGTCTAAGATAGGTTCCTACCAGGCTTTCCTTTATGATAAATTTAATTAATTGTAAGCAATCCAAACATGTAGAGCACACACACAAAGAGAAGTATACTAAACAAAGAACACAATTCACAGTTCAGTAATTTTAGACAGGTAGGACTAAAGGTCATGAAAAAAACCCTCAAGGACAGAAAAAAACCACCACATAACTTTGCCCAACGTTCTAACATGCTTACTCTAGACAAGTAGGATGTTATTAGGAGAATAATATAACAGAAGAGCTTTTAAAACTCATTTCATCTTGTTATGTAAAATATGATCCTAGGATTAAATCTTCAGATTTTATAAGCACCTGCATTAAAGTTCAGTTAAATAATAACTTCAAGTTCTGTGAAATTTGACATCTCTGGGTCTTCTTGCAAAAGTGGCAGACATTGAATTTGCAGGATCTTTTCCCACTACTGTAAGGCTCTACAGGAATAAACTGCTAACTTAGTAATAATAGTCTTAAGGCTAAATGAGGTCAATGCTTGTGCCATCCATCATTCTGCAAGAGTGTTTTAAGCCATTTTGTCTATAAACTGTATCAGTAAAGGTTGTATAAACAAAAAAAAATCCTTTTTAAGCAAGTGTTCTTAAGACACCTATCTGCATACATGCTGTGATAAGCTAGATAGTATCTTTGTGAATAGACACGTGGAGTAAACAGCAAACTGCTCAATGAAGTCATCAGGAAACAGGAACACTGCACAGGTAATAGCAGACAAGACCTAGAATGTAATGCTGTTAGCAAGCCAGCCAATGATTCCACCTAATGGCAGGATGCTGTCCTGTACCATGAATAGAATTTCCCAAAGCTACAATTAAGCCCAATGTCTGCAAGAAAGACTAGAGCTAGGAACCACTAGTTCACTCATAATTCCTAAAGCTTGTGAAAATTAATTTGAAGGATGAAATTAATTATAACCAACCCTAACATCTGTTAGCTTCTGTAGAGAAGAGACCACAGACCTTCATTACCTCACTCATTTTTCTTCAAACTTTTTAAAGAAATCTCTTCAGCAAATAACTCAGGTTCAGCACAATACAGATCCACTCTAGTAACAAACTCCAATTAGGTGTTAAAAGCTCCTCCTAGTGACACTTTCAGCCAGGGCAGACAGAGCAACAGACTGGATTAGGACAACAGCATAAAGCAACCCAAAGGAGTGGCAAGACAGATCAACTAATACCAGAGTCTAAGAGGAGGAAGAAGGATGAACTTAGTTCTGATTCAAAGGAGTTTGACATACTCCTCTTTTCAGTGGAAACACTTTTTTCCTCTGATCTGCAGATGAAAGAGTGTATATATGGAAGGAAAGGAAATTCACAAGGTGAAAAAAAACCTGAATCCACATAAGTAATTTTCTTTAAGCATCTTTCAAGCATTTACTTGAATTAGATGATCCCGCAAGAAACTACTCCATTCTCCAGACTTGGCAACGAAAAATGGCAACTAAACCAAAAAGTGCTTATTCTGTCAGGAGAAAGGAAAAACACTAGATGAAACTCAGAAGAAAAGCTTAACCTGCTCACGATGGCAAAGCAATGCTCCACAAGACAAACTTCAGCCCAAAGAAATCAATGCTGTTGCTGGGTTATGGTTTGTGTTTGGTTGTATTTGTTTGGAGTTTTCTTAAATTTAAAGAACTCGCGCAAGACAGGATGCTCCTGTGATGTATCCTCGCAGAACAAAGGCTTCCTACAAACCAGTATGTCAATTGAGAAAGCAGATCTTGTTATGGTGTTTCTCTCTCTACCCACTGACAAAACAATGGAAACAACATACTTCTCTTGCTGCTGCACAGCAAATGGGGCAAAAACCTAGTCTCCCTGACAATTTTCAAGACTGCAATAAACTGCTTTATAAGTCACTGAAAGTACAGAAAGCATGTTCTGCAGTCAAATGATTTCAGCTTTGACAATACAGCTGCAGCTGAGAGTACAGATTCTGATACATACTAGTTTGTCTACACATTAATGGAAAAATAAGTATTCATATTTGCTTCCAGCTAGTTGTTCACTTAATTTCATGTGATATAGGAAGATGTGCTCTAAGAAAGTTACCATTTGATTTTCAAGTTTCCAGCAACTTCTCACCTGTAAAAAAAGTCAGGTATTTAAAAAAGCTACTTCATTTTGCTAATCTGGACTACACATAAATTGAGGTATAACTTCACAAAACAATTCTCTATTCCTCACAGTTGTAGGTAAGCAGAATGTTTTCAAGTTCTCAGGATTTTGCTCCCTGGGTGATGTTCACCCATTGAAAGAAATCTGTATTATTTGAGGATGAAGGTAAGAGTGACAAAGCTACTCTCAGTGACTGAATCCTATTTCTTTTTACAGACATTCTATTAAGTCTGTGTAATAAAAAAGTATTTGCACATTCTAATCTTGTAGGCAGTGATGTTTATATCACCACACACCTTATGAAAGGCCAACTACAACAAAGGAGGAGGCAAGGGGACACAGAGAAAGGCCAAGACAAAACATGGAGAGAAACACAGAACCTGGTGTACCACAGTGCTCTGGGAACAGCACAAAAAAACTCTCTTCCATACTTAGAAGACAGAGCAAAAAGAAGAGGTGTTATTTTCAACAAGAGCGCTTCAGTTAACATTTCAACACAACTTCAGTTTTTCTGTCTGATCAGCTGGTTTCCCTGTTCAGCAGCATTACATACCATATATTGGTTTGATAACATTCTTCTAGGCATGTTCATGGAACTCCAGGAATATCAAGGTTATACACAGCTACACATGAAAACTTATCAAGTTTAAATAAAAGTTATGAGTTTGACTCATCACTGACATTGCTTCTAGATTCTTGTGCAACTTCTTCAAAAGCAAAAAAATAAGTATTTTCCAATGTTATTATGAAATGTTTTTGGAGGACAACAGATGAATCTGCCATACAAATATAACTATGGACGATAGAGAAAAGAATGGTACATAAAAGACTTCGTATGCATCAGAGAGATGCCACTCCTATCTGATCACTCCTATTTTAGACATAATTTCCATGTAACTTAGTGTGAATTTACAAAACAGAAATAAATAAATAAGTACTAAGTAAATATTTAAACATCATACTAAAGGTGAAGATTCAAATGTTAAAAGTGAGAGACAAGACTTGTATCAAGAACTATATAGCATAGCAGGAAAACTGTAATTCTTACACCACATGGCATAAAGCAGACGTTTTCCCTAAAAAGATAAAGAAACCAGTATGGATCAATCATATATGGACTCCACCATCTTCTCCCTCCAACAAGCTTTGCCTTTTATTTCACAGTAAGATATGTACTCTCCCATACTTCTGCTGTCTGAAATACTCCTGATTTTTTTTTTATATGTGCTTAACACCACAGCCTGCTGTCAGCAGAAATCAAGACAGAACAGAGCAAGTTGTGCCTTCTGCAAGCCTGCTGCTTCTGAAAATAAGTTATTGTGACATGCTTCACGTGGCATTTTTTTTTCCTTCTCTTAAACTGGCTTATATGCAAAATTAGACTGATGTTTAAACAGTGTCAGGCTGTCAGAGGGAGAAAACGACAGTGATACATATGACATGAAACATGACAAGAAGAAAGATTAATGACTTACTCAAATGTGAAAAGTTGAATACAAAACACATAACCATGTGTCTCAAATTTATGATAGCAGGTGAAAGACTGAACGCTGGTCCCAGGATATGCTTCATAAATTCCACTTTAGTGAAAAATTAGTTTGTTGTAACAGCAAACATACTTCAAAAACAAAGATGATGGAGGTGAAGGTAAAAAGTTCCCTAGGGCAAAAACATTTGATTTAGGGTTAAAGTTTATATACATACACCTGAAACTAGTTAGCTTCCTATACAACAGCAGAAAAGAATTTCCAAACAAGAAACAATTCCAGTGAGAAGAAAAGAGAGGGTAAGAATTCAGCTGTAAATAAAGCAAAAAGAAAAGTCACAGCTGTAATTAAGTATTTCAACTGTTTATTCCACCATCTTACATCAACTTTACTAGAGCAGGATACACATCTGAGTATTTTTCATCTCTATTTCCATCACATTTTCATTCCTCCCTGAAACATGTTCCTTGGACACCTTTCAGAATGATTTCTCCATTTTTGTGCAAGTGTGTCATTGATTGGTTTATTTATTAGATATGTTGGAAGATGGAAAATGTTAGTCAGCACTGCTTTAGTGAACAGGTTAGTAAACTCTGCTGGCTAAACAAAAAAGGAAAAAATGTATCCATAATCATGTGATAAGTGATAACCACAATTTCATGATTAAGGATTTTTAATTCTTGAAGTGGTAGGGTATTTTGTTCCTAACTGCAGCACATTTGAATGTCTTCACTCAAGTGAAAGGTATAAAAGTATGGAAATAGCAGGTGACTTACTGAAAAATGATGCAGCAGAAACCAAAACAAAAACACTTCCCCTTCCAACAGAAGGTTCTTACCTCCTTGGCCCAAGCATATCTAACAATTCTTTTATGTGCTCTGTAGTTAAACTAATCTCTGGAAAATAGTTTCCTATCAAACTTTTTTTTTCCTTTCACACATTTCAACCCAATTAAAGACAAGAAAGATTAGTGTGAAAGAGACAGTTAATTTTAGAAAATTTATGCATAGACCCAAATGTGTTTAATTGCTTCACTATTTCCCACATGTAGGAAAATCATTTTTAAGTAGGCTGTAATAGAGTAGGTTTTTAAAGTAAAATCAATGGCTGGAGCAGTCCAGTACAGAGGTATCAAGTGGATATCAAATTAAAATTTAGCTTCTTAAACTATTATTTCATTTGTCATCAGATTTTTTCAAGAAAACCAAAAAACATACTCAAAATTGTTTGCTCGTGTGCTTATGAGGATAGTGTAAAAAACAAAGTTTTAAACACAGTGAAACTCTCCTCTGCCATTCCTTCTGTCCTTTTCCCAAGAAAAAATAACAGAAACAAACACTGTGCTTGAAATAAAATAAAAGTCCTAGTTCAATTTGCCCCTCTCCTATACAAGTACACAGCTGTCATTCCGCAGTGCACAAGGTACTGTGAGGAAAACAGCAGGAGTCCAAACTAAACGATGCACAGAAACCTCATTGCTCCTTCAGACTCTTACAAAACAGACCAAACTCATGCATTTACAAAAGTGTTTAAAGGCTATTTCTTTTTAGTTACTTTTGTTCTAACCAGTGTTCACAGTACCTAACATAGCTCTGCTCATTCTGAAAATCAGTGACAGAACGCTTAAAAACTTTTAACTTTCAAACCAGTCAAAAACAGAGTTGGAAATTTTCACTGGTTTTGTTCTGGGAAATGAGTACGGAAAAGAGGGGGGGAAAGGAAGACAATAGTCAAGCTTAAAAGGGGAATAAACAGTACTTTTAAATAAGGTTTGTTAAGCCAAAGACTTGAGAACTGTGATTTGAAGGCTATGCATCCATGCTTTGTATTACATATGAAGACAAACCTGTGAATGTCAAAATTTGTATTTTATCTGTAATTACAGAACTCCAAATTAACTTTACCAGTTTAATTATCTGTTTTCCCACAATTAAAATATACATGCCATGTGTTCTTGTACACAATCTTTCGAAGTTGTCTCAACATTGTAGAAAAGGGAAAGAGTACCTTAACAGCTGTTTAAAAACTTAACCAGACTTAAATTACTGGCAATTGGGAGCTAGTAGGGCACTTGGAAGCCTACTCTTAAGCCATGTGTCATCAAGATTCTAAAAATTCATATTTTGTCCAAATATACCCCCTTCCTTTCTTACTTCACAACCAAAAATACTTAGGAGCGTTTATTAGCGTAAAGCTATTCAATTACAACACAGTCCTTACAAACTTTTAGAAGTTATGTTTTGCACCACTCCACCCAAATTCACAATTTTGCCATTTCAGCAATAGTATATTTCAGACCTATGGGGAAAGGAGCATTTGCTGAGGTACAATACACTGTGTAAGCAGCTGTCCAAAAGAAAGTAATCCACAGACATTATCTAAAGGCGTTACAAACAAGGACCAACCCAGACGCTATCACATCTAGGAATCAAAAAGTTTCAATTCTCCTTAAAAAAAATTTACCCTTTTGAAAAGAACCATGCATTGACCTAGACTTTTTTCTCCAAATGTTATATTTTTCAAATATAAATGATCTATTCGTGTAATTTAGAAAGTCCCTTAGTTCTGTTTATTCAGTTCCATTCTTAGCTGAGACAGAAGCTTTCAATTTAAACATATAGCACCAATTCAAAGTAATATATAAAATTACAAAGGAATTACATTGGAAGCTACTGCAGACTTACTATCCTTCTCCAAAACACTAAAGTTCATCTAGATAGACAAATGAAGAGATACTACCTCGTGGCAAAATCTGGTCCAAAAAATCAAGATAACACTATCTGAAAAACAAAAAGTATGTGATCACACTATTAACTGTTAGGTTTATTTACCTTTTGCACTGCTGAAAGCCAATGTCTTCAGTAACAAACAACTAAACTAAATACATTTTTTTTTAAAAGTCTTTTGCAATTAACAACTGGGAAGAACAGATCAATATCTAATTAATAGAAATGGCAATTTCGGTACAAGTTAAAACACATCTCTCAGATCCACTATGAAAAGCTTTGTTAGAAATCTCAATACTGGCAAGTTAACAAAACACTAGCTATTAGAAATAACAAAAAGTGTTAGATGACTCCAAATTGGTAGTTTTCTTTCTTCTCCTGAAAATGTTTAATTGCTTAAAATGTCAGTGCATGATGGTTATTCTACCACTTAACTGGATTTTCAAGCCTTCTTTCATAAAATTTTCTTTTTTGGATACACTAAATGTACAAAACTATTTTAAAATACAATGCACCATGCTTCTGCTGGTACTGTATTATCGCTAGCAGTGAGCTAATGAGGGCAAGAACTACAATTTCACTAGCACTCAAATCTCACACCTCACGTTACAAAGGAGAGGGGGGAAAAACAGGGGTAGCAAGCAGCTAGAAAAGAAGAAATGATGCCCCAAGCCATCCATTAGACACACAAAGCAACAGCACAAGCCTTGCCAGACCCTACACACACTTTTTACACAGGGACTTGAACAATAATCAGCAGCAGTTCTGATGTAGTTAAAGACTTACAATGATGGATCAATGCACCCCAGTGAAATCTGTACTCTGACTTTAGATTTATAAGATGACAAAACCTTGCCACAATATTAATCATACAGTACCATGTCATTACCAACAACAGGTCCCACTGCATGCTGCAGAGTGACAAGGGAGAGTATCTGGAGACCCGATAATAATACACTGTTCCACCCACACTGTGCAACTGCAGATCTTGGGGAGGAAGCAGATAAACGGGAGAATTCTCCTGCAGTGAAGACGACAATGAAAACAGAGGCAGTGTCCCAGTGCCACCAGGCATTGCAATCTCCACAGCATATTTGTGTAATAGATACAGAAGACAGGAGCAGGCTGGGCAGGGGGAGACTCATTCTAACCCAGGCACAGCTCAGTAAAATCACACAGATCCTTTGCGCAAGACATTTAACAGCATATTACTTAGCTGTATTGGCATCAGCCATTCAAGCAGTATGGCTTACCACACCACTAGATAATCCATTCTCTAGGTCAAAGGTATGAAAGCTCCAATTGGCTTGTTCCTAAGATGAATCTCTCCTGGAAGCAAGCTAAAAGCCCACTCTTTGGCCAGGTAACTAAAATCTACATAGTAGTGGCTCCTGCCTGTAAATTACTCCCCTCTCTTCTCAGCTCTCTCCAAAGCGTGCTGTCTTATGGCTTCTGTCCTATGACAATTTTCCTCTCCAATTTATAAGATCAACAACTTGGCCACTCCAGGACAAATTTATACCCGATGTTTAGGTCTGCCATTATTTCTAGAGCACAAACCAATTACAGTGCCAAGTTTCCCAAAGTCAGAAACAAATCTCTGAGAAGCACTACCAGCAAGAACATAAGATGAACACTTCTTAGCTGACAGTCACTGTATATAATATGTTTAACACTTGTTAGAAGAACATGAACCTGGAGCCTCCCTTTACTGTCAGCAGTGCCCCCATGCATAATGGAAGAGGACTCTTGTATACAGACCTGCAGCCCTGCAGCTGTACTTGTGACTGACCTTCCCCATACAAAGTAAATTATACTATTACAAACACTTCTGGAACTGCCTGTGGCCATTTTCAGATACTGTCTGCCTCTCACAATTCATTCAGCTCTACACCTACAGTCCTCCAAAAAAGCAGAGGTAATGAGGTTTAATACATGTGTTTGTGAAGTGCCAAGAAAATATATTTAAGATGCTCCTTATGCGCTCCAGTACTTTGCTAAAATAAAGCAATCTCCTCTAAAACCTGGCAATCTCAGCTTGGAATAAGCAGTAGTTTACCACTGACAGAGCCTCTCAGACTTTGTGTTAGACCTGAATAAAGAAATTGTCTTGTCTGCAATTATGTTCATCCAAACAACTACCCTGTACCTGTTTTTTCTGGCAAGACAGCAGCTGGAAACAAGTGAATTAACACACACACACACAAAAAAGTAATAGGAATAAGGAATGTGGTTTGCACATTTGGCAGTTCTTCAGAAAGCTTGATTCAAAGGGTTTTAGCAAAGGTAATAGTCAAAGCAACTACAGCTTCTCCATGAAGTTCATATCATAAAGACCATCTATACAGCCTTTTGCTGTATAAAAGAGCATGAAGTAGGTATATGATACAATAATATCACTTATAGTGCTAGTAAGATGAATACAAGTATAATGCATATAATTCTGAATGTCATACTAAAACATGTAGAGGCAAGTCTGTAGGTAAATGCATACACAGACAAAATGAAGAGAAAAAGAGAAAATGGTTGCAGATCACAGCAGAGGGAAGCCTTCCAGTGAGTAAGATGAGAAGTTTTGCTGATTCAGCTTCTCCAAAAGTTCAGAGCTGATGGCATTAATAAATATTTTCTCAAAACAAAAATGTAGACATTTGCTTATCAAACAAGATTCAATCCCTTTTGAATAGTGGCAGTAAGCTGTCCTTTGCCAACACTGACACATCCTTTTCCACACTATAGAACAAGAATTGTCTGGTAATTGCATACTAAAAAGAATACTGAATTTGGGGGGAGGAATTGGAAAGCAAGTTCTTGGGGTATAAGATTATGATGCAGAGGACAGAACATTAAAATCTTTCAAAGTCTGCAAACCAGCTAAATAAGTGCTACTACTACTTATACAATGTAGCAGTGGTTTGGGGTTTTCCCTTGGGGTTTTTGTTGCTGGTTTGGTTCTCTTCCTATCTCTAAAAAGCAAGACCTCTAAAACCACAGATATTATAACAAAGCCAGAAAGAATCAACGTCTCACAGGAGACAAGACTAGCCAGGGCCAAAAGAAGACAGATGAGGAATTAGTAATTTGGTAGGGAGAGAGGTCACTGGAGAAGTCAGGTGTATATTATTAGTCCATAGCTGGTTTCTACGTATAGACAAAGAAAGAAGCTAGTCTTTTTTGGGTTTATTGCTGTTGGATGGTTTTACTGGTTTGGAGGTTGGTATTTTTTTGTGTTTGGGTTTGTTTGGTGGGGCTTGGTTTTTTACATTTGTTCAAGAGGGTCAGGAGACTGCCTACTCTTTTTCCTTTACTTAAATCATAGAATAGTTGGGTTGGAAGGGACCTTAAATATGACCTAGGTCCAAGGGTAGGGACACTTTCCACTAGAACGGGTTGCTCAAAGCCCCATCCCACTTGGCCAGCAATGGGGCATCCACAACTTCTCTGGGCAACATGTTCCATCCTCACAGTAAAGAATGTCTTCCTTTATCTAATCTAAATCTACCCTCTTTCACTCTGAAACTGTTACTCCTTGTCCTATCACTTCACTTCCTGACAAAGAGTCCCTCTTCATATTTCCTGTAGGCCCCCTTTAAATACTGGAAGGCCACAACAAGGTCTCCCCGGAGTCTAGTCTTCTCCAGGCTGAACAACCTCAACTCTCTCAGCCTGTCCACATAGGGAAAGTGTTCCAGGTTTCTAATTCATCTTCGTGGTCATCCTCTGAATCTGCTCCAACAATGTCCATGTCCTTCTTATGTTGGGGGCCCCAGAGCTGAACACAGTACTGAACACAGTGCAGAGAGGGAGTCCAGAAATAAGAACTACAGTTCTATAGAAGGATTATAAATAAAGCCAGTGACTAGTTTTAGCTTCATATAGATCTGATAACTCAGAAATAAACAGACCACACATGGTGATCAAAGCTCCTCACGTAATACATTTCATACCTACCTTCAGCAGTTTAGCTTCAGTATCACAAAGGTACAGTAAAATATCTTAAAAGACATCTAGTTCCTGTTGCTGTATTGTGTTCATCTCACTATCATTATTCTATACTGATCTACAGGAACTTCTTGATCATGCAGGGTTTTTTTCCTTACAGCTTCGATTGCTATGGGGTAAGATATTAGATATAAATGAAAGTTTACAAAAACCTTCCTTAAAAGCTGAACATAAAGCCATGTATGAAACATGCTATCCAAGAAAAAAAATTCAAAAGTGTTAATATAAAATGCAATAGCACCATGTGAAAGACTCCTCAGATTCCAAACAAGTAAAACACTAAGATCAGGAAAATCTCAGTACTCTGAAACTCAGTTCTTTGAAACTTAGTTCTTTGATTTCTTATCAGCCAGTAATCTCTGTGTAGTACCAGCAAGGCAAGCAATCGTAACTTGAAAATGCCACTAATATGACCTGGGTCAAGCTAAACCTAGCAGTTTAAGCTTAGGACCTCAATCAACGGCAAATGAGGACATTTTTTCAGCAGAAGAGCAAGTCTTCATCTTCTCTAATAGAGGTTTTTCAAGAAAATGATAAGTTAATGCAATCAGGTTACTTAATTGCATGATCTACCATAGTGTATTTTATTATCCTCTTGAGAATTATACCCTGAAAGTTAAAAATGCACTGGAAAAAATGTACTTTAAAAAAATCCCACACTAATTACTGTAATTACTATAGCCTGCTAAATAATCATATAAAAGTAGAAATTGAGTTCATAAAAAAATTAGTCTTTATTTTATTTGAAAAAGCAAGGAAGACAAAATTGTTTTGTCAGAAGGAAGACAGTAATAAAAAAACCCACTGATTTAGAACTAGCTACTTCTAATCAGTAAGAAATCACACACATGAAAAAATACATCTCTGCAAAACTAGTGGTAGAAGGCCATGTACTATTTAGTGCACTTCTAGGAAGCCACATAATGGACATCTGCATACTTAACTGAGGAGCTTTCATGCATTTCTATCTTAAATTTTGAGTACTCCTTGTCTTCAACCCAATTTTCAACATGCAACAGAAAAAGCATCCACAAAGTCTCCAAGCAAGCTGAAGCGTACCTACGTCAACTTCTATAATTTTGTAAAATCATTTTTTAGAATTACCTTTTGCCATATATTGTTTGCAACTCACATTCCTTGTCCTTGTCACCATTTGTGACCAGATGCACTTAGAATGACCTCCCTCCAATTGTTCAAGGAACTGAAAATCAAACAGCTTCAGTTGTCAGCCCGCCAATTAGCTGCAGTAGTTAGTACTCAGATGACAAAACACATTTTCAGGTTGAGAGAAAGTGTTATGGTTGTACAGCTGAATACTCCCCAAAAAGCAAGTGACCAGACCCTAAATCTCCTTTCTGCCTGCAGTATATTTTTAATACTCCTTTTTTTTTAAAATGCAAAATAAAAATCAGATAGTACAGGAATCAACGCAAAATCAAACTGTAAATCTGAAACTCATGCTTTTCTAACATAAAAGCATTTTCTTACATAAAAAAAAAATTTAACTCCAAAATCCCCTTTTAGCATTTAAATAGTCAAATCTTATTCCAAAACGATCAGGAATTTTACAAGTGTCACAGATCCAGTGTCACAGTTAATTCTTTTTTTTTTTAAATCTGAAAAATGCAATGGTATATTTACACAAATGAAAAAACTTTGATGGTTACAGATGTTCAGAGAGTTCACGGTTCAGAATGCTCAAACACTGGAGGGAAAAAAAGCCTTTGGAGTTCATCTGATAAGAAGCTTTATAACCAAGTTTTACTTTTCAATAATGCAGAGCTGAAATAAGTGACCCTTGTAATATGTTCCAAGACTATATCTTTTATGAAAAATTACATTATATAGCACTAAATACATAAATGCTTATAATTTTTTTCTAGGATAAATAGAGGTTAATTTACACTTTTAGGCAGTGTGTTATGTCTCAAAATCTATAAAATTGAATTTTCCTAAATAAGCTAAGCAACATTTGACCAGGTGTCTGTTCTTACAGCTATGAACTTATCTTGAAGCACATTACTAGAACTGAGGTTTATTACAAGAATTTTTCCAGTAACCAGAAGCACATGATAGTGTAATTGCACACCCTGGAATGCAATACCACACTTAAAAAATGGTTATCTTAATGACTGCACTAATGAGTTCTGAACTTCCAACCTATGTGCATACAGTTTCATAATTACACAGCTTGAAATCCTCATCAGCAAATCCAAATGCTTCTGAAATCCAATTCATTTTATAATCTTGAATAATGCATGGCACCTCTGCAGCAAAAAATTAAAACAAATTCCATAAAAATTGAAAGGTTCATAATCTATGTTCTAAAAGAAACTGAAATGAAGTGATGCTCAGTAAGTAATAATGATGGTGATTTCCTTTCCCTACCCCCAGGTACTTGTAGTTCAGATCCTACTTCAAAAATAAACAGACTAAATCCTATCAAAATACCTATATATATATATAGGTATTTATATATATATATATATACACAATTTATATATATATATATAAAATATACCCTACTACATAAGAGTGAAATAAGATACCTGTTTCCTAAACAACCAATGGCTCAAAGTTGCACAAAACCTTTTCTTCCTGAAAAGTGTGAAAACATTTATTTTAAAATAGACTGCAGCTTGACTGGCTTGCTTACTGTTTCATCAACAGCAAAAACAAAACTCCACCTTAGTTCATCAAAAGGACAGCAAATCAAGGTCTACAGTTTTTCCATAAGAATGTCCTCCATCCACAATGCCTTTTTTGTTTATTTTTTAAACTACAGGTAAAGCCTAGATAAACTCAGAGGGTTTTAGCAAGCATTAGCACTGTCCTTTTAAACAAGTTAAAAAGCTTTACAGTCAAGATGACGGGAAGCGCCATCATCACACTCAATGCAAAAGGATAGATTCTCCATTTGGACTAAGGATTTTCTTGTGTCTCATGTCTCCATATTTTACAGTGCTGAAGAGGGCAAAGGTAATATTTAAAATATGCCCTTTATCGTAATACTATTCCTTGCAGATACATGATGTATAGCTAATTACCAGACATTTGAAGAATTTTATACTAGGACTCCCTTGATAGAACAGAAGTTGCATAGAGATTTAGCCAAAGTACTGTTTTGTCTTTACATCTTCATCACAGAACTAGCTATCAATATGTACATAAACAAATACTCTCAGTAGTAATAATTTCATATCCTAATAACATTGATTATTGGACATTACAATCAAAACCTATTACAACTTTATACAAGGAAGAAACAGACTACTTAACAAAGGTAAGAACACTGTATCATGCTTTTGAAGATTGTAAACATGTTATTCAGAATAAAAGTATATTCCATTTAAATTTTTACTAATTTAGCATTTGCAAAATGAATGAATTATTAGCTAAGCGTTTTGCTAATCAAATTTTCAGGTTTAGCACTCATCTGCAGGATCTCATTACTGAAACCACAATACAAATGTAAAACCAGAAGCAATACGGAAGAGTCAGAGGCAAATACATATATATATTCTGGCAGAGATACTAACCACAGCCTGAAAATTGTACTTAGAACACTAAAACCAAATCAAAGAACAACAGCCCTTACATATCGGTTTCACCAAATTCTTCCAACTTCAGCTTTCTCATCTTGAACATACTAGGTTTTTGATCTCCCAAACCCCATTTTACCTCATTACCACTGGATGCCTCTGGACAACAGTTCTCTCAAACAAGGCATTCAAAATTTATGAAAGTGTAACCAAGACTCTGCCAGAAGCACTACGTATATAAAGTTAGAAGCATGTATTTGCTACAACCAATTTAACAGTCAGTAAAAGCACACACAGTAATTTGGCCACAGTACTCATCAAATAAAAGTCATAAAACATTGTATCAAAACCCAAGTCCAAGGCAATATTCACCATCTTACAGAGGAAAAAAACCCCAAACTGTATTTTATTTTTCTTTGATACATGACTTTTTAGGTGCAGATTTTTTCAAAGACAGAGCATCCGAGCTACAACACACCAATTTGAACTATCCTGTGTCTATTGCACACTTAAAATGTTACCTCCACATTGTATGTAACTAACGTCAATTAATTTGCTTTCTGTTCTACCAGACATCTCTCTTACATGCTTATTCTTTATATCAAAGAGTTGGGTTTGATTTTTTGTTGTTTTTTTTTTAAACTTCTTGAGAGGGAAGTTCACTAATATGCAACAACTTGTAAAGCAGCCTACATAATAAACCACTGTAGCACAGACTTTAATAGGTAAAAATTCTCAGCTGCAACTAAGTCTTATGTATCTTTTTCCTAAAAACTTGTACACTTGTGTACAATATACTGCTGTAAACAAATTGAACAATAAAAAAACCCTCTTCTGCATTCCAGTTATTAGAAAGTTATAAAACCCTGGAGAAAATACTAGAAAGCTCAATTATACTGAAGTCTAAAGTTCGACCCATATTTCTTTAACTGAAGTATGCCTTACTTGCATGGATCACACATTTGAGAATCAAACCATATTACAAAGATCTGCAAATCACAAAATTTTCAGGCTCTGCTGAGCCACTGGAAGGTAATTTAAACAAGAAAGCATCAAGGCCTCTGCCACTGATTCATAGGCCTCAAGGCTTTTGTTTTATTTTCTCCTCTCTGTCCCACTGGAGGTGGATAAGGAGTGAGAAAGCAGCTGCAAGGTGTTCAGTGACAGCTGGGTGGGCTTAAACCATGACAGAAGTCATTAACAATTTAAACTTCACCTATAAGGTAAGCAACTTTTAATTTATTAACAAAGGACTTCATTACATCTTCTAGTCTCCCAGGTGTTCGCAAGTATTTGAAAACACAACTCCATATAAAAATCAGAAGGAAACCAAGATGAGTACATTAATTTTATGCATTTAAGACCTGTGCCAACCACAATCTCAATGTGTACAATGATATGAAGGGAAATGTTTTGCACAATGTCTTTTGCACAGCATATAAACTTTCTTAAAGCATTTTCTTCCTCAAGGAAAGAAGTAATTTCAAGTACAAACTGCGTACAAAGAGGACTCCATTTATAGCCTCAAAATATTAAAAGTAGACAATTTAAATAGCATGTTTTTATTCAAATGATAAAACTCGGGGTTTTTTAATTACTTAGATCCATCATTCAGAGTAATCAGAACACAAACCACTTGCTAGATAAGTCAGTGAGAATAAACTATTTTAAAAATATTCAAGGCTAGCTTTGACATCCAATTCGGAACACAAATTACTGTTGAGGTGGCAGCAGCAAGAGGGGGTCTCACCATAAAGAATTTCCAAAGCCTTTTCATGACACATTACCAAGCACATATATACTAATTTAGACTTGTTTTATAGGCAAATAGAACAAGCCATCCTCTCCAACATACACAACTGTGCAGTTGACAGCAATTAATATCATCCACTTGTACTGCCTATTTGCTGAATTTTTATTAATTTTGAGTTGAAGAGGAAACCATGAAGTTAACGTAAGTAGAGCTCAAAACCACTATCACCCCCAATAACACACATTATGTATCCCTGTGTCATCATGTCACAATGCTGGAAACTGACCCTTCCATCTTTTTGTTTCCTTCCAATCACCTCTTGACCATAGCAACACTTGCTGCTTACCTCACAAGTCCTCGTGCCTCTGTTAACCTTCTATTGTTAAGGACTCTCAAAAGGTTTTGAAATTCTGAATAAATCGTATCTGATAGATCTCTCTAATTCAGTGTTTTGTTGCCACAGTGAAAGAATTTCAAAAGATTGGCAAGGACATTTTCCTTTGAAGAAACTGTGCTCATTTACTGCTATCAAAGTATGATCTAGAGCAGATTAACTCCTAAAAAAGCGTAAGCTAGTCTCCTCTGCCACTAAAGAAGAGTTTGATGGTCAGCAATGTCAAATACACCTTCAGCTAAAGGCAATGAGATTAAGTGCAACACTTATTTCTATACAGAGTGACTGATTTCATGGGAAACTGCATTACTGGCTTGGAGGCACAGGAAAGGATGACAAGAACAAGGGAGCAACAAAGCTGTGGCCTATTCATTTGTCACACATACAGATAATCATAACCAAAGAGAATCAGTGCACAGATAAATGTACCAAAAATTCTTTCATCCATTTAGGGACTTCAAACACCAAATTAGACATCAGGTCAATCAGATCTAAGTATCTCCTCCTCTTTTTTAACAGCTTGAAGATTCCCTTGCCAGTATTCTCAGTGTGGAGCAGCACTGGTGAACGCACAAAAGCTAACAGGCCACAATAAAACTATTAAAAATATTTGTAACCCTTTCATAGGACTGTTCCTTCGTTATCAGATCATACCAAACCTTGTAAGTAGGTAGTATGGACAGCTCCTTACATATGCTATGGCCCAACTCCACTCTCAAATGAAAAAATTCTTTGACCTCTCAACCAGCAATCCCCTTACATGATTCTCCCCTAGTTTAAGCAAAAAACACGATTTGCCAGTACTCCTGCTGCTTGTTCAGAAAGTCTTACTTATCACTGTTTCACCAAAGCCTTCTGGAGATGGTAGTAATGCATCATATCATTGAGACATCACAGGAAATCAGTTTGTTGTATTCCTAAACCACTCCAGCCCATTTCACAAGTAATATCCTAGTTTTCACAGAATCATAGAATGTTAGGGGTGGAAGGGACCTACAAAGATCTTCTAGCCCAAANCTAGATCCTTTTCCCCAGGGCTAATCTCCAACAGATCAGTTCCTAGCCTGCACTGATACATGGGGTTGTGCTTGCACACTTCCCCCTCATGTCCGTCCACCCAGTAGGACAGGAAGGAGAACAGGGAGCAAAAATGCCAAAACTCCGTGGGCTGGGATATGGAAAAGCTTAATAGAATAACAAAGAGAATGAAGAAAACAACAGGATTAAACAAGAAAACTAAACCATTAATATATAAACGCATATAAACATGTGTATATATAAAAAAATATACAAACTATATCAGACCCGATTGCACAGAGCCAGCCACTGAGCAAACCATCACCCAGCAACTGCCATCCTCCAGTCAGTGCTTCCCGAGTTTGTCCAAGCATTGGCTCCTGCACCAGCCATGGACGTGCAGGAGAGAAGAGGTTCCTAGCATAGCAGGTTTTGCCATATCGCCTGTGCCTAGTGCCTAGATCCAGGGCAGTGGCTTGCTCCAGCTCAGCTCTAGCTCCTCAAGTACCCCATGGGCTTGACATTAGTATGGTATGGAATACCTTCAGACTGATTTGGTTGTCTGTTGTGGGTGTGGCCCCTCCTCACTTGTTCTGCAAAGTCAACCCTATCCTAGCCAAACCCAGGACACACAGGTTAAATCCTAAATCAACTCCTAGGCTCCTCCAATGATCTTCACTGCTTTGGTCATATGTCTGCAGTTTTGTTTTTCCCACTCCAGTTTTATGCTAGAAACAGAGAGCTATAAGCAGCTAAGGGCAGACATGTTTAATTTAATAGTATTTAACATCCACTTCACTTGTCAGATGTGCAAGAAATGAGAAAGCAGTATTAGTTACTTGAAAACACACAGCAAAAAGCAGAAGTAGTATTTTCATCCAAGCTCTACCTTATCTTTGTCTTCCACAACATCTGCCAGCACATCATCTGGGTCCAGGATTCCTCCATCTGTATATTCCAGGTGGTGAATATTTACCCAGGAATTTGGATCCTGTAAGACAGGTACAAGACTTCTTAAGTTAACTTTGCATGGTTTTAGGGCCATTGGACAAAGCAGTTTTGTATCCTAACTACTCCTCACTCATTTCTGTCTTAATTGTGAGGTAGAAGCTTGGAGCAACTACCCAAAATTGAAACCAAGAGAGAGTGAAAACTAAATACATGTAACAAGACACTTTAGCTATAGAACACTATGTAAAAGATATTTAAAATGTATTTCTATTTTCTTATCATTCTTACCTGAAGTTAAATAGTTAATAAAAAATAAGGAGAAATCAAACTTTTTCATTTTACTATGGTTTATAGATGGAGCATTTGTGTTATCAGCATACACATGTAAATATGCATGTATGGACATGCATCACTCTTGACAATTTCAAAGGAGAGGGGCATATACATATAAATATATGTAAAAAGCCACCCCTCATTTCTTTCTCTGAGGAGGCAGGTCAGGCTACTGTGGCAAAAAAACAAATTAATATAATAAATAAATTCCAGTTTGTTTCCACAAATGCTCTCAAATTCCAGTGTACCATATTAACAAGGATCATGTTAGTTTTCCAAAACTAATGCTTTCCTCATACATAATTAACTACTTTTCTTCAATAACTAGGAGCTTAACCATTGTTCCACTGACCCGGAAGCCAAAAGGTCCAAAGTGCACTGCTCAACAGCAAATTCCTCCTGACATGAAATACAAATCAGGCAGCAGACACACAGTCCATAACCACCTGCAACTAAACCATACCAGCTACTTGCATGCACATAACTTCCAAGGGGAACAGGCTAAGTGGTAATTATGTTTGAATTACCTTCATTAACATTTCTCCTATTAGGTCCAGCTATTGTGATTTAACAAGCACATAGCAGCTCATTCAGTCATAGTAACATGTTTGAGTACTCTATGGTATTAACATTGATAAATGCTGAAATGGCACATCTTCTACAGCACGCTAAAGAAAAAGTATGCTTAGTTTAAGTTTACAAAGCATATTTGAGCCCTCCATCAAATACTGGAGACTGGCCAGAATATGCTAAAATCAAGAGTCAAGAAATTGGCATGCACATACATGAGAAACTCTTGAGAAAATTTTCAGAAATGGACAAAGAAGAGCACTGCTGAGATGCAATACACAATCCCAAAGACTCCATTTATATTACTCCAATATCTTCTTCCTTGTCAAGTCTAATCAGAGTACAGTTCTCAGAAGCAAAGTGAAGCACAGACACACTATACAGACTAACAAGTTCCTTATCTCTGGTTTGGATATTCCCCAGGTAATAAAGTCCCTGAGGAGTAGGGATATTCCACTCCATATCTGTATGGGCGCTCTATAACTTTGGCATTCAAGTAATGGAGACAGCGTATTAATCATAAATAATTCCATCATGGCTATAGATGTGGACCAACTGGATTAGGCCTCTCTTCTATTGTTTCATCAACAGGCAGCAGTGAAAACAAATCAAAAAAACCCTCACACCACAACAACCTTAGCACACCAACAGGTCAGCCCACCATACCACTATCAACTTTGCTGGTAAATTCTGAACAAACATTTTTTTCCTATTCTGCCCCATCTACCTTCCAAAGCTCAGTTTCAGTTCTTTCACTGACACATACTGGTTTAAGCTGGGATAGAGTGAGTTTTCTTCATAGTACCTTGCATGGTGCTATGTTTTGGATTTATGACCATAACGGTGGTCATAACAAGGGTGTTCTGGCTATCGCTGAACAGTGCTTACATAGCATCAAAGCCTTTCCCATTTCCCATGATACCCCACCAGCAAGTAAGCTAGAGATGTACAACAAGGTGGGAGCAGACACAGCCAAGACAGTTGCCCTGCAACTGATCAAAAGAATATTCCGTACCATATGACACACTGTGTTCAGCAATAAAAGCTGAGGGAAAGGACGGAGGGAGGCAAATCAGGACAGAGTTGCATGCACAGCTTTTCTTTTACCTATTAAACTGTCTTTTTCTCAGCCCATGAGTTTTCTCACTTGTACCCTTAAGATTCTCCTCCCCAGTCCACTGGGCAAGCTGTAAGCAAGCAGCTATGTGGGGCTTAGCTGCCTTAGGTTAACCCAAAGCCTTCTTACCCCTCCCTTACACTTCTTTGAGTGTTAGGTATGTCTAAGGTACAGCATGGCTGAAAGGTAACCTCCCAATTAAGCACATAAAAGTATCTCTATTTGTAATATGTCTATTTAATCTGCAATTTACCTCTAACTACCTTTATTTCATTTCACATTGAAACCCCCCATTTGTGAAATAGAAAATTCTTGTTCATTCTAGGTACAGGAGTTCAAAATTATAAAATTTAAGAAAATCAATTAACATGTCTTTGTCTCTGCAAAGTGATTAAGTGTAGACAACTACTACACCTCAAAGCTCTATTTTAAACCCCCATCTTTTAAGTATTTTTAACATAACCACAAAATTCTGAGTTGAAAAGGCTTAGAGAAAAGGTACCTCTGTGCAACAAGCAAGCATGTTAATTTACATCAAACATTTTACCTAAAGCCATTTGAAAGAGTGTCATTTTACCCTACCAATACACATACAAAATAAGATTCTCTCAAACTAGAATGCATCAGTAGCTACAGATGTTCCTCCTAAATCTTTTAACTAATTCAATCACAAAAGATTTCTGTAGTTAGTAACACTAAACCAGCATACTTGAAAACCATTCCTCTTAATTATACAAACTTCTCTGGCTAACATTTTTGTCTGAAGATACATTAAAATCTGTTATAACTATTATGCTGTTTAAGATTCCCGTGGACAGAACAAAGCTGATGTGAAAAAAAAACAACAAAACAACAAAACAAACCAAAACCAGCTGATTAGAATATCTTACTTTCAGTGTTCACTTCTATTTGTGATTCAGTAGCTGCATCAACCCAGATGTGTCATTGAAAATGAAACAGAAAAAAGGAGTGTATCAACAGGATGCAGCAGTTCTCAGGAATCAAGCTCAAGACAGAGCCACCCTAAACTACATTAAGCTTAATAAACTCATAACCTTCCTTTTACTTTGGGCCACAACAAATACAGTAATTTAATGGTTTTGTTAGTGGCCATATCAAGAGAAAGTTGTCTCTAAATCAGTCCAGAAGAACAAGAGATGTCATTCCTCACCAATCTTTTGGAGCAAGTGCTGGAAGTGTTAAGATTCTTTAGAAGAAAGGAATGACCATTCACACTGAAATACAAGAACTAAAATAGAACAGCATTCACAGTTTCCTTAGCAGAAAGAAACAAACCTCTTAACAGGTTAGGTACTGCTCACACACACACTGTGACTCAGGGACACACAGTGTAAAGCCACTATGACCTTTTAATCTCAAGGACTCCCCAACACTGGAGCAACCACCAGACTACAAGATTGAACACTTGCTGTTTCAGAAACACAGTTCTAAAACATGTTTCTACTAGCTTAACAAGATTCCATCCCTGAAAGTTAAAAAGCCACTGCTAGGCACAGATGGAGAGAGATGCTTTTTATAGACTTTTTGATAAAACAAATAGTAACTACTTCTATATAGCCTAGGTGGAGGAAATTTCCTCGGCACAGTCACAGAAGTAACAACAGTTCATCTAACCAGCAAAATCACTCACCCATTTCAAGTAGATTTCAAAGTCAGGAACATTTTCTGTTCTTTGGATGAACTCCAAACACTACCGTGTGCAGAATACAAAACGTATTAAAAAAAGTATCAGAAAAAACACCAAAACCCCTAAATTCTATATAGCAATTAATTCTGTGTGTCTTTACTCCCACCAAGAGACCAGAAAGCTTCAATAAATAGAACTAAAATATTTTAGCTAACTTGCCTTATGAAACAAGCCATTAACTACCAGCAGATGTAAGAATTCAGTATCTTAAGCCACATATAGCATTTAATCCACATGATGAGTAGGGGATGGGCAGTAACATGAGGAGAAATGAAGGTGCGGACATATCATGTGTTTTAATCATTATTTAGAGCTCAAAAGGAGTAGAATAGGTCTGAAATATAACTGTGGAACATCCAATAGGGAATCACTGGCACAGTGAAAACTTGCTAAGGAAAGGGATAGTCTTACTTTAAATTTATGTTTTAATAAGATACAACAATCACAACAGCACCAAGAATCATAGAATGTTAGGGGTTGGAAGGGACCTACAAAGATCTTCTAGTCCAACCCCCCTGCCAGAGCAGGGTCACCTAGACGAGGTCACACAGGAATGTGTCCAGGCAGCTCTTGAATGTCTCCAGAGAAGGAGACTCCACAGCCTCCTGGGCAGCCTGTTCCAGAGCTCCATCACCCTTACTGTAAAAACATTTTTCCTCAGGTTAATACTAAAGCTCCTGTGGTCCAACTTGCTCCCATTCCCTCTTGTCCTAACATTGGATGACATTGAGAAGAGCCTGGCTCCCTCCTCCTGACACTCGCCCTTAACATATTTGTAAATATTAATGAGGTCCCCTCTCAGTCTCCTCCAGGCTGGAGAGACCCAGCTCTCTCAGCCTGTCCTCGTAGGCCAGATGCTCCACTCCTTTAATAATCTTGGTGGCCCTGAGCTGGACCCTCTCCAGCAGCTCCCTATCCTTCTTGAGCTGGGGGGCCCAGAACTGGACACAGCATTCCACTGTTCTTAAAGAACACTTCAAGATTCCATATATTCTAAAACCTCCAGGCAGGGAGACAGTGTTTTCAAATTAACAGAGTAACTTTATATCACTGGAGTTCTTGCAAATCAGACAGCTTTTCTGCTTGTACAGTATTTTCTGAAAGGTCTGAAAGGGAATTCAGAACCCTATAACAGAGGTGATAAGCCGCTGCAATGTGACACATGTGAAGGGTTAAATCCAGATCCCATCTCCTTGCTTCTATAAAATTATAGTTCTTACCTGTTCAAAGCAGAAAATGCTTGATTTTCAAGTTTATGAACAATACAGGATAAGATTACACTTTTCTGGTATTTACTCATTGAAGGGATTGATTAAGGACATATTTACAGAGAAGGCTCTTGCTGAGAAAAGCATGAAATACAAAGCAAAAAATTTATGGACTGTATTCTAAAATGTTAGGACAACTTTTCTCATTTGATATTGAAGTCCTTTTCTAATGAGTGACAGCATCTAGAATGATTCCTCCCAGTATCATCACTGGAAGGTCAGATATTCAAGAAGAAAGAATTCATTTTGAAAAACAAAATAATGAGTTTCATGCAAACATAAAACACTAACAGCAACTTAGAAGCTCTGGGTAGCATTCAAGTATGGTTACTATCTATCTGTGCTTCTAATTGCTCTCCAGGGCCATTTAGGCATAAATACATGCACACATTTTCTTCAAAATAGTTCCAAATAATCCTAACAGCAAAACTGAGTAGAAGTTCTCTTACAGCACATCATATAACCCTTGTACAGAAGTTTAGCTGAGGTATACAACTGAACCACCTTAATTTGGGGGGGGCTGGAGAGGTATGAGTAAGTTACCTGGTATAATACATATCAGCACTTCCCAAATGAATACTGAACAGTTACTCAAATGCATATTTTACCTTAGGGCTGCAAGTCGTGTTTGTGCTTAACATCAAACCACTTAAAAACTGCTTATCATCATTTCCCTTATATGTGGGAGAACACTTTGGGAATTGCTATGCAAATATTTACCAAATGTCAAATTAAAGCCAGGTTAGATGAATGTACAAGTACAAGTAGGCAGAGAAGTAACACAAATGTTAAAAAGTGGTTTTGACATTCATGTTGTCATAGAATCTTAACTGTTGTTACCTAATGTAACACCTTCAGTGTTCAAACAGTCTAAAACAGCTTCAGAAATTCTTCTATACATTTATTTTCAGTCAACAAACACACATTCAATTGGAAGACCAGTCTATAATTAAAAGACACTCCCATTTATTATTAGGTTTTTTTACACGTACCTATAGAAACACATTTTTAATGTATCAAAAACTTGGGAGCACCATCTTGATTCTTTTTCCAAACTCCAATAGGAAAGAGTTAGTCTACTTTTCTGAAAACTAAAGCAAAATACTTCATAAATGTTGCAGTTACACAGTGTACTTCAGACTGCTAATAAACAAGAGAATCCTAACAAGTTAAAATACATTTCATCAGACCCATCAACAAAATATACAACACTACTTAATGATTTTGCAATTAATTATTGTTTGGTGCTGGGTTTTTTCTGCTGTGCAGAATGCATAAAATTAATTGCAATCTCTATCCTGGAATTTTTAATTTAAAAATGGTAAAAATAGGATGCACTGAAAAATTCAGAAGTACAAATGATCTAGTAAGAGTCCTCCCACAACTACTTCTCAGGCTTGTATTCTAGAAACACCCTCACATTATTGCTTCACTACAGCAAACAGACTTCAATGAAATACAATGTAAAAGGGGATGTATATGAAAAAAACCTAGAAATCACATATGCCTGTTCCACATCCACAGCAACAGCATAAATGCTAGGTCAAAGGTAGGAGGAAGGACTGGACTCTGGCTACATTGTTTTCTGTCATTTAGTGTAAAACTAAGTTTAAAAGCCCTAGAATCACAACATATTTGCTGATGAAGGGGATATTTTAGGTTAAGGCTGGCGAGAGAGAGAATGCCATTTAATTATTTTTAGATTGTATATTGCAATAAGAAGTATTTAATGATTTCTATAAGCACTCTAAAGCTACATGATACATCATTATCCACAGTCAAACAGCACTAAGAATCAGTTACTCTCAAACCATAGCTTGCAGAGTAGAGTACAAAAAGGGAATTGGAGAAGAACAGATGGATGAGATTGGTCACAGCCTTAATCTCCATCTCTAAATCCTTCTCAGAATTTATCACTAAATTAGAACTGTCTCTAGTATTTTGTCTCTTTACCATAACCACTTCCAAACAAGCCTGAAGTGGCACTTCTAGTCAGACTGCATTTCAACTGCCAGCAACTGGGCTGCCATTATCAGTTGCAGCAGAGGTGAGGCTCTCATTTTATGGGAATATGAACAGTGAGTTCCCAAAGTTCCCAAAACTAAGAGCTGAATGGTTAGATTGCAGCAACACCACAAGGTACATGCACTTGAACTCCCTCCCAACCTCAGAGAAATTCTAATCACACACAGAATCACACCCCATCCTCCTAGCAGGCAAAGAACTACATTCATACATGTTAAGGCAGTTGAAGTAGTGGAACTGTATCACTTCTGTAACAATATTGTATGGTGCAGAGATGACATTCTTATGGAATAAAGGCAAACACAAGAAGCTCTATATAAATCAAAGACAAATATTTTTCTGCACAACAGATTAAGTCTGTTCCACATATTTATTGAATTTAGTAGGTCCTAGCACTGACCAGCCCCAAGGAAGTCACCCTATATGAAGGCCAACTGAGTATAAATTAGTTGTTCTTTTCACAAAAGGTTTCACTCCTCAGAAAGCTTCAGAACCTAGCCTGCATTACAGTGCTAAAGAGTAAGTTATAAACCTTTATCTCTAGGTTTCACTGTTGAAAATAAAACCTTACTTGGAATTAATTACATTGTCTTTATACTCTGTAGTTCAACTGCATAAAATTGAACAAGGTATTTTTAATAATTTCTAGCTAGAAATTCAAAAGCAGCAGAAACCTTCAAGATAATACAAGGAACAGAAACACGCTAGAGCACAGTGAGATAGTAAAAAGTTTCCTCACATATTCCATAGCATTGTTGTTGTTCTTCAATAAAACTCTTAAATTTGCTTGCATTAGAAGTAAAAATGTTTTAAGATGTTAGCAAGGTAAAACTTCTTTATATCCTTCCAGCAGTTGACGTGACACACATTCTCTCAAGTTAATATTCAAGAAAAATATCTATACTGTTTGAGCTCAAAGACAAAAACTAAAGCCAAGGCAACAGCAAAGGACAGAAGGTAGTCTGCTCAGAAAGAAATTGCTTTTTAGCTTCCAGGAATAAAACTACTGAAAACAGAGAAGGCCATTCAGTACAAATAGTCCTAGAAAGGTAACTGAACATCAAGGATTAAAAACACATCAACCACCAAAAAAAAAAGAAGAAGAAACTCTCAAAAATTAAAAATCATCTCCAACATTGGTGTCTACTGAAGGAGAATATATTTGATCTGTTACTGCATGGCTTATGTCAGTTTTTGTGTCCTGCTTTCAATACAGGAAATAAAACGAGAAATTAAAGGAAGTGAAGCAAGTCTAAATAATGTAACCATGATGCTACATTTCTGGCCAAAGCACACATTTTGATTTTCAGTGAGGTTAAGAAGTTTTCTCCAGAGGAAGACAACATAGAAGAAATTGTTCTCCTCCTAACAGGAATAAATGAAACATTGAAATATGATCTAAAGCAAAGATTAAAATCACTTGTTTACATGGAATAACTTCCTCTGCTGTAATCTAAAAGCAGATCTTCTAAATAGTAGGGCAAATTGTGGGTCTTTTTTTTTAAAAACCTAAGATTTTTTAATTTATTTTCATACACACTAAATTTTTGTTTAGGTTCACTTTATCTTTCAAGACTAATTGTGAAAACTTATGCTTCCTTCAATTTTTATTTTTTTTCCTTAAATCATCATTGGATATGATATAGCTAAATGGTGCAACTATAAAAAGGAAAAGTCCGGGGAAAAAAATGACAACATTTTACATAAGGTCACTTTAAATACCCAATTTTAAGAGTATCTGTCTTTGAAGGTTCTAGAAACTTGATGTCAAAATGAGGACTCTAATCGGAGCAGGTCAGTACAGAAACAGATCTATCTTTGCCATTAAGGCTGGTTTTATCTCAGCACATCTGCATTCTTTCTGGTCTACTCACACTCTTTGTCTTCCTAGTTCTTAAGGATCAGAGTGGAAAATGCAAAACAAACAAATATAACTAAACAATTAATGAATAAGGCCAGTGGAGTACCACAGACTTGTGACAGAAAAACTGCTACCAACTTGTGAAAGGGCAGAAAAATATTCCTTTGTTTTCCTTTGAAGTCAAGGGGACTACTGACTGAGGACAGACCCAGTTGACAACCACAAGTCACAGTTTCTTTTTAGTCTTGGGCTTTATATGAGCTCAGTGGAATGCAAAGCCTCCCCAGCTTGTTTAACCATTAATTCTCATATTAACTAAGACAGCACAAGTACAGCTCACTATCAGCTTTGCATTTGATGTGCTAAATCCTTAGAAAAAGATTGCACATTATGTCTTAGGATGGAAAAAAACTGCAGATATCCCTAGTATGGAATTCCTAGCAGTCCCAATAGTTGGAACACAGATAAGCAAATCCAAAATGACTCAGAATACTTTAAATTATGTTCAAACTTGGATTTCGTTTGCAGCACCTGAACCCTTCGAAAGTAAGAACATTCCAATTTTATATTGATCTGAATGTTAATGAGAATCACTCTCTGAATATGGTCCACTATCTGAATAAAATATGATGTAGAGAATACATCAGTAGAGGGATCACATAGCTCACCTTTACATTATACTCCAACGTCTGACATTTAAGAATAGTATTTCCGTGAAGAACAAGCATGCAAAACTAGAACAAGCACAGAGAGCTGGAGACATGCATTTAGACAGAGGTCCACATACTGCACTTGTAAGTACAAAAACCCCTCCCCTTAAAGTCTCTGTTGAAACTGGAGTGCACTGTGTGCCAGGCTCTGAACCCAAGACAACTATACAAATGCAAGAATGCTGATCTTCAATTATCAGCTAAGAATATCCTTTAGCTTATCAAGCCCATTAGACTAGATTGCTTCAACAGTACAGAAACACAAAAGATTCATTCCACTTAAGTTAACACAATGGGCTCCAGATCGAAACACCTCTAAGTAAACCCACAACGCTTCAGGCTTTACCTTTCATATCTCAAGTTCTCCACCTCAAATATTAGCTACAATATTCAGAGTCACATTGTTATGCTAATAATCAAACTGCTACACAGCTACAGGCACCTGGCAAATAAATAATTAGCACTGAGTCTGACTTTTTGTTTGATATATGAAGGTAACACTGGGGGGTTGAGGGACCACAGCCATGATTTCTTAAAATTCAACTTAAAGTGAGCACACAGAACTGTAAAACTAGTCCTTCAAATTGCCACCCATTTTTCACACAGAAATGAGGAGGAAGGGAGAGGGGTAAGAAATTAAGAAGTATGGCATGTGTACAAATCTACTGTATTTCAAAAGCACAGTCTAGGTTAGGTAAGTAAACAACATTGTCATTTTGCCAACTAAAACTGAAGATACCTTAAATTGAAGTCATGCAATACAGATACAGATAACAAACACAGGCTAGTTGTAAATCACAGAAACTAAGCACTGAAGTATACCAGATCTTGGAACAAGATTGGGCAGCCTTCCAGTACCTAAATAGGGCTCACAAAAGGGAAGGTAAAAGACTCTTTACCTGGTCTGAAATCAATAGGACAAGTGGGAATGGGTACGGAGGATGTGGATGCCCCATCTCTGGCAGTGTTCAAGGCCAGGCTGGGTGTGGCCCTGGGCAACCTGGCCTAGTGAGTGACATCCCTGCAAAAGGCACGGGCGTTGGAACCTGATGGCCTTTAAGGTCCCTTCCCACCTAGGCCATTCTATGGTTCTACAATTCCATGATTCTATTAAACAGCCATTGTCAGTTAACAGGAAAAACTACATCATCAGAATTTGCTGGTATAGCAGTCACATAAGGTAAGTGATTTAGCCTACTACAGAACCTACAACAGTTTTTGATGCATTATTAGAGGTATCTCTTACACTAACTATGAATTCAGGCTCCAAAACAAAAAATGAGAAAAATAAGCCTGAAAATTCATTAAGTGAGCTTCAGCAAGAGTACAACCACATTAAACAGTTTGACCATTCAATTGTAATTAAAACTACCATGCAATAAGTATGATTCACTCTCATAGCTTAGAAACTAAATCTAGCTTTTTTCTTCCCAATTAAAAGAAACTCCTTCCCACAAAACCTCCACTATCAAAACTCATCCTCCCATATTGCAGAAAACCACTTTTCACTAACAAAAGTACTATGCAACTTACCATGCACAAGATGTTTCAAAACTGAAATAACATTTTGCAGAATGTTAATAGTCCACTACAACCTACTGCAAAACTGTACATGGAGCTAAGATCTGCACTGTCAAGTCTGCTTATAAACACTAACATTCAGGATTTTGCTGTACCATTCAGTTGAGGATTTTTTGCTCTAAAATCACTATTGATAAGCCCAAATAGTTAATATCTAAACACATCATTGCATAAAAGGGATCATTTCAAACAAGAAAAATGGAAGACACTTACAATCACCACAGCATTCACATCTGAATGGCAGCTAAACATAAAGACACATGAAGCATTCAGCCATCTGGAAAAAAGCTGGTATTTTTTTCATATTGTCTATTCTCAAACCTTTAAGGCAAGAGTCAGAGGTTGACCAAGAATTCCATTTAGTGAGATGCTCATTTCATATCTACAGCCATTAATGAACTGCAGCATGAACAATAAGCCAGACTCTTCCACTTTCACTGAATTCAAAAGATGGTTGTGTCATACCAAGACGAACAATGTATGCCAGATGTGTGTTACATTTCAACCATCTGAGGTTGCCAAAAAAAGACCTACTTAATGTTGTCCTAGTGTATTTGAATAAGGCTTATTTAATAAGATGATCATAGCAATGAATATATATTTTGTTCTTCCAGACAAGAAAGAATACAATGGCAAAATGCCTTAGTGCAAAATCCATGCTATGTATAAAAACACAACCAAAGTAGGTATTCAGCCTCTATTCAAAGTTAAATGGTAGTGAACATTAGTGCAGCAAACTACAAAAAAACAAAACAAAACACTGCAAGTACAGCTAGCAAATACCTGGGAAAAGAAAAGTGAGGAGAAAGCTGACACAGTACAACTTTAGCACTACATTTTACATGAAGATCTAATATGAAAAAGCACACTGCATGTACAGAAGCAAACCATCTACTCCTTTCAGTTTATAACTTGCTGCAGTTACTCCCCCACAACACACAAAATCTCATTTAAATGGAAGATGGCATAAATCAACATTTTTACAGACTCAACAATTAAGGAAGGGGTCAACACTGGCATACTCCCATCTGATCCATCTTACTTCAAGCAGAAGTATGCGAAAACAATAAGAGTTGAGAGCAATTTTTTTCAAAACTATCAACAGAACAGTAAGTGGATTGAATACAACAGTAATCATAGGAAAAAAAACTCTTCCAAGTAATAAATTGAAAATGCACAGGCCATGAGTGCTCTTTCAAGCATTTTTTGAGTTATATTGAGTATTTTGAGCAAAAAATTCTGAACTTTGCTATTTGCAAAACCAGTGGAGTGGTTTCTATGAGGGGTTTTCAGGTAAAGGTTGTATCTCACATCAGTCAGCAGCTGAACTAGTTACCCAAACAACTGTTCCCAAAGCATTGATACAGAAGACTTCTCTGGATTTTTGAGTGCTAATCTTCCTACCTAACAGAGTTATCATCATTTACCATTGACATGACAGATCCTAATGTTACATTGTATCATGGCTAGGCTTCGCGAACAAAGATCCAGGGAGGGCTCCATCCATACTTTTCATCAGCGCTTTTTACAAGCCTGCTGATGGCTGCAAAGGCCAATGTGGGACAGACAACAGCGGTTGCAAAAGGCACAGCAGGAGGACTCCTTAGGAGGTATAACCTGCAAGACACGATTCTTTCTATGCTGTCTTTTCTCAAGAGTGATCCTGCATGCCTTCTCAAAAACATCAGCTGCATTAAAAATAGTGTGTCTCCAGACCTCCCGACTGGAGGCCAGAGTAGACCAGTTAAGGTGATCAATATGGCCAAGGCTGAGATGTTGTTTCAGGGAGTCCTTGTATCTCCTCTTCGGGGCTCCTCTCTTGCGACAGCCAGTGGCAAGTCACCATAGAGTATTACATATATATATTACCCTAGACAAACATCTACTTTTTTCCAAAATGAATAAATCAATAAAATCTATCTTCCTTTTCCACAGCTATTGTGCAATCATTGTTTTTTCTCTGTGCACAATGTCAAAATGTCAATGGACATTCTTTTTGTTGCCCAAAACAACTATTACAAGTTCCAAACTCTTCAGAGTTTTCTTTTTGCAGCTTGTAATGCCAGGAACTCCTAAAACATTTGTTCAGAATACTTTCATTACAGCCAGCAGGGGAAAATTAATTATGAATTGGCAACAGCCAGGTTTTTCAAACAAGCCTAATGCTGTGGGAGCTGAGCCTGTTAACTCCCTTCAGCCCTTGAAAAATTTCAGTATGTCTTTCTACCACACACAAGACATAGCAAGATTCAAGGGAGCAATCTTCTTTCCAAACTTCTATTCCAAGCCACTGAGTCAGAGCAAAGTATGCCACCATAGAGCAGACCAGATACTTCCTCAAATTTATTAGTCCTTACTCTGTATGAAATAAACCAGCTTGTGAAAATAATCAAATAGATTGCTGACAATCCCTTGCTGTAGCCAATTAAGTATAAGGGAAAAAAATTACACTTTGAACAAAAATCATTGCTATAGCCAACAACTTTTTAACTCAATGTGAACAGAACAAATGTGGTTTGGAGGTAAAATGAATTTTCATGGTGTTCACAATATATAGGCATTTGATTGATACAATAACGTATTTGCCTCAATTTTTCCTGCAAGTTTAACAAATACTGGTATTTTTTTCTAAATGCAAGCCCTCTGGAGTCTTTACTCAGCAAAATAACTTCCTCAATGACTTCCGGTTTCCATACAGGCATTCACGTAGACTATTTCACAGTTCAAGTGAAAACTGAGATAATTAATAAGAGCTTCTTTAAAGAAATAACTAAGTAGTGAATGCAAGACTTAAAGATCATTTATTTTAAAAGTAAAAGCTTGTTTCAGTTAAAAATATGTACAGATATGATGCAGCATAATCATATGATTTACTGATGACAACATATGACACAGGCTAGAGGACCAACAGACGACGGTATCCACTTGGTTTTGTCCTGAATAGACTGGAACAATTTTCACAACACAACTGCATAGGAATTACTATCCACGAAAAAAGGAATCACAGAATCACAGTTAGGGGTTGGAAGAGACCTAGTCTAGTCAAATCCCCCTGCCAGAGCAGGATCACCTAGATGAGGCCACACAGGAATGCATCCAGACAGCTCTTGAATGTCTCCAGAGAAGGAGACTCCACAACCCTCCTGGGCAGCCTGTTCCAGTGTTCTGTCACCCTTACTGTGAAAAAGTTGTTTCTCATGTTAATATTAAACCTCCTATGGTCCAATTTGCTCCCATTTCCTCTTGTCCTAACATTGGATGACATTTAGAAGAGCCTGGCTCTCTCCTCCTGAACTGCTGCAAAGCAGCAACCTCACCTTGACTTGATTTATAGAACTCCTGATTTAATTCTATTTTTAGAAGAGCTACAGACACTTTCTTACAAATAGCCTTGCCACCCCTACTTCTGCACTACTGTATTTCTGTCTCACCTTTGTGGTGTTTAGCATGCAGTATAAATCCAACAAATATTCTGAGATGAGAGCCCTCCATCAAACTCCTTACTGAACTGGCTAAGAAAGCCTTATAGAAAAGATTACAGCTGGCAAAATGAGAATTTCAATAGCTGCTCAATCAGGGATCCACAACAAAAACATTCTGCAACTGACCTCTAGGCAGGAGTTGCAGGGTTAGATAGCACATGCAGTTCTCAGCAAGTTACGGAGGAAGAAGTTAATTGAGTTTTTGGTCACATACTGAAGCTTATCACTTACAAAAGGTCTACAGCAAATTCTTCCAGTAACAGCAAAGTGTTAAGGCTTGAATTTACAGTCTGGTTTGACTTCTGGCTTGTGCTGAGAAAAAAAGAAAGTTAGCAAGCAGAGAATACTACTGGAAAGTTCTGTAAATACACAAAATACTATCCATCAAGTTCATTATCAAATGAGTATCACAGAGATTTCTTTAAATTTTGGGAAAAGGTCACTGTGTCACTAAGAACTGCATTCAATAAAAAAAATGTGTGACCTATAGGAACTGGAATGAATGGTACCTGCATTCAGTAGCAGACTCCTTAAAACATAGACAAATAGAATTATAACCCCCAATCCTCCACATGAAACTCTGGCCTTATCACCATTAATGACATGCTGCACTGCAAGACTAACAAAAAAGAAAAAAGGTTACGAAAGACTATATGACCTCAAAACTTCTAGTTTGAGGAGAAACATAAATAAGGACCTACCTCTATATGCACATCAAAAAGATACGTTTAAGTTTGCCTGCCCCACAGGCACGCCAGCCAAAAGAACAGCTGAAGAGCAGATACATGCATTTTTTTCAACCAGTCATCATCTGCAGCAGCTGCCTACTTACCAGAACCTTGTATTGATAGCTTTCACGGAAAAGTGAAAACAGTAAGTAATTCACCACTAACCTTCACAGGTAATAGAAAGGCATAAAATCCATGCTCAAATTAACATAAATACTCCTCAACTGTAGGATGGCCTACAGGTGGGTGTTCAAGGTCCCTTCCAGAGTTTGGAGACACAATATGCAGGGATTAACCCAAAAGGATTTATGACTTGTGTCTCCTTCAAAGCTGGAACTACTCTTAGTTGACCTGTACACTTATTATATCAAGTATTTTTTTCTCTCAAAAATTCTGTAACTTAGATATTCAGGTTTGCCAATAAAGATCAGCTCAGTTGTTGATGGACTGATGAGAATGAGACCGTATCTTCTATAATAATCTGGAGGTCTTTTACAGTTTTTGTGAAGAGAGATGAACGGAAGAACTGATTAGTCAAATTAAAAAATAAAGTCACACAATTTTCCAGGAATGCAGGTCTCAGAGCTTCTTTGGTTTATACCAAATTCTCCTTCAGTCTGAGCACTACACTTTCTTCTACTGATTGAGAAATGACTGAATTTTTGTAAAGGAAAATCATAGGTAGGGTGTTACAATTCACCAACAGCTAGTACGTACTGGGAATCTGGAAAACGTTCCATCTGATAAGATGTACTGCAAAACCATTTGGCTCAACGGAACCTCACCTTTGACCTCTAAAGCCCAGCCAGGAAAAAAAGCCCAGAGGCAGCTATTAGCCATTACCCATCTGACTGAATTCTGTGACCCCAAATATGTCTTTGTTACACTAACTCCATTCATCTTCCTCCCTATCATTCATACAAATAGTATATTTATTACCAGCTGTAAGAAGCATGTTTATTCAAGCATTCTGTAGGGGTTTTGTTTTTTTCATACATATAATAACCAATAAAGAAAAGCACTGAAGTAAGAGGTCTCACTGTGACAATAATGCTGCCAGCGCATCCTTATGAAACTGATGAGCAACTTGTCCAAACCTCCCATTCAGGAGCATTCCCAAGAGCAAATCTAAGCACTGGAGTTTTGCTACAACAAAGCAAAGTCATGAGGTACTGAAAGGATGTACTGGTGCATAAAAATTACAGGTTTAGACTGGAAAGTAAGAGAGATTCTGATGACATTAAAACAGTGTAACAGTTCACTTAATGTAGGTGTCTAAAGCACAATCACTAGGCATAAGAAAAAAAACACTAGACAGAAGCATCTGGTATATTTCCTCTTTAAAGTGAAGATAACAGTCAAAAAAAGTCCTGTTCAGTGCATTATAAGAAATTACTAACTGCAAAGTTTTATTTACAAATAAAGTTTTCCAAGTAATCCTATGTAAGAAATAGGGTACTGATGAGAAGACTTACAGAAATACAGCAACATATAAACTGAAGGAAACAAAAAGCTCTTTAATTAATTAAGGAAGATGCTACACAAGCACTGCACAGACTTTTCCCCCAAAAGCTCTTGTAACATGTTGATTTTCTACATTTTTCGTATGAAGCAGACTTCTCAGTTTATCAATGTATCCAGGGCACTACCTGGTCAGTAGGATTTCCAAGTCCATTTCTATCAAGAAGTCATTCACATGAGCCCATTACAACTTTTTAGTCAGTTCCCTGACTTAAAATGGGTTTATCTTTATGCACAAGCAATACAAAGGAATGAAATATAAAAAATACAAAGCATAATCTGTTTTCAACAATACTAATTGCTCAAGACCTTTAGTGTTACCATACTCATTATGGATGAAACACAGGCATCTTAATAAGGGGCTAGAAGGAGTTTTCAACAATGAAGCAATAGGTTTTCATGCCTAGGAAAGCTGCAGTTATGACATCAGCATCATTAAAAAAGCCTATAGAACATTCTGCTCAATGGGGGAAGAAATCTCCTACTTCAGTAGCAGGACACAAGTCCGTGCACAGCATATTGCAATTCAACTGACCTATCATACTGAACAAGTAAGAAGGAAAGTACAGTCACATAACACAAACCATTATTCCCAAATAACTGTATCTGCTAAAAACAAACAAGCTTTAAAGAAACTATTAATTGAACACAACCCTCCATTTTCAAATTCTTAAGGAAAAAATACTAAAGCTGCATAAAGGGAGCAAGCAAAAGCACCTCCTGGTTCCATACTATGCCAAAGGATTTTTTTTAACATTAAGACTGCCATACTACATAGTGCTTCCCAAGCTGAAAATAAATACACAAAAAATACCATTTGGGGTTTAAAACCCTTCTTCACAAACTCATAGTGTTCATCTTCAAATGGGTCAAGAACAACTGGAAGCAGTCACTGAGAACTCTGTACTGCTCTTCAATGATTTCCTTCTATGATAGTTTTAACACTCAGTTATTACAAAATCTTTGCTATTTCTCAAGTGATAACAACTGAATAGTACTCACAACTTGAAAATATGTTCTGGGAGACAAAAATGAAAACTCTGAATTATCAGATTCACTTAAGTCTGACCTGCAGGATTTCCAGGATGAGTTATTCTCATTTTGCCTACTGAATTTCCACCAGTTTTACTCATCTCTGTCCTTCAACTGATCACCTGAAACACACTAACGTCAGGTAACTTAACATTCAGCTGAAAAGCCCAACTTATTGGCAAGAGGCTACTTCTTAAAAGGAATGAAAGGGAACAAAGTTTCTTTTTCAGGTTACTTAAGTACTTAATGTCCTATAAGACATTTTGTATGACAAGTCTGACTACATCTAATGGCAGTTTTTCTCTTTGGATTATTAACACCTCTTAGAAAGAGAAAAGGAGACTGGAAATCTACCAAAATCTCATTACACCAAGTGTGATTAAAAGGAATGCACTTTTTAACTCTCCATTTTTTAACTCTCAGTTCCTTAAAGGACCCAAAATTCTGCCACTTGAAAGCTCTTTCTAGTCTCATTGAAATATCATCACCAGAGTTTGTTTTACACACAGTTTTAAACATCATTTGTCTCCTTCCCTTTTCTTTACTCCCCTTACCTATGTGACCTGTCCTCCTATGGATGAGTCAGTGACCCATAAACTCATACAATAGTAATGACAAAGCAGTGTATCAAGTGAATAGTTAAAATATTTCCTAGCAAAAAAATTCTTTAAAACAGATCTTAGAATTGTTTCGATAAAACAAAGGTTATGGATTAATCCTATCCCTATTAGAGCATAAAATAAAATATGTTCCAAGACAAATTGGGATAGAAAAAATATAAAAAAATCACCAATAGTGACCACGTCCAAGACAAAAGTGCCACACAAATACATATATTACCAAATATAACTGTATTACTCTGCCTTTATAAAGGACTAAATACAATTTGCCTAAAACAGAAAAATGTTCATAACAAAGGATTTATTTCAAAACTTCCCATATATATCTTCTGAAGCAATCTGTTACGTTTTTGCAAACATTTTTTTCTAAGTTTGGGTTAAAAATAAATAGTCAGTTTTCCTACCCCCAATGTTGTTAGAGAAACTGCAGGAACATTTAGTACTCCTTCTGCTTGCTGGCTGATTTACAACAGCAATAAATAAATCAGAAAGCCAATTGTCATGTTGTGGGGCAGGCAAGAATAGAAAGAAAGGGGAAAGTATTTTATTAGTAGGAATCAGGAAGTGCTATAGACAATCTGCAGCACTAGCTCTTTAAATGCATCTAATTTGGGAAAGATCAATAGAATCCAAACAATCCACTGTTTTTGCTTTAATAAAAAATGCACTGTTCTTGAATAAACTTAGTCACTATATTATTGCTTCCCACTCAGTTTCACTGACAATCAAAAGTACCATTCCACAAACAGCTGTTGGCTTATGTACATTCTCATCAGTTGAAAGTCTCATGCCCATAACAACTAAAGACAAAGTCTCTGTAAAATAGTTCTACTAATATTTGATTGTGTCAGCGTTCCTGAAGAGAAGCCCACAAAACATGTGAAAGTGAGATGCTGAAGAATTTAATTGTGCTTAAAATGACAAAATTTAAACTGATAATGAAATGAAAAACTGCAGTGCCTATTAATTCTGCTACATGGCTTTCATGTCCAACCCATTCAGGTTCTATGAACAGGACTTCAAACAGCCAAAGTAGTCACTTCAATCAAGTCATCTAGTTAAGTGCCATGCACACAAACATGAGTAAATCCACACAGAGACAATAAACACCACTTCTCCATCTCTGACTTCCAAAGAGCATTTGGAACAGCAAGGTATTTTTTCATATATTTCCCTGGGAGAAGTTTCTCTGCAGCTTAAAGAAAAGTCATTCTGCATTTCACTTGCCAGCGTCATAGCCATTCTTTTCCCTGGGTGTACATTACTTTCTGTACCAACAGCATTAAAGGCCTTTCAGTTAGTAAACTAGCATCTACAGCCTAACCAAGGGCTTCACTGCAAAGCGCATAATTCAAGTACTGCCTCCTACTGCAGGATTTCAAAGGCGGGGATGTATGAGCACAATGGTGCATTTAACTGGAATGCATTTAGTCTCATATTCATTGAGGAATTGCTTTCAACAGGACCATGCAGACCCAGATAACAACACAACAGCATATGGAACCCTTCACTGCTGACCCAGATCCCCTTTTTCTCCGTCTCTCATCCACATACTAAGAGGGGAAAAAAGACAACAAATGAAAGGTCTCCCACAACACACCAGGAAACGATCAGTGAGGTACGTCATATCACATCCAAGGGCTATGCCTTATAGCCACAGAGAAGCAAACACAATAATATGCACAGTAGCTCAAGTATTTTGCATTACATCCACTCTTACTGAAGCAAAGAATCCTAAACACAACAGATGACATGCAAGCACTCCCCAAGGCACCAAAAATACCAAATTACAAGAAATGCTAAGGGACTGGGCTGACAATAAGGAATCACTAATCCTGCTGTATCTACCTATCAGCAGGAAGCCACATGCGCATTACTAAAGAGCAACAGAAGCAGATTTTGAGTGATGAAAAAATTCCACAGAGCTTTATTTCACTGAAACGGTCAATTCCCTGAAAAGTTATTTACAATTATTACAAAGCAGCTGATAAACAAAACATTTTCTTAAACTTTAAGACTATTTACATCATGAAATCCCAGAGCACCGAAATCTTGTAGTTGATCCTGTAATATAAACAACAGTTCATAAATCCAGAGAGTTATTTGTATTCTCCAGTGAATCAAAAAAAGATCTGCCCATTCAGAACTGCAACAGTACCTCTAAAACCCACTGCTAAACTCAGTAAGCATCAGAAAATAATCACTGATTTTTCAGCTGAAACTGGCCTGCTATTTTGTTCCAGTTAACGGAACAACTGAGCCTTCATGACCAAACCTTGTCAACACAGGCCAGCCATGAAATTAAATCAAACTTGCTAAGCAAATGCAGCAGCTACAATAAGGAGAGTTCTCAGCTATTTACCAGAAGTCATCTAGACATGAGACTTAGTCATTTACTGCATCAACTTTCCTCTCAGTACAAATAAAAATAAGCGCTGAGTACTTTAAACCAATAAAAAAGTTGCTATTTCTATACACAGAAATGCAAATATTTTACAATACACATGAACTAATATTTTAATCTCATATGAGATGAGCAGACAATGTGCGCTCACAGCCCAGAAGGCTAACCAAATCCTGGGCTACATCAAAAGAAGCTTGGCCAGCAGGTCAAGGGAGGCAATTCTGCTCCTCTGCTCCACTCTAGTGAGACCCCACATGGAGTACTGCATGCAGCTCTGGAGTCCTCAGCTTATGAAGAACATGAACCTGTTGAAGCAGGTCCAGAGGAGAGCCACAAAAATGGTAAGAAAAGAGAAGGCTCTGGAGTTCCTTATTGCGGCCTCTCAGTACTTAAAGGGAGTCTGTAAGAAAGATGGAGGCAGTCTTTTTAACAAGGCCTGTTGTGACAGGACAAGGGCTAACAGCTTTAAAAGAGAGGAGATATAGACTGGATATGAGGAGGAAATTCTTCACAATAAGGNGGAGTACTGCATGCAGCTCTGGAGTCCTCAGCTTATGAAGAACATGAACCTGTTGAAGCAGGTCCAGAGGAGAGCCACAAAAATGGTAAGAAAAGAGAAGGCTCTGGAGTTCCTTATTGCGGCCTCTCAGTACTTAAAGTGAGTCTGTAAGAAAGATGGAGGCAGTCTTTCTAACAAGGCCTGTTGTGACAGGACAAGGGCTAAGAGCTTTAAAGGAGAGGAGATATAGACTGGATATGAGGAGGAAATTCTTCACAATAAGGGCGGTGAGGCACTGGAACAGGTTGCCCAGAGAGGTAGTAGATGCCCCATCCCTGGAAACATTCAGGGTCAGGCTGGAAGGGCTCTGAGCAACCTCATATAGTTAGAGGTGTCTTTGCTTATAGCAGGGGGTTTGGACTTGATGACCTCTAAAGGTCCCTTCCAACTCTAACCATTCTATGAAAACTAGGCTTCCAGAAAAATCCTCAACATATAAACCCTCTCACACAACATTTTTGTGTTATTTGACAGTACTATAATAAAAATTTCCTGAAGCTTGTATCCTAGCTACCTTTTTGCTTTTCCATTCTGCAACTATGAAAGACATTCCTTGTATCAATCTTCTTCCCTTTTCCAAACACTTTAGACATTTCAACAATACCATTTTCCACTTTCTTCTTTTAAGATTTTAACACTTGAAAAAATATTACATAAAGAACACTTAACATGCCAACAGAAACAATAGCATTCTGCCAGAGGAGGTATTCCAAACATTCTAAACGTGTTTAAAAGGAAAACAAATCTTCAGTTATCTTTAACATAAACCTGTTCACATGCTCAGACCTTACAGAAGATTTTAACTGCTGGTTATCTTGAGATAATCCCATTCTCTAAAAGACTCTAAATTTTTTTAAAGAACGTTAATTTTAGAAAGTGTCAACAGAAGGAAAATGGCAAAACACCCAATCCATCCATGTCAGATTAGACAAAAACTCTCCACAAGGTAATTAAATAAATTGTTTGTGATTTCTGTATGATCTATTTTACCAAGCTCAAATTTTCCTCAGGAAAGAGCACTAACTCCAAATGATGCCTGTCAAGATAAGAGGAAATTTATCTTTTTCACTAGCTCCACTACAAATCATGTAGACTGAAAATCAACTAATCAAAGAACTGCAAGAAACTGTTTAAGTTTCCAGTGAACAGGAGAGAGAGAGTTTAGAAGTCATAAAACTTTCTTTAGTGACTTGAGTGAAAACCTGTTGTGTATTTTTCAGGTCCTTAGGTTGCTTCCCCTACCCTGCCTCTTTACACCTCCTTGTACAACCACTGAATCACCATTAATCAAGGTGATCAGCAATTTCTGAACAAACTGGTCTTTATCCACTTTCTCCATCACAATGCAGAATAGGGAACTAAATACTTCTACAAGGAGATAGTCAAGAGGGTGGGGGGGTGGGCGTGGGTAGGGGTGGTTTATTTGCAAAAGCAAGAAATATAACAAGGTCTGAAATACGAACTCTGGCTTCTGGCTGTTCTATAGAGAAGGCTGGATGATTTTGACCTTGAACTGAAGGAAGCACAAGAGATGACTGCTTTAGCAGAAGAATAATTTTCTTTAGATATTACCTAAATAGCAAATTGGGTACAAAACCATGAGAAACTAATTGGATTGTAGCACATCTAAAATATGGCATTTATGTCAATCTTTCTTACACTGTTAGAATTTCTCTCCTACACATTTCTTGTTGAGCCTTCTAGAATGGTCACAGCCTTACCTCAAAATGCAGATGCCCTTCTACTCCCTTCTAAAGGAAAAAAATATGAGAGAAGGAAAGGCACTTGAAGTACTTATACAAAAGCTTTGTAGGCTTTCACCTACAACTGTAAGACAAAATTCTAATGTCATCACAAGCACAAATCAAAGCCCAAATAAAATTTATGTTTCAAATTGCTAAGCTCAATTCAGCTGAAAGTAATTCAGTTTCTGAAAACTGCCACTCTTGAACAGAGACCATATGCTTATTTTAGTACTCTGAATCATACCTTCGGTGTGAAAAATCTCACTGACTGCTGGCTGTAACAGCACCAAGGATACTACGAAGATTTTGCAGTTATTACACACATTCAATATACATTAGGAAAACAAGTTTTCATACAAAGTATTTGTCAAGCTCTATGTATCTTAAGGCAGGTCAAAGCACAACACTTGCTCAGAAAGACTAACATGGTGAACACCATAATCTCTACCACAGAGTACTCTCAAGTGTTCAGGATGAATTGAACATGTAAGTATCAAGTTTCTCTCAAAAACAAACCTGCAAGAACAAGAATTTTACTTCCAGTTTTGCATTCAGGATATCAAGTGATTGAGCATAGAAGAAACCAGCACAGGTCACAAACTAGATCCCTTAAGTTGTTGGCTGTACTTTTTTCTTTCTCTTCGATGTCTTAGGAGGATGGACAATCCTGCAAGTCCTTAATTCAAGGTTTGTAACTAATCTTTTTCACAAAGCAGTATTTGCAACACTAGGCTTTTCATCAATATTAAACAGTATCCTATTAGCCTTCAGCACCTGCCTCTTGGAGGAAAAAGAAAAAAGTATTTTTATGCTCAATTAGGTACAACCTAAGAAAAACTGGAGCTCCTTTCATGTACAAGAAGTCATCTACCCATGCAAATAGCACCATGCAGAGCAGCTGATGCCAGAAAACCTAAGCTTTAATGGCAATAACATAAGTTATGTCTGCATCTGTATCAAGTTTGTTAGTCGATATGCACAGCAATAACATTAAGAAACCTTAAAACATGTAAAATAAGCCATCCTAGCTTGTTAAGTGAGCAGAACACACTCTCAGCCCACCAGCATCAGCTGCTCACACACAGTATCTGGCGGGGGGATCCACAGCATGGGCACATGCGAGACGGGCGCCACCAGGATCATGCCCCCTAGGCCCCACAGCCGCGGGCCCTGGCAGCCCTCCCCTCAGCGCCGCCGGCGTCCCCTCTAGCCCAAACCCGCAGCCGGCTGTTACTCGACCCTCCGGACGCCCCTTGTGCCGGCCCCAGGCCTTCCCCCCCCAGGCCAACCCTCACGCCGGCCGTCACCTGGTGTCCCCTCACCCCGCAGGCCAGCACCGCACACGGCCCGGCCCAGCCTCCCGGGCGGGCAGGCGCGGGCCCACGCCCTCACCTTCTCCTGGGCCTTGCGGTAGCGCTGCAGGGCCTGCTGGGTTAGATCCCGCACGCGGAGCTGCCCGTCCTTGCAGGGCACCACTATCCCCGTCCGCCCGAAGCACACGGTCACTTTCATCTCAGCGGACCGCCATGCCCTGCCCGCCGAGAAACGGCGCCAGCCGCCGCGCGGCCCAGCCCGGCCGTCGGGGCGGCGCAGGTGCGGGAAGCTCGGCGGCACTGGCAGGTGCTTGTNTCAGGGGCAGCGGCGCCGCTCGCCCGGGGCACGGCAGCGCCGGGGAGGCTTGGCTGCATCGGGCTTAAAGGGGCCGCAGGGCCCGTGTAGCTCTATGCCGTGCATAGTCCATGCCTTGCAAAGCGGGGCAGCCCCGCACCCTCCCAGTGCAGCCTGAGGACAGGTGCACACTGCAGCTCCCACGCTGTGCAGAGCGGGGCACCCACGCTGCAACCCCGCAGGGGCATCGTCGCAGCTTCACTCTTCTGCCCTTACGGGCAGTGACTGGCGTGAAAAGCTGACTTGTACAGCATGGTACAGGGGCATCACACTACCTCTGCGGGGGAATGACACCCAGGCACAGCCTAACAGGCCTCCCGGCCAGCACAGCGATAGTCCTGCATGGCACTGGTTTGTGCCACGGTAGGCAGAGCTCACCCCTCACTGAACGGCCTCCTGACATAGCACACAGAGCAGGTCCTTTGTCACATAAAATACAGTTAGAGAGAAGTAACCTGCACCATGGTGCAATAACCAGGACCACAGCACAGCCATTGCCCTGCCAAGCAGAGAAACAAACACACGCACATGCACAGCTATGGAGTGCCCATCCTTGACCTACTAAAGCAGTAGCACAAGACCTCACTCACACACACCGTGCCATAACACATAGCAACTTGCAGGCATTCCCAAGCACCCTATCTACTCTGCACCGTAGAGCAACACCTGCAGAAACGCATTAGCCAAATACAGCAACTACCCATATCCTTCAACACGTGGTATGGCAAAGCCACACAACCTGTCCAATGGGATGTTGGACACTTCCTGAACACCTACTACTCTTCAAAGTACACTTTTCTGTATCACATTGTACTGAGCCATGCTCCCTGCATCTTACCCACCACTAGATCACATGCAATATAGTGCAAATACAAGAGACAATCCAATACCATTACAGTTGTAACAGATGTATCTACACATGGAAATGTGTACAACTAAAAATCACCATGATATAAAAATACCCTAAACCACAGCATGACATCATGCAGCACAAGGGGACTATTGGTGCAGTAAAATAAACATCCCACCAACTCAGATTATCATTCAAAAAAGGCAGTCCATGCCCTGGACTGTATAACATAATCAAATGATAGTACCAGAGAAGTTGCAGTAGAAGCGGGCCAAAACAGCCTAAGCTGGAGGTTAAAGTGAATAGCAAAGTTTTGACATGGGGAGAGAGCCACATAAAAGCCAGAATGTGGAAATTTTATGCTGTTTCCTTAAGACCAGGCACAGGCAGAATGTGGTAAACAATTCCACCTTGCCTTCTCAAACCTGGACGTGCCTGCCACCAGTCCACAGCATTCCAGAGCAAGTCACAAGGAAATAATCTATTAATATATAGAACAGCTTTCCCTGTGTGTTTGCATGTGCAAGTGCACATGTGCATTCCATATGTTTTGAACCAGAAACAAATGACTTTTTTTCCCCTTCCAGAGCAAAGGAGCATTGCAAAGAAACAGGAATATTCTGTTTCTCCAGGAAACGCTGTGGGTAAGGTACCACTGCTTGCAGGCCACAAATACTCCCAGAGTAGGACAGTGCTGGATGTGCTAGAGGCAGCTGAAAGTTTCCCTAGAGTCAGCCTGTGTGGCCACCCTAGATCCACCAGGCTCAGTCCCAAGCCAGCTTACCACTGGCTCCCAAAAGTAGAGCAAGGCCCAACAGTTTCTTGTAGGTCAGCACCACTGAAAAGCATTCATCACACTAAATAATTATTCCTCCCACCCGCTGGAGGGACCAGCAGGTAAGCTAGGTTATGGAAATGATTCACGTGAAAAACAATCAAGGAGGAGGAAAAGAGAAGATTTGATGTAACTGCCAGCAATTCCATAAGCTGGGTTTGTAAGAAGGGAACAGCAGGGGCACCTTGGGCAGGGAGGCAAAAACTCCTCACACATTTCTTTGCTCTTGAGAAATGATAAGGGCGAGCAGTCCTATGCAGCAGCCTCAGAGCTGGGTCAGTGGGAACAGGAGGCAAGAGGAATTCAAGGCACTCCTCTGTCTCAGCTGCTGACATGCCAATGAGAATCCTGGGTCCCTGTACATATATGGCTTTGGCTATAGAGTACAAGAGTTTTTAGGTTAATAATTGACTAAGAACATAAAGGCTTCTTTCTCTGTGTTTCTTTCTCCCTTTCCCCTTCTCTTTTTGTCTGTCAGCAAGGTCTGACACATTCAGCAAAGATGTGGTATGATTTTTTTTTTCCTCCAGTTTCAAAAAGTTCGGGTGATATGCAGTGTAACTGGAGTTGGATGGAGCTTGTTGACAGAGATGGTGCCTTGTATCAGACTAACTGATACATCTGGAAAAAAAATGGAAAAAAATTAGAACAATTTTGGCCCCAGTGTTATACCTGGAGCATAAGCAGCAGGTTTCAAAATGTCTATGGTTGCGCTATAAGAACCTATAGTTATTTCAGAAAGAAGGAAAAGGGGTTTTCTTAAATGTACATGCAAAGTATCTTACAGAAACTGAGATTGTATTTAATCATCACACATGAAGAAGGGAAAGGGAGGAAAGGTTGCAGAGGAATCACCAGTGTGTTTACTGTCTGATAGAGTTTGAAAGTAATGCGTGGTATTGCAAATCATTGTTGTGTTCTGGGTGCGCTACACTTGTGTTTATACTGAAACAGTCTGAAAGTCTTTGAAGCCGGCAGGTAACGATTAACACCTATATATCAAGGTTTTACCTGTAGCTGTCTCTGGGACTTCAGTTTGCATTACTTTCTGAAAAGAAACCCTTTCCTTCACCAGAGAGCTAGCCGTATTTTTCTTCTTGAGGCGTGGAGCAAGAAGGACACAGCACTTTTTTCCAAAAAGTAAATTCTTCTAATGCAGCTCACAGTGCAACAAGGAAAGCCATCATATTGGCATGGCTGAGAAGCTAAATATGGGAGGACAAAGTGTGTTGAACTGGAATTCCCATAAAACACTTCCTCTTAAGAAACTACAGCCTGAGCTGCAATAGGGTGTAAGAGAGATGGCAGTAATTTTTACTTATTGGCTCTATATACCGTTTGCTCCTACAAAGGATTATCAGGAATTATTACAAAGAAATAATTTCCTGGGGAAAAAACAACATAGAAAGCTTTGAGAGCTGAAGGCTTCCAAACACCAAAGCTGCTGCAGAGTCACATACATCTCTTCTTGTTGGGCGTACAAAATTTCTGGGAATTGGGTCATCAGTATCATCCTTATGATGCCTGAGGAAAAAAATAACTTTGTTTAAGGATGAGTTGTTTGACCAATAACAGACAATGTAAATAGTCAACAATTATAGAAACCTGGCTTTAGCATTGCCTATTTTCCTGACCACTAAGCCCAGAGAGAGAAAAAATGTCTTCTCCCAGCAAAACTGTGAAACTGGAATAAAGGTACAGATGGCAGGAGGAGATCATAACCTCTGATTCAAAAGACGTCCCTGACCCACTTAAACCCACCCCTCTCTGGGCATGCGTAGAAGTACTATATGCTTTTGATGCAAATATGATGAACAAGGGACCAATAATGAAAAATGACTTAATTGTTAACCAATAGATGTAAACTTAAGCAGATTTTTGCTAATCATGTAACAAGATTAATACACTGTAATTTTGCAGCTGAGTTGAGCTAGCTTTGTGGAATGCCAACTAGCTGCCAGCTTTGCACAAACCTGTAATAAAGATATACTTCAACCCTGTGTGTATTAGCTTGCATACTGGGTAAAAAATCCACTTTTTGAGCAAATGTATGCCCACTTTAAACTTACTCAGAGTAAAATACAACAACTTTTAAAACTGACTAACAATGAGGTCTTGTTTTTTACTGTACTCTTGTGCATTGAAGAGGGCTGCCTGCTTGGTTCTTTCACAGAAAACTAAACTATGTTTCATTCTAAGGAGATCATCTTCCAGCTAATGCTATAAGCAGTATAAACTGGCTTTGCCATCCAGAGGAGGAGTTCTGCTTCCTCCGTGCCCCAGCTGTTTTTTCCTATCCGTTCTCTTTCATGTGCCAGCATGCACAGTTGTAGGTCTGTGCAAAGAGATGCTGTAGAAATTAATTTTTTTGCCAGATTAGCTTTCAGCCAAATCTGTTCTGCAGAAACCAGAAAATCAGGACAAATCAGAACTCAGTTCCATAAAGCCTGTGTTTGCCCAGGGGAGGGGATGGCACAGCAAGACAGCAGCCTTTTTTCTTTTGGTTTATACCACCAGCTCACAGTGCTTTGGAAGCAGTGCAGTTATAGTTTTAGAAACAAATGCATATACATTGCCATGAGATAATATTCATAACATTCCTGTATCAGTTGCAAAAGAGAGGATGAGCGGATTTAACATCTCACTGTCATTGAAGGATACTACTGTAGTCTTCCTCCCCTCCCATTGCCCTTTCCCACCTGATGCTTCTTGGATATCTCCATGAGCCATTCCAGCTCATCAGCCTGTCAGAAAATCAACTTTGAGAAAAACATTTTTTTCAGCTTTGTTGGCAAGCTAAGGCCACTCAAGGAAACATCCAACACATCCCAGAGCAGGCTGGAAGGGAAAAGCAGGGCTCTGCAGCTAGTAGCAAGAAGAGGAATGGAATGGACAAGACCTTCACTTTTGTCAACCACAATAAGTCATTTGCCCAAACGACTGCCTTAGCTAGCCTATTGTGCTTTTCATGTTGCTTTGTACTACAACTGTCTTACCTGGTCCCACCTTGGTCTCCTCTCCATACAAGCCGCAGACTCCCAGGACCATGCACACAGTTTCTGAGCTTCTGAGCACCAAATTGGAAACTATAGCTACAACACAAGATGCTGACCAGATATAAGCTCACTTTACACCATCATTATCACTTGTGCTGGGTCAGCCCTTTGCATAAAAGTGTAGGGCTTCTCTCTCATCTGCGTTGTTTCGTAGGTCAGCAATGGTGTCACATCTCAGTACCTTACCCAGGTCACATTGGTAATACAGATCCAGTGCCAGTAATGGAGCCCTGCTAGCATCCCTGCTCTCCCTCCTGGCTTTTCCCACAGTTGTATTGCATTAGAGCAGTACCAGCCAGAGGACCAATGTTTAAGACTCTGAATTCATGATTTTCTGAGTGGAATGGCTATTGCAGTTTCTCTGTTAGAACTGGAAATTGCAATAAAAATAATAAACACTTTGCTTTTAGATCTGTGAGGCTTTTATCTAAAGATCCCCAAACAGTCAGCAAATGTCAGTGAAGATTTGCAAGTATTGTGCCACCAGACATGGACTGGTTAAACAACTTGCCTAAAAACACAAAGGAATTTTTCCTAGTTTTGCTGTTAACAAAGCAACACAAGTTTTGACCTTTAATTTTTGGCTTTGTGAAGTTCCTCTTTACTACACTATCATCCATTACACATTTAACTTTGGCCAGGGCTGCCAAAGAAGATGTTCTTAGAGCTCTGTTAGCTCAGCCTCTTTCTTACCATTAATAAACCATGTAAAAGGAATACAGTCAATCTGAGTTCAGGTGCATTCTAAAAGTCCTAAAAGAGCATTAAAAGGTTATTATTGCAGGTAATTGTTCCTAGGCTTCAAACGGGAATGGATTTTGGGATAAAGTTGAAGCAGATGAAAGGGAAAAACTTTATCATTTCAATCAATCTCGTAATCCCTGGAGATCCTATTTGTGATTTTTCAAACTTTTTTCCTGTTAACAAGGTAAAATACATTTGTTTGCTACTTACTGAATGTTGTTACCAGTAAACCCTTCAATTACTAGAGGCAAAAAAAGGTCATAATTCCTGCTGTTTATATTTTGCATTTCTCCCAGCTCGGATAATGAAAATCAATAAAACCACTTTCACTGCCAAGTCTCAGTGGTACAATGTTGGTGAATAAAGGGAAAGCAAACTAACAAACATTCTTGGGAAATGCAGTACAATTGTAAAAAATACAATATAAAAATATCCATTTACAATCTACATAAAATCAGATTCCTGCAAAAGTTTAATTTGGACTTAATTTGAAGTGGAAATAATAAATAAAGGAATTGTGAGATAGACTTGCAAAGATATTTCTGTTTCCATTCATGATACCACCCTTAGTTCACCTTGGATCTTCTTTATGCTCATACAACTATATTGATTTAGCTCAACGCGGAAAATTTTTTTAATACCTATGTTCTGTAAGAATCTGAAAGAAGAATGTGTTTGAATAAACCAGTATTATACCCTCTGTAATATCAAAATAAAAATGTGGAACCAGATGGGAGAAATCCAGTTTCAGTTAGTCTAGGTGGAATCACACCTCTCCTTCCCCCTTCAGATAAGAAAGGGTCCCTTCTCTCTGCTGCCCTTCCAGGAAAGGAAAGGGAGGACTGGCAGAGCCCCCTTGACACCTGGGACAGGCAGCCAGGCTGTAATAACCTATGCAGTAACAACATATGCATCCTTCCAGGTTCTACTGGCCCTGGGTATACCTGTCAGCACGCCTCTGAAGGAAAAGGCTGAGCTAACAAGAGCGGAACACTGAGGGCCAAACTTCACCCTGCAGCATGGGAGAGGAATGTTTTGCTCACAATCATAGAATGATTTGTTTACAGTTAATTAAGCATAAGAGCTGTTGTTAGCAAGCTCTGTTCACAGTATGGGCAGGAGATAGCTCTGTCTAAATAGGCCCAAAAGATATTAATGTTCTTAAAAGTTTGACAGGTGCAGAAATTAGTCCCTTAAAAAAAAAACCCAACCCAGAGAAATTCAGAGGGAAGTAAAATCTAAATAGGAACCCAGTGTAGATTTGTGTATAAAAGTGACATGTTTACAGATTTTAAAATGACCCTCAGCCATGAAGTTATGTAAACTCTTTAGTGATACAATTGCTAGGACTTAAAGAAAAAGAGAGAAAAAAAATGACTTTTGAAGCTAATATCAATGCATAGGTGGATATAATCCCGGATTTCGTTCTTATTTCTGTTTACGTATCTCAAAAATCTCATTTTTATTTACACTTTGATTACTAAAGTTGCTTCACTCCAATCTCCATCTTATTTTGTACAAATGGTGATTTTTGTGGTCTATGACCAGCACTAAGGTCCATCCCATTTACCTCTTCATCAGAGCTTCATTTATGTTCCATCAGTGGTGAGCCTTGACCAGGATCAACCTCTGTGCCATGATGGCAGAATGTTTCCCCAGAACATCCAGGAAAGGAGCAAGGTGCCCTTCTGTTCTGCAACAGCATGGACGTACACAGCACTTTGTGAAAGAGATGTCTTGTGCTAGCTAATGTTATCAGGAAGCGAGACAGTAGAGTGTCTGCCTAGCTCTGGGCTTTCCCAGATTCTCTGTAGTAAGACTAAACTATGAACTGGGGGTTTCTTCATTAACTCTGTGATACTGTTGGCTATGTACTATCACCTGGGGTTTGGTCTGAGCCACTCCTCCATGATGATCTTGCTCAAGGTACAAAGTATATGGTAAATTGAGGTTATGCAGAAGCATATAGGCTGCCCTGAAAATCAGTCAGGCTTAACTTTTTCCTTACAGGGATTTTTTGACAAAAATCCTTGGCATTTGTATCATGAGGAATTGTCCTCTTGAGCTAGAAAGGAAAACAAAAGTACTGCCTTTATACTACATCACTGACTGAAGAGATTCAAGTTAAGATCATGAAATCTGTCAAATTAATTCCGATACAGAACATTCTGTGTTAAATATATATTTTAGAGCCCATGTATGTCCACGGGATGCTCTCATGCCATGTGACAGCTTTGCAGTGGTGATTTGCTCCCTTGACCATGAGGCCCGACACCATCACCACTCCTCAGGAGGGTGCTGCTACCTCCCAAGGACGACCTGTAGCTGCTGCACAGCAGAGAGCTACATTTGCTTACTGATCTGAGCAACTGGAATGGTATACTGAATCTCTTTTCTTCCCATCCTAAGGCTACTCCTGTAGCAATACAATTTATTCATCTCTCCTTGCTTAAAGCTATGCCTAGAGGCACAATACAGCCCTTGATTATCTGGGAGATAAAAGCAAGTTTTCAAGGGCCACCACTGTTTCTGTTTAATAGTATGTGATTACCAGATTCTGTTTTCTTCTAGCTTTTAGCATGAATTTCTTTTCCTTTGGATTTCATTAGCTGTTCTCTTTGTGGCCATTGTTTGTGGCTGCTTACAGCAACACCTATATTTCCTCTAACATGGCCAGTACATAACATTTTAATTAATATGTTTGATTTTTAAAATGCCTATTTTAGCACAAAAGCCATGAAAAGACCATTCCAATCACAGCTGAAGGTGGAGGTTTTTAAAAAGATTCTAGTCAATTCTCTGTTTTCTTTTTGCTTTCTTTTGCCTTCTCTCCTCCTTACTTCCAGGGAGGCTATTTTATGCAGTCCAGCAATATGAGCTACAGATGCTAGAAGTTATTATCCATTCATTCCCCAAAGCTGAAGGATTTGCTGTAAATGTGGAAAAGCTGTGGGCTCCCAGGCCAGAGCAGCCTGGGGAAAACCCAAAGAGAGAGGAAATTTCAGTCCCTAAGATCACGAATCAATCTCTCTTGCAACAGGGTAGGGAGGAGTGAGGACTCAGTGGAGAGAGATGCTGTGCCTGCTGCCAGATGCATTGCCGTCAGCAGCTGAAGGAGGAGGATGTATTACTGGCAGTTCCCCTCCCTTGACCACAAAGCATTTACCTAAAATGGATGCCAGAAGGAGGATTAGAGCAGATCCCTGCCTCCTCTCCTTTGTTCAAGAGGAGGAAGGGAGCATAAATCCTTAGCTGCTGGAGTCTGGGCTCTCATAGTAGTCCCAGTCTACTCCTATTTGACTTCCCCATTGCTGTTGAATAGGATTGCTTGATGTTCCAGGAATGGCATTGTGTTTTGCAGGAATATCTGTCTCCAGGCTGCTCCATAAATTGTAATATGCTTATGTAGATGGTACCTACAAAGCTATCTGGGTCAGGCGTGCTAAACATCCTGCCTTTCCTTTATAATGTTTTACCATGGACACTCCCTCACACAATCCTTATTCCAGATGGTCCCTAATCCTTATACATATCTGAAATACTCCAGCTATGATTTCTTGATCTCCTCAGTGATGGATATTTTTCTTTATTGTATGCAGTACACAGTGTGCTTTCTGCTTCTATAGCACTTCACAGTTTTTCCCAACAATATCTCAAAATAATAATTCTTCTCTACTGTATTCCAGCTTTCACACCTAAGGCAACATCTGAACACCAGGGAGCCAAGCCAACAGCATATCAGTCTGACTTGTGGTAACAGTTACACACCTTCTCTTCCAAGAAGCAATTCATTCATGCAGATGTTTTCTCCAGATGTTTCTGGAATAATCCCACATTCATTGAGGGAGAACTATAAACAACAGGCATATTCTCAATCTCTACCATTTTAATCAGCTGCTTCTGATGAAACCATGGCTTCCCATTCACTGTTTTTCTCCCTATTCCTCCTTTTTTTTTTTTTTAACCCCATTAAAAAAACAACAAAACCCAAACCTACAAAATCTCAAAAAGACCTCCTACAACCCAAACACTCCCTTCATTACCAGATATGGAAAAGGTAGCCTCCGTGAATCAACAGGGATTTCAGCTGCCTCTGAAGTGTGGGAAATTGCCTCCTCTGGCTGCAGCTGGGCCATGGTAACCAGCACGGACATGCCTTTCTGACTCTGCAGTGCAGTACTCTCCTCTGAGCTTCTCACCCTTAGCTGGGGCCCCAGTTGAGGTGGCAGCCTATTATCATTAGGATGAGTAATAAAACAAGTACTACTGAGATAACTGGTGCTCTCAGGACTGGTTTTGGATGGAACGTGGCCAGTAGACAGAAAAGGCCTTTTCCTGCCATCATATTCAGTGCTTTGAATGACAGAGCAATCTTCCTATTTAAAATTTTCCTGTCAGTAGTTAAAACTTTCTCTGATTTTCTCTAGGGCTAGGATTTGGCCCTGAGCATGTACAACTACTCAGCATTCTTCCTGCAAAGTGTGTTTTGCTGCTGTTTGTGTGGTAGCCAATGGCCTGTCTTTTATATTCTTGCCTCCTTCCCCTTTCTTTCCAAGGTACCCAATAACATGTTCTCCTAACAAGTGTACAATTATTTAGTTATTACATTGTTTTATGATTGCATTGTTGGTAATTGCTCAATGGTGCAAGTGATTGCAGAGTCTTTCAGATTGCCTTCAGTAGGAGAAGGAATAGCATCTTACATCAATAGACATCAAAGTCTTCAAGAGGGATTTTTCTTTAACGATCTTTTTTTAACTATCTTTCCTGCTGCAGCCCTGAGGGCTGGAGTTTCTTTCTATATTTAAACAACAGCTCAAAACTTCACTCCTGCCCTGCAGCAGAAAAAATACATAACATTAGTCTTTGAATAAGATTTTATTCTGTAGTCCATCTATCACCTTCTTGTAGTTTCATCTGCTTCTAATGTGATTTTACTCTGGTGATACATATTCAGACTACTTAACTCCTCAGCCACTCAATTTTGTCTTAGAGCTTTTTGACAGTAATTAAACTGCAAGCAGTTTTCAGATATTCCTGTCATTTAGACTTTTCCATACTGACTTCCATGGGGATTCACAGGTGGAACAGATGAGAATTTGACTTCCCTCATTAATACATGCCTTCTGGTCACACCGTGCCAGCCTTTGTGTAAAATCCTCAATCATTTTACCACACCCTTCCTCTTAAGGGATTTCTCAGCTTTCCAACAGCTACAGCAACAAACTCAGGCCGCCTATGCTTGGCTGTGTGGCAAACAGGAAACGATTTTCCAGCTCCTCTCAGAGAGGCTGGCCCTGTGCCCAGAGTTTCCTCTGCCTGCCACTTACTGCTGCGGTTTCTCCCTGCCACTAGTGCCTGCTGGGAACCTAGCTCTGACTTCTCCCATGTGAACATGAAGCTAGCAGGCGAGACAAACGCTCTCATCTGTTCGACAGTTGACATTCAGCCTCTCCATGGTTACATCCACCCTAACCCCACCTCCCCTTCTCCCAAGCCTTTCAGTATGAGCTGACAGCTAGTACAGACAACGCTGAAGAGGACACCCAAGCCAGCCACGTCCCTGGTGTTTTATAGAAGATGTGAGGAGCACAGGGACACCATCTAGTGTTCCATCACCAGAGGTTACCCCATGCTTAACAGACACCCAGCATCCAGGGCTTGATTTCAACCTGCAACACAGTCTCCTGGTCATGAGGAGAAGACTGCTATTTCCAAAGTTGTGAGCTGGACAGAAGAAATTAACCCTTCACTAACAAAATGACTGCACACCCATACTCATTTCTTCTGATTGGTAAATATGGTTGGCTTCAGCAAAGCACATAAGCACAAGGATGGACAAAAGAGAAGAAATCTCAGCCATGTTTGGTAGGTACCTGAGGACTTTTGGAACCTAAAGAAACAGTTCACTTTTCTGACTTATTGGACACCAGTCCATAGCCTGACATCTACCTGTAGCTGCGCATTCAGGGCTTTCTTGAATGATTGCACCTGTAGGACTAGCAAGCATCTAATACACCAGCTACATAATCCCAGATAAATAGATCCGAGACATAAATACTTCTACCAACAGCTTTCCCCTTTGTTCCAGCAACAAACTGATCTTTCCTTTGCTAGGCAAGAAAATGATTTCCTATTGAATGATGTCACTGGCTTCAAATGGGAACCGAGTTTGTGTGGACTCTTCCAAAACCTCTTTTGCAGAGGTTCCCACGCTGCTGACTCACCACATGTCTGCTGGGGACAAACCTGCCCTAAGTCAGCTTCTGCAAGGCTTAAGGCAGCCAGCTCAAGTGCTGTCATACAACAGTGGAGGCAAGGAACCAAAACCAGACACTTGGAAAGAGAGGGGGGGAAAAATAAATGAAAATTAAAAAAAAGAAAAAAATGGAACAACTATACTCCACAAAGCAAACCTACTGTCCATTTTATTAAATGTTGTATTTGAGGGGAAAATATTACTTTTGTTATCACTTAATCAGAAATAGGAATCTGAAATTTGGGGGTAAATTGCAAGTAATGTTCTTGTTAGCTGCATGTGAAGCCGAAGGGATTTTCAGAAAATAAGTCAAGATTGTATCTGTTTAGATAAAATTAAGTATTTACTGAGTGTTGGGTCTGTTTAAAAACCAGAAAAATCCCCAACTCTTATGGTTCTAGTCAATGCAAAGCTAATTCCAGAGGCCATAATATTGATATTTAAAATAAGACACACTGTTTAATAACAAATAATTTTTTCAGCTATAGTTATTTTGCCCCAACACCTTCATGCATATTGCAAAGATCAGTATCAAAGATAAAATCTTACACATGATTTATGTTTATTATATTTAATCAGTAATTAAAGGACATAGCAATTTAAGCAAATATTTTTTAGTGTTATCCATTAACACGATGCTCCTTAGTTTCTTTTCTTTAATCTCACACAGGAGGAGCCTGATTTTCAGAAACTACAAAGCCAGCTATGCTGGTCAAAGTTTGGGGAGCACGAGTGTGTATTTGTCACTTCCCCAGAGTAGCTAAATTTGATTTTCTTTGAGGCTTGAAAATCTCAGCAATTTCTCCCTGTACTAACATTACCCCAAAACTCTCAGCTGTTAAAACCCACACACACTATCTTTTGCTGTTATCTGTGAACATATTTACAAACACAGAGGGGAAGTTTTCATGTTGGCATTAAGAACAGCTTCTCACCCCTCCAGAACTCATATTAAATGGATGGCAAAATGCTCTTTTTGCCCTCTGCTAGGCTTTGGGAATGAAATACACCCACTAATTCCATAAGGAAAAAAGCAAACAAACAAACACATGCTGATTTCTTTTGCTTGCTGTTTCAACAGCTCATTCATATTTTTAAAAATAGATTCTGATCTGGTCATACTAATTTAGTGTGATTCCTCATTAAATAACTTTGAACATTATTAATACTATGAAATAATGTTATTGCTGTTTTGAGATGTTTTCAATTAATGCAACAAAGCATGAAATTTCTTATTTGGGTTGTAACTGGCCCTTGAAATCTTTTGCCTTTTCCATGATTTCTGTATTTTTTGTTATAAGATTAACAGCTTTTCATCTATTTCCACAGCAGTTACAATTTTGTCCCTAAAGTTAATTTTATGGTTACATGAAAACCTGTTCCTGCAAGGTCTGGGTCCTTTTGGGAAGGGGCTGAACACTTCTCAGCTTTGCAGGAGAATTAGGGCTTTTCCAAGGTGCTGTAGAATCTAGGAGTAATTTGGGGAGAAGTTTTAATGGTGTTTCACAGTAGCATCAAGGGAAGGAATCTGAGCACTGCTGATGGGCAGGGAGCTGATAGATAAGGTTGTACCTAAGGGCTGCTGCCATCTTTGCAATGCCCTGCTGCTACTCAAAGAGCCTCTGTAGCTCAGGTTTTGAACCAAAGCTGCTTCTTCCAGTAGCCAAATTACCTACTTATCACTCCCAGTTTGATTTCCCAATCCATGAAGGCAAACTGTGAGATGGATCCTGGGCCACAGGCATGCCAAGGTTAAGGCAGTGCTGCTTGCACTGTCCAGATCCACATCACATAGACACAGATTTCATCCCAGGTCACAGGTGGAGTAGGTGCCTGACCGCCAGCACACTCTGCCTCTTCTCCTCAGCACAGCTGAGATCAGGCAGCCTCCCAGCTCCCAAGCTGCCTCTACAATGCTTGTAAATTAGAAACACCTTTTAACTTCAAACCCGAATCCTGCAGGGTGGAAACCACTGGCAGAGACAAACCCTCTGTTGCCAGTCAGGAACACCCTCCAGCCAAGAGCGTCCTCCAGCCAGCTGTGAGGCTCAGGTAATGATTTGCATTCCTGTGAGTGCAGCAAGGACAGGAGTTAAGGCAGCAGAGACACGAGTGGGGCTTTCTGCACTTCTCCCCGCAAGACCTTAAGGAGGCTGACTTGGTTTTGTTTGAACTTCCCAAGGTGACAGTGAAAGATCAGCTTAGAAGAACCCCAAAGCATGGAAAATTTCAGCTCCATTTACACTTTTATTCAAGTTCAGGCTGTTTGAGGCATGAGATTCCTTTTTCACTGAAAATTTTGCAACTTCAGTTCCAACAGCTGTTACCAGGCAACCGACATAAATGAGAACAGCCTGAGCCAATGAAGTAGACAGTTTATTCGAGTTGCTTGGTGCCCAAATACCATAATCATGAGAACAGCATTAAAAGGATAAATAAATAGTAGAGGAGAGGCAAGGAGTCAGAGTGAGGAATGAACAAAACAAAGCAAAGCAAGCCTGACTGCACCACACATGCATGTAAAACAGCAGGAACAGGAAGGGCAGGAGACGTGGAGGTCAGAGAGCAGCAGAAAAACTGGCAAGGAGTGAGAGCCTGGAGGAGCTTGCTACGCCAAGCCAGGGGCAATGGTCCTTTGCCCCAGCTTTCTCCTCTGCTTTTCACCTGATTTTCTGAGACAGCAGCACTGCAAATGTGTACAACCCCGCTGTGAGAAAGTTTATCTGGAGCATGGCAAGGGCAATGAATATTAGAGCTGAATCCTTGCCTGCTGTCATGACCAGTGTGGTACATACTGCCCATTACCTGACGTTGGAGCAGCTGCAACACTGAAGACAGCCCTCTCCTAGCTGTTTTCATCAGGATTGGGATCTCATGTTGCCTGCAGGCTGTGTTGGAATGGTGTGATGGGAGAAATGATTAGGGTTTCAGCTATTGGATGAACATAGAATCATTTGGGTTGGAAGTGACCTCTGGAGGTCATCTAGTCCATCCCCCTTGCAGTGGGCAGGGACATCCCCATCTAGATCAGGTTGCCCTGTCAAGCCTTGAATGCCTCCAGGGATGGGGCCTCAACCACCT
>VWZO01009470.1:191057-208799 GCA_013396975.1 Bucco capensis | reverse complement strand
GGGAGACTGTGTCAAAGGCCTTACCAAAGTCCAAGTAGACAACATCCACAGCCTTCCCCCCATCCAAAAGGTGAGTCACATGGTCATAGAAAGAGACCAGCTTAATTAAGCAAGACCTCCCTTTCATAAACCCATGCTGGCTGGCCCTGATGCCTTGGCTGCCCTGCAATTGCTGTGAGAGCTCACTCAAGATGATCCTCTCCATGATCTTTCCTGGTACCAAGGTCAGGCTGACAGGCCTGTAGTTGCCCGGGTCCTCCTTCCAGCCCTTCTTGTAGATAGGTGTCACATTAGCCACCCTCCAGTCATCTGGTACCTCTCCTGTGAATGAGGGTTACCACCGTGGACAGTAATTGCCACAGAAATGGTCACAAAACCAGCATTTCAGTGGGAAAAGCAAAAGAGACTCATTGCAGAACAAGCCTAGGGAGATCAGTACAGGCAGCACAGAAGATCCTAGATAAGCAGATGCACCTAGCAAGAAGGGCATGTACACCTCTTCCAGAGATGCATACCAGAATCTCATACACCCACTCCTCTAAACTACCTGGGCGAGAAACCGTTAATTTAATATCCAAAGTTTTGGTTTAGAATAGTATAATTCAGTGGAGAATAGCTGGCTTGGGATATAACCCCTGTGAGTGAAATGCAATTGCAAGGAACAATTTGCAATAAGAAAGTTATTTGAGCAATTTTGCTAGTATCACATTCAAAGCAGAAGCAACCCAGACAATGTCATCATGTCATGCCAAATGCAGGAGTGTTTTCACTTAAACCTTGGCTCTAAATACCTCCCGAAATGAGAATATAGTCAGAAAGTTCACCATCTGCTAATGTGCATAGGTAGCTTTGAAAGTAAAATCAGGAGAAAAAGGTAGACAGTAAACAGAGGAAACATCAGAGAATTGAGCAGCACAAGCAAGAATGACACCCTCCTCCTGAGAATGCATCTGTTCCCCCTCATGTGCAGGGTGTACCTCCCTTCTTCTTGGTGGTTTGGAGTTCCCACATCCTGCTTTTGTATGCTTTAATGTTTTAGCAGCTCAGTGACCCCACAAGCATCTCTGCCAACAATTACAAAGCAAGATACTAGGCATGTCCTCCCTCCTGTCCTGCTAAGGACTCAGTGTGTCTAAGACACCTGGTATTCCCAAGGATAAGGTGGAATCACTGGGTAAATACCAGCTGTAATATAACTTTGCTTTCATGTTTTCTTTAATCCCTGAAACACACAGTGCAGCTCTTGCCTCAACAATGCAGCAAAAGCACAGACATTCAGCATGTATAATTTAGAGGCCGAGGTTTTGGCCTCCAGGGCTTTGCTTAGCTGATGATAATCCATTTGACAGGGTGATTTCTTCCCTAAATGATTCTGCATATCACATCTCTTTTGTCCTCTTATTCAAGGAGAAAATACCTATCTGAAACAAACAGCTTGTGCGGTGAGCCCAGAACAACTGCATTTCGTTCTCTCATGAGGTAAGTGACCTTGTATGTGGCATGAAGCCCTACCAGGAGCATTTTTCCTAGCCATGCTTATTCTACCCAACATGGTAGTGCCCTGCCTTTCTTTCAGGACTGTAATTGATCCTATGGCCAATTACAGTATTGTTGCCTTCTGCCCTGTTGAGCAAAGGTTGAGATGTGTAGGATCACCTGCTAGAGTGATCCTACATTTATATGCATCAGGATGCAGCCAGAGCCACTTAGGGCTTTCACTGTAGATGGTGCAGGGGGTAGACCGTGAGCAGCTTGAGTAGTTCATGTATCCTATTGCCTGCTGTTTGGCCATCTCTAGAGAAGCAAGATCCTATTGCTGGCTCCAGGTCAGCAGATGAACTGCTCGCGCTGTCCAAATTCAGCCCAAGAGCCTTGGGTTTGTCACTATTAAGCTGGTGCACTTCTTACAGTGAGCCCTGCCTTACTTTCCTATGCCTTGATGTCTGCACATATGAAATTTTGCAAAACCAACACTTTAAAGAAAAACACATTCCACTCCTTCTGCCCCCTCCCAAAAGACCAATGCAGAAATACTTGCGCTGAGAAGCTTTAAGTATAAAGTTATATGCCCTGAAATGGCCTCACACAGCCATTCTAAAGTCTTAGGCTCATGGCAGCTCCATTTTTGCAAACACTGGTTTCTAGGCTGTGTTTAATAATTTGTGTTAGACTCTACAGGTGACCCAGATTCAGAAAACCTCTTTGTTTCAGATTTTATGCAAGTAAGTTGAAAATGGACTTAATGGCTCTTTCAGATCAGGGCCACATGAAACTGTTTTGTTACTAAAGAAGGAATAACTGCCAGCATTTGAAGTGGTTGTATGTGTCACATTAGGCTTGTCAACAAAGTGCAAATTCATCTAGGGATTCTCTTGATTGCTGCTTAGTGACTTAAAATGTGTATCTGCCATACCCAGCAATTTTTTTTGGCTTTTAAAAATCCCTATTAGAGCAGGCATGCTGCATTGAAGGCTTCAATCTGTCTCATGTGATTTTTCATCCCTTGACAGTGGCAGGATGAAAGGACAGTACAACATCCTCTCTGTGTAGCAGCTTGCTCCTCACAGCCAGAGATTCCCCAACTTTGTCACGTTTCCTACAGTTTTAGAGAACTGTGCCAGACTGAGGTGTCAACTACAAGAAATGGAGAAGGGTTAGCTGTGTGCTGTTGCCTTCCTATAAATGTGAAATTCTATCTCGCTGTTTTACGCTCCACTTTCTCTTTGAACTAAATGGATGGTTCTTCCTCTCACCTCGTATTCCCTCTGACTATTTTCTACTATTATACAGTAAACTTGTTACATAGTGATACTGCTGAGCTCCAAATTCTTTCCCTTCATAGGAATTGAAATAAATTAGACTTCTTACCTGGCCTTGTGCCATCAATTAATCGTTTCAAGGTGTGGGTAGGAGTCTTTACACATTCCCTAAAACAGTACATTTGAAATTCTAAACAGATACTCGTCATGCCAAAATACTGCTATACCCCCATTGCTCATATTTCCAAGGGTGCACAAAGATAGCTACCAGATATACACTGGTGTGACAATTGGCTGCAGGGTGTGTTTTGGCAAAAAGAGTGATCTGTTAGTCAAGTTGAGAAAGGAGCAGCAGAGACTATCAGAACAGAGGGTTTTTACAGTTCTGCTATCAAATTGTAAAGTAGCTGAAAGTGTAACTTCACCTTCACAACCTCCATTTATTTTTAGTTTTGCAAGTTAACATACTGTGTGCCATGAATGATACCTGATGTGAGAAGGGGAAGAAAGGGTGAAGTCAGGACAAGGAAAGGAAGAGATTTTGTTCTCTCTTTTTCAACAGGATGTAAATTATGCAGCATAGATTCCCTTCTTTGCCAGAAAGGCTTGGACATCACAACTCCCACATCCCAAGGAAGGAACTGCCATTTGAGGAGATAATTTGTCTGCATAGTCCTTTTCCCAGCGATATTTTCTTATTATATTTGGTTTAACAAATACTTTCTGGGTCAGCCCCAGGAAGGTATCCTAACCAAGAGCCTGTAGAATCATCTTTTACATGAAATGGTTAAGCAGTCCCAAGTACAATGTACGGCTGCAATCCCATGAGAAGGGACTGAATTCATGTTCCAGGTACTTATAACCTAGTTGGAAAACTCACCTAAAAGAAGTTCCTGCTTAAAGATAACCACTTTGGAGTAGGATTCAGACCAGTCTCTCGACATTCAAAGAAGTCCTCTTAAACACTGAGCTAGTGAACAAGAGGAGAATAACACTACCACTGCATCCTGAGACAGTTTTCCGAATCTCAGTCTGTCTCCTCTTTTTACAGATCTATTTTTATTGAATTAAATGAAATTTTGGGAAGGGAAAAGAAGTAGTTTTGTTAAGCAGGACAGTAAGTCTGATCTAAACCAAATTTTAAAAAATAGGTGACAAAGTTAAAAAAAAAAATTATTCATTTGGCCTTAAGCATGAAGACATTTCTTGAACTCATTTTCTACAGTTACAGTGTTCTGATAAATTTACAGGTGCAAATTTAGCTGTCTAAATCCACATCCCAGTTCTTTGTCATGGCTACAGATTTGCTGAGGAAGCTGTAACTTCTTTGGAAAATTGGATTAGGTTCAGGGACTAAAATGTGTGAATGCAAGTATACAACTAAGCCTCAAAATATTAGCCTACAGGAATAAACACTGCATTTGCGTGCCTCTTTGCACATTTATTCAAAACAAAGCCATTTTTTCCATTTGCATCTCTTGGCTAAATCAGAGTATTCCAGTCAGAACAAGGGGAGGGAATGTGTGGGAGAGACAGGAATGATTATGCTGTGACAGTCCTTTTGAGTCTTGGGTTCAAAACCGCAGTCACTTGTGATTGTCAATGCAAAGAAGCTTACAAACGTCATTTCAGATTGTAACAATTCACTGCAAAATTGAAAACATGTTCATTTGACTCCACCCCACAACAAAATAATAAAATAAAAATTTCAAATGCAAAACCAGTAGAAAATGGGATACACAGCATCTTGCAGTTCCATGCATGAAATAATGCTATCCACCTTTGACTTACCCTCAAATATTTAACCCAGGCAAAACTGAGAATAACCAGGACATTTTGATCTGTCTGTGGACACATCTTAAACTTATGACTGCAAAATGAGTCTGTAAAGTTGGCATTGCTCCTATATAAACTATGGCATTGTATTGAATTGAGCCACATGAGCATGAAGCTGGATGAACTCAGTATAGAATAAGACCAGTGGCTTCTTTAATGATTCTCTCCAAAACGCTGCTGTCAGAGAACAGTTTATACTAATCTATGGTTTTGGGATAATTCAATAATATTACTGCTATTTCTACTTCAAAGAGAGTGTAGATAAAACAAAATAGTTTTATTTTGTTCCATCACAGTTAATTTTCTGTAATTTGCACACACCTTCTCATTCTACAAAGGAAATTTGCGTTAATATCGTTCTCAAATTGTAACACATAAATCAGGATCTATTCCTGAGAGCAAGACCTAACATACTAATAAGTCTCTTTTCACCTAAAGGCATTCCTTCTCAGTTTTAATAACACAAACTAGAATGACTACACAGCTACAGAGCAAGGAAGCAACCTTATTGTATATATGAAAACCAGAAAAAAGATACTTTAAAGGAAACTAGTTAAAATTAAAATCTCATACTATTTTCTGCCATTTCACATAACATGCCCTTAGCTGGACTTCGGCATAAAATAAATATGAATCTTATTTTGTATTATTATACAGGCTTTCATCTCAGGAACTCATAAAAAAGTTCAGCACTGACAGAAAGTCTTTGAGGCATTGGTAAGTATTACTGTCCCCAAGAGACTGAGAATCACCTTGGGAACCAACCTGGGGCAAAGCATCTGTCCTGTTTTGAAATGAGCATGTCCAGAGGCTTGGCTACAAAAGTCACATGTCTGGCCATTGTTCTGCAGAATGAGAACGGTTGATCAGCCATACCAAAGCCCCAACAAATATTATAATATTAATAACAACAATAGCAACAGTAGTCTCACCCTAGTGAGTCATAGTTTTCAACAGTCAGGTTATTTCTGCAAGAGTTATGCATAAGCTTTTACCCATTTAACTGTATCTTTTTATTTTTCTAAGAATTTAAAGATATCTAATAGTCACTTCTTTCCACTCTTCTTAAAAAGTTCCAGTCTCAGTAGAGGATATGGGCATACCCAGGGTTAGGACAGACTACTTTTCCCACTGTAGCGTTTGCCAACTTCTGGCTCTCAAGGCTAGTCCCAGCCCCAGATATGTGGGCCCTTGGCCAGGGGGAATAGCTCTGCATTAGGGCATACAGCTTTACAGGAAACCTCCATATCTGGAGCAAGAAGGTGGGTGGGTAGGGGGAGTGGGCCAAAATGAGGGCAGCACACAGGGAATAGCAAGTCCTTTGGAGACCCACTACTCCTGTACTTCATGCATCTTCTGAGCTCTTAGAAGGGTTCTTCAATACCAACAAGAACTTTGCTTCAGAGGCTAATAGAGAAGGTAGGAATTTAATTCGCAGATGTGAATTTAATTTTAATGTTTAATTTTCAATACTCTGAAAAGAATTTGTAGAGTCACACAGTGTAAGGCCAAGGAGGCTTCACCAAATACCTAGTCTAACCTCCCATACAATCAAACAATTCCTGATGTGCGTACCTTCCCCCAGCAATATGTGAACTGTGCAACTTTCATAACAGTAGTTATATAGTGCCGCTTTTCTTTCAAGAGAGCCTTAAGGCAGACAGATTATGGATGTAGGCCTCAGAAATCTCTATGAGGTAGTTCTTACTTAAAAAACAGGTAAAGAAAAAAATGCCTCCAGGCAGATCAGAGCTTTGTCACCGTTCACTATTAAATAAGGAAGAAGCAGGAAAGATCAAAATTGTCAAATCAGTCTCCTAGTTCTAGGCAGATGCTTTATAGCTTCCTTGCACTTTGGCAACCCTTATATGGCTTGCTATGCTTATACCTTTTAATTGAATTCTACCAGTGGCGATGCAGGCAAAGCGCTTACTGTGTACAATTGAGTTACCGTGCTCTGCAGGTCTTTCAGATGTGACCAGATATCGTATCTTTTCCTATTGTTCCCATCTGTAAACTTTAGGTTATCCATCAGTGCCAGAGCAGATAGGTCTTTAATGTAGTCTGTGTGGAATCAGATGTTTCTATTTCCTACTAGCCTCAAAGTGACCCTGTGGCCAATGGCAGGCAGGCTGCAACTCACTCTGGAGAGGACTCTTTCATCTAGTAACTCCCAATACACAAAATACCAAACTGAAGTGTTGCTTAGGGTCAGCCAACTGCTTTCTCCTCTTACTGCAGAAAGAGATCCCTGAGTGCACTAGTGCATTGCCTTTCCATTCCCTCCACCTGAAAATGCTGTGTGGGCACAACATGCCTGATGCAAAAGACTATCTTCTGTCTGAGAGACTTGACTGACTAACTTAAAATGCCTGCACCTCTCAGGCTCACACCTCAAACCTGTTACAGGCCAAATTTCAAACTTCTCATCTGAGGAAATAGAAAGTAAATCATGTATTACCTTGACTAAGGGCATGGGCCAAAACTGTCTTTCATGTAGTTTGAACAGCAGAGCATGGGAAGGCCTGGGCACGTTGCAGGCTTGTCTGCCAAATGAGGCTTGTTTTTCCTTGTGGCTATTTACAAACTGTATGTGAATTTTTCAGGATTCATTACAACAGAATATGGTCTAGCATCCCACATGTTTGAATTCATTTTGCAAACATCATCAGCTACATGTAGTAAACTGGAGTTAAAATGTTAAGGTACCAGAAAGTCAGTGGGGGCTGTTTCCTTAAGACAAGTTCATCTTTTCCAGATTTCATCTTCAGATGTGCTTTTTAAAAGCTTGGATTCTCACAGTGAGGCTTCCCTCAAAACTTTAGAATGTTGCAGGGCAGAAACAACAGAAAAAGCTATTAAAAAATGGAACTAGAGATGTGAGAGTATTTTACTGCACGTTGAACCATAAGCAAAAAGTGTAAATTGGGAAAAAACAAGAGATGACAGAGTGCTTATACAGTCAAACAAGTGTTTTCCTGGGATATGAAAAAACCCCTCCAAACTCTAATAATAAATGACAACTTTCATCCCACAGGCAAAGCAATAATTTAAAACTAAATTTACATTGTAATTAGCCTTTCAAAAATGCAAAGAACTTCAATATAGATGTCCATTAATATCTCACTGCTGTCAGGAAGCCTGTTACACCCACACATACTACTTAATTAAACTAAGAATTCCTCATTCATACAGACTGTTATGAAGAACAGGTGGTTCCTAATTTGAAGATAATGGATAAGTGAATCTCAGCATAACTTCAGTGCCTCAGATTATCTCATTTAAGGTTTTGCTTTTACCTTTGAAAATTTTAAGCTCAGTTTTGTTTTTTTAATAGCCATGATGTAGCATATCTGTAAGAGAATACAGTGCATGTTTGTATTTTAGTAAAACAACACAGATCAGTTTCAGAGCCATTAAAAGTGCTTAAAATGAACTCACCAGTTAACCTGTAACATGCTGCACTTTTGATGTGACCACAGACCTGTTGTTCACTCATACACATACAGCAGATAAGAGCTTGAACATTTGGAAACGGTTAAAACAGTTCCTTCTCCTCTCCAAGCTCAACTTGGGTTTCCAATCAGAGACTTACTAGGATTGACTTCTTACACAGCAACAAGCCTAAGAAATGTCTTTGAGGTAGATCAAAAGGAAAGACGTGAGGACAGTTTCCTACCCTTATGTGGCCTGAATAGCCTCTTCCCACATGGACTGGTCATTTGCAAGACAAGCTCCAATTCCATCAAAAGCCTCTGTGTTGCAGATGATAAACACAGTGGTGGGAAGGCTGGTATACAGCAAGGATCTCTAAGGCTGCCTGCAGCTGGAAAATTCCCTGCTGATCCGCAGGATATCAAGAGTGTCCTCAAAAGAATCAGTAAAACTTTAGCTGGCTAATGGGAGAGCTTTGTACTGTTAAGAGGGGAAGGGGAGGAGGAGAGAGAGGTCTGGAAAGAAAAGAGGCGGCCAATAAATAAGGTTGATGATAGTCTTGGCACCAGGCTGTTAGACCTACATTCGGCCAGCACTCTGCTCTGTAGGGATACTCAGGTGGTGGAAAAAAACCCATATATCATGCTCAGGATTGCTCTCAGTATTTTGCTGGTTCCCTTGAGTTTTGCCACAGTGTTGTGTGAAGGCAAGCAGCAAGCTCAGGCTTCAGGCTGTGCAAGTGCTGATGAGCCAGGCTCCATCTGAGCTGTCTCTGGACAAAATTGCTTAAGATGTCCCTTAATTAATTAGTATTCAGTCTAATTAATTAACCACATGTCAGGTTGTCTGTGGTTTGATAATGTTCATGGGCTGCACAATGTTTATAGGAAGTTTTTTGCCTGACAGTTTATATCTAGAGAGCACTGAGGCTTGGAGGAACAGGCTAGCTCACAGGGAGTTTTTACTGCCACCTGCAAATTTTAAAGCAGATGATGGAGAGTTTCACTATCCTTACTGGATAGCACATAAAATGCAAGGCAAGGAAGAGCTGTATCTGGGACTCATGTTTCCCAACACCCTATTTACCTGATAAAAATCACTTCACTTGAGCTGAGGCCTTTTTGTTGTGGAGAATTGTTTTAGAATTTTTGGTGCTGCAGAAAGTCAAGTTACATCTCTGTACAAAAGGATGAACTCATTGTATAATATTTGGAGATTCTGTTGGAAGGCCCAAAAATGAAGAAGAGAAAGGCTGAGACAGCTTCCATGCTTCACCCAGAAAGACATCATGTTTGGCATTTCAGCTGTGCAAACTGCAATGACTAATTCAAAACGATGAAGCATTTAAAACAGAGACTATCTATAGTAGAAACAAATGGGTCTTTTATACCCAATTCTAATAGCCATTTAAAAAGAAAATATAATCACAGTATAATCAATAGAATGAGTAATATTTACTGGTTGATTGATGAATGGCTCTCTGGAAGAAAGGTTATTTTTATGAATGAATTCTGATAGCTAAGGTAGCTCTAAGATGCGGCCTGAAATAGATGGTAATTTTATTTTAAGGTAGCCAAATGATTCAAACAGTGCAGGCTAAGACAAGTAGCTCACATCTGCACTAACAGTTTATTCACTGTCCTACTGTTTCTTTTGTTAAACTCTGTTCTACCTCCCACTGTTACTGAGGCAAATTCTATTTTTTAGTAAAACTATTACAAGATTGCTTTTAAGAAGAAAGGATAGAGAGGTTAAATCGTGGTGTTACAAGTCACTGCCTACCAGCCATCACTGTGGAGGATGACAGTTTGAACAGAAACAAGTAATACAACAACACAGCAAGCAGTAGGCAATCCAGAAGGCTCCTGGAGTGTCTCGATGGAAACTTCCTAACACAAGAAATAGACACCCCTACCAGGGGTGGTNAAAGAATAACAAGAAGGGATTCTACAGGTACATCAATGAAAAAAGAAAGGTCAAAGAAACCACTCTCCCCCTGATTGTTCAGCCTGGAAAAGAGAAGGCTTCAGGGGGACCTACTAATGTCTTTCCAGTACCTGAAAGGACCTTACAAGAAGGTTGGAGAGGGTCTGTTTGCAAAGGCCTGGAGTGAAATGACAAGAGGCAATGGTTTTAAATTGGAGAAGAGTAGATTTAGACTGGATATTAGGAAAATGTTCCTCCCCACAAGGGTGGTGGAACACTGGAACAGGTTGCCCAGGGAGGTGGTTGAGGCCCCATCCCTGGAGGCATTCAAGGTGAGGCTTGGCAGGGCTCTGGGCAACCTGATCTAGTTGGGCATGTCCCTGCCCACTGCAGGGGGGTTGGACTAGATGACCTCCAGACGTCCCTTCCAACCCAAACCATTCTATGATTCTATGATGATTCTAAGTACACTAAACTGCATTGCTTTGCACAGCTTAAGCTAACTTATGATCCTTCAGCATGGGAAGGGCTAGACATGCACATCCAGCCATGCCTGCAGTTTGGCAACAACAGGTGAAGATGCCATTACTCACCTGTGTGTCAAAGGCAACTTTACAAGTGTTGCTGATTTTTGTGATGAGACTATCCCTTATTTGCATTTATTCACCAGAATGTTCAGATAAAATAGTTTTTCATATTGAATATATGACTGCTCAGTTACATAGGTGCATCTTGGCAGGTGGAGAACAGGTATACCATAGGAAACACACACATCTGTGCAATATACTGTGATTGAGACAGACTGGGGCCAAAGGAGATGTTTTCTCTGACTATGCTTTAAGTTAAATGAAAGTTTATTGAAAATTTTAAAGGTTATTTTTTCTGGGGAAGAAAGGCTGTACTCAGAGGTATTTTTCCTACATGTTTATTCTGTAAGCCCCTTGAAGCAGGCATTATCTGTTACATGTCACAAATACTGAGGCATTTACCACCACAAGAGTCCTGTGTCTAGTCCATGGCCTACACTCTACTTCTATTTCATCTACCTTTTTAAAAATCAAATGATTATCATATTATACAGCAGTCAGAAGACAGATAACAACAGAAGTTAATGCTAGCAAGGCAGATGATGTGTATTCCAACTCCAGCATCAAAATATATGCTTATAGTAAAGGAATCAAGAGCAGATTGTCTCCTTTTTCTTAAGGTTGCTGTATGCCCATAAGGTGATCTCTGTTCTCTGCTTTTATTCCTACCTTATTCTCTTCCTCCTAATAGCCAGCCTTACACTTTTCTTCTAGTTTTTTTTCCTCCTGTTTATGTAAGCCATACAACACAACAAGGGTAGTTGGAAATCTCCAATTTGTTAAGCAGAAATAAGCAAAATCAAATGAGAGGGTGGGTTTGCAAGATCTCTTAAATCTATTTTGTTTTTTGTGTGTGAAGCGTATCACTTCTGCTATCACTCTCCTCTTTCTAAGCAAAGCTTCAGCATTTCTCTGGAGCACAAAATCCTCATGTTTAAATCCATGCTCTACAACTTTGGTGCAAGCAATAAGCCATTCATGTAAGCAAGTGAAGAGTTCAAAACCTGTGAAAGTGGAAAAGGTATTTATTGTTTTCTGTTTGGCCAGGTCTCCGAACAGTGCTTCTAAAGCCTCGGAGAAAAGCCTCTGTGTTCAAAAGCCCATCTGCCCCCTCTCTATCAGCACACTGGTTTACTTAGTAGAAGGCAGCAGGCCTCCCAGTGAGCCTTCTCACTGAAATCATCAGTTTCTTCTGAACTTCTGGTATGATCAATCCTAATCTCCCCCTCATGTGTTTCAATAATTGGCTGACTTTGACTTCACTGAACAGAAGCTATGAGGCCTCCTTGCTATTGTGTACTTACATTCCTATTAATCCTTCCCTCTCATCATGTCTTTATATATATGTCCCCTTAAGTCTGTGTGCCTCAATTCAACAAATGTCTGGCTTCATGCTTAAATGCTACCCTAAACATCAACGTTTTCTCGAGCAGGGACTTCATTTTCGAACAGCCCCAACTTTTAGTCCAACATGCTCTTTCCTCTCCTTCAGAGTACTCTTTCATCTAAGTGCTCATTTCATAAAGCTTTCTGCAATCAGTTTCCTCCTCAATGTCATCTCCACTATCCCCTTTTAGATTATTTCCCTCTTTTTCTGCTGCTGTCAGATTTAGAGTGTAAGCACTGTGACCAACTCTGCATGCCTTGATGGTACTAATGTATCATTACATACAATAATGTAATCAGAGAAAGTTCAAGAGGTAGTACAAGCATAGGGATGCTAGAGCCAGCCCATTTTCAGGCATGTAGAACCTGCCATACAATTTGAGATAAAAGGAAAATATGTAAATAAGCAGTTAAACTATGTTGGGGGAAAAACAAGGAGAAAGTCATGATACGAACTTTATATTAACACCATATATATCTTGGTAATAGAGAAAGGAAAGTGGATCTGAAGTTTCCAGTTTCTCCATTACATTACTGAGGATTTTGCATGAGACTATTGCATAATGGGAAAAGCTTGTGCTTGCAAGACACATTCCAGCAGCAGCCAGGAAGAAAGGCATATTGTGTAGCTTTCACCTTTGCTTGCCAGATTCCCTGTTAGTATTTTAGGAAGGCACAGTTACAGGTTCACAATTTTCACAGATTTTTGAAGAATGTCCCATTGATTAGATTTTACAAAGTGTCCAGAAAATGAACTCCAGTATTAATGGCAGGCTGACACAGTCTATATTAGTTTGTTCACAAAACCTCTTTGTAACTGTCAGCATGTGGACCTCATGGCTGTAGGATACACTGTCAGCTTCTTAGAGAGATGGAGGAATATCGCCAATTCTTTTTTCTCTGTCAAACATTTCATTTATTATTGAGCCTGTATGCAAGTTAACACCTCTCTCCTGTGCCAGCACTACTGCAACTATAACCATTTTTGTATTTCACTTGCCAGCTAAGTTTGCACTACCCTTGCTCTAGCATGGAGATGTTTATGGCAGTATGCACTTAATGAATGAGCATAATTAGCTAGAGGATATCTCAGCATGCTGGTGAGGTGGCAGTAACTAAATTGCTACATAAAACATAAAGCTAAATGACTCCCACACCTGGATCCAGTGATAAATAAGCTTGACAAAACACAATTGCTGGTCTCCTAACATGCCAGTTTGAGTTCACTGTGCTATGGACTCCAAGTTGGGAGAAGCCCTAGAACCTGCATCCCTGGGCTCCAAATCATCTGCCTGTGGGCAGAGTTCTCTAAGGAATGGCAGGAGCCTGTAAGGATGTAAGTGACTCCCCCAAATCTTTGATACATGGTGCTCCCTCTCCTTGTAGCAGATTCAGGAGTGTGGAGCTCACACCAGGTCCTCAGGAGTTCAAGCTTACAGTTTGGCAACTGAGGATAAATCTTTTTGCTAATGATTCAAGGTAAGAAGATGCAAGGAGCATTGGCAGCCTGGGGACTACTTCATCCTACTAACCCTGCCACATAGGCATTGGCCTCTGAGTGGGACAGATGAGTTGGAAAATAACTTTCTTGCCCTACAGAGCCAGATGTACCAGAGTCTCTGTGGTGCTGATGATACTGGAAAATGAAAGTATAAAAAGAAAGATGACAAAGAACAAGAGTGGTACACCTCTGCCGGCATAAATCCTGGTAGCAAAGGAAGGGCACCATTTTCTGCACTTTTGAATATCTCTGGGCTGCTGCACCATGCCATGATGCTGTCTGCACCATGGTTGTGCCTCCAGCACCCACAGTTGCAGCTTTGTTTTGCTAGGTAAAGCTGAGCAGCAGGAAATCGATCTAACAGAAAAAAGTAAAAATGAAATTCTGGGCAGGTACTTAGAAAGATAAGAACTGGCAAAATAGATACTGGGATCTCTTCATTCTGGTTAAAGACAGAGCTGAACTGTGTTTTGGCGAAGATCTGTATTATGCTAAGTGGGACACCCCTGAGTCATTGCAGATTATTTGGCATGTGAAGGGATGTTCATATGACTTCAGTGCTGTCCAACACTGAATTTATGGTGGGTTAGAAAGTCCATGAGAAAGATACACCAAGACACCTACAAAATAACAGCAAGGGTGGGCATGTTGGCTCACAGCTATGTTAAACCATTTCCCTGTGTTGCTGTGCCCCCAGCTTTGCCATGGGGGAATGAAATGGATTATTCTTTGCATCTTGGAGAGTCAATCACATCCATGTTCCTGGGTCTTTGTTATGAATGATGTTGTAATAAGCATACAGAATGCAGTTTGCAGTTTGAGATCCCAGGATGAATTTGCAGTGCTGACAGCTAAAGAAATCATCTCTTGATTTATAATCAGAGGAAATTTGATACAGGAGTCACTATGAGAGGATAAATGTGTCATTTTTAGAGTTGCTTTGACTACACCACCACTTTAATTGCAGAAAATACAATATAAGTGCCAAATGGAAGTATGAGAAGCAATTTTTTCTGTTCATTACTGACAAAAAATAAGCCATGAACTTATCCTTTCAGACTCTGTAAATTCGAAACACCTTCTACATTTTAAACCCTATTTTCCTATAATGAGGAGTAAAACATATCTGCATATTGTTAGTTATAAAGATGCAGGAAAGAAAAACCCCCTTTTCTGTAAGATTGATAGGCATTTTCCACTAAAACTTAATTTCAAATGAGAATATGAATTATTATGTCTGCCGTGCATTAGGAGCTTGAATATTTTTAATCAGTATGGACATATACCACATTGTTTGAGGGAGAAAAAAAGAAGACCACAGCATCTAACAATAGTCCTGCTAAACAGCAGTCCTTCCAGCTATGTTTTGGCAAGCAAATACAACTTGCAGAAATCAAGCAACCTGGTGTCTAGTCATCTTTACAACCTCTTAGATCAAAAGTAGTTTATATAACCACAGTTAAAACAACTTTCTTTGGAAAAATTCTACAATTCAGGGAACATACCTTCCTTCCAAGACTTTTTTTGTTAATTTAAACAGAAAGCTACTGCTTCTTACCTCTGCAAGGGTATTTAAACAGCAGGAAGGTCTTTGGTAATGAACTTTAAGATATTATCTTGATGACTCAAAAATTTTAGACTTGCTTGGATTTAGAAAATTGGAAGTGTATAGATCATTTAAGAATGAAGTGATGTGTCATTCCAGCATGAAAGAGATACTTGGAAACCAATTGAAAAATAATAAGTTTAAAATGTCACAGAAGTTTAAAATGGCTCCTAAAAGTCCCAATGGTGAAACCAGGCCTTCAAAGAAGTCAGAGATCTTTAAAACCAGCCTCAGTTATGGCCAGGTTTTCAACCCCAAACATTATTTAATTTGCCCCATCTTCAACAACAGACCTCCAGGAAAGCAAAATCCTGGAGCTACTGATGCTTCAGCATGGTGTTAAATGGTATAATACATCTTTACAGTGGAACATGTAATGGAAACTATGAATAAGTGAATATGTGACTACATGTCCTGGGTTTGACTAGGATAGGGGTAACTTTGCACCGGAAGAAGAGAGGAGCTGCACCCAGGACAGCCAGCCCAGTCAGCCAGGGGTTATTCCATACCATAATAATGCTATGCCCTCAGGGCACCAGAGGAGCTGGAGCTGAGCTAGGACAAGGAGCTAGGTGTGCACACCACAGCAAAAACAGCAGGTACCCCCTCCCCTCACTCAGATACCTGACACAGGAGCTGGTTGGGGGATGGCAGTTACTGGACAGCTGACTCCATGTGGTAGAGTCTGATACCATATATCTATATAGTGCTAAATATATAGTTTAGCTTTCTTGTTTAATCCTGTTGTTTTCTTTGTTCTCTGTGTTATGCTATTAACTTTTCCTTATGTTAGCCCACAGGGTTTGGCATTTTTGCTCCTGATTCTCCTTCCCCTCCCAGCAGAGGGAGGGGGCTGGGGAGAAGTTATGCAAACAGCTTTCACAGGGCTCGGCTGCTGACTGGGTCTTAAACCACGACAGTCTTTTGGCACTTAACCTGGGGCGCAAAGGGCCAAGATGACAAAAAAATCACTCGATCTCCATACCATACTAATGCCATGCCTGCGGGGCACTGGGGAGCTGGAGCTGAGCTGGGGCAAGGCACAAGGCTAAGCACTCAGAAACAGTGGTCAGGAATTGGTGAGGGCCTCAGGGCGGGGCCATGCCAGGAACCCCTTCCAGGAACCAAGGCTGGGCAAACTCAGGAAGCATTAGTTGTGGGCAGCAGTTGCTGGACAACGGTTTGCTCAGTGGCTGGCTCTGTGCAGTCAAGGCTTATATTGTTTGTATATATGTTCCTCATCACAAGGGTGGTGGAATACTGGAACAGGTTGCCCAGGGAGGTAGTTGAGGCCCTGACCCTGGAGGCATTCAAGGTGAGGCTTGCCAGAGCTCTGGGCAACCTGATCTAGTTGGGGATGTCCCTGCCCACTGCAGGGAGGTTGGACTAGATGACCTCCAGGGGTCTCTTCCAACCCAAACCATTCTATGATTCTATGTATTACTGGTTTAGTTTTCATGTTTAATCCTGTTTTCTTGTTTCATCCTGTTTTCTCCATCCTCCACACTATTTTATTAAACTTTTTCTTATCTCTGCCCATGCAGTTTTGGTATTTTTGCTCCCAAATCTCCTTTCCCTAACACTGGTGGAAGGAGCTGGGGGAATGTGTCCAAGAAGCTTTTGTGGGGGTTGACTGCTGACTGGGTTTTAAACCACAACAGTGTAGAACTCCACACCCCCAACTCACTTTGGCTGAGACACCAGAGTCCTCCATTCCATCCTGCCCTTCTACTCCATTCCTTGAGACTGTATTCAGCAACCATGGGACTGTGTCCTCTCTAACATTAAACTTTTTTGATTACTTTGAACCTCAAAATTGCAGAAAACCTACACTTCATATATACATTTGTTGTCCAACATTTTTAACTAGCTTGTTTTCAAGGAAGCTCTGAGCCTGAAAAATATATACATAGATTTGCACCTTAAGCATTGCATACAGTCTCACTGAGGCCAAAACCATCAGCTAAATATATACACTCTTCTCTGCTCCCAAACCACCTCTACCCACTTGTCTCTATTCCACTTTCCTTCCTGACACTCTAATTGGGGGCTTTAAACTGTTAAGTCTTCAGGATACAAATTATATCATCTTGCATGTTTGTACATTGCCAAGCACAAGAATAGTAACTGCTCCCCTTTGCTGGCAATCCTGTGACACCTTTTGTAAAGCAGTGGAAGCTCTGGAGGTCTAATTAAATTTCAGTGTGCGTGATCACATTCTGCTTTTCTAAATTCCTTCTGCTTATCTAAATTCCTCCTGTAGGTTACAACCTGATACAATATTTCTCTTCACTTCCCACTCCAGCATGCTGTGTAGTGTGACTGCATGCTTTCAACCAACTGCTGCAGTCCTTCTCAGGGCTCTATCCCATTAGTGGCTAACATACATTCCGTCTACATAGTTTGCAATGTGAAACACAGATCTCTGCGTGCCTGTGTATGTGTGTGTGTCAGAGAGATGGAGTATTTTATCGGTATGGATTTCTTAAAAACGTGGAATAAGAAACTGATTCTTAAACTACACTCCACAGAGCGCTTGTAGATGGCCCATTACGAGCTGGTATGTCACATGATGCTTATTTGCTCCTTTTCCAGCTGCTAAATTACACTGTGACACTGTTAAGTATACGTTAAATACTTTCCTAATATTACTTAAGCAAGTAAATTACTTCCATTGCCTGAAGGAAATTCTACTATTGCAAGTAT